>JARQOD010000006.1:435335559-435494724 GCA_033576555.1 Oophaga sylvatica | reverse complement strand
CTGATCATTAAAAGAAAAATACAATACTAATATTACCATAAGTGACATTATACACAGGAACTTTGTACAGTACATAGTATACAGTGTATAGTGTCAGTGTACAAGTAATACACTGATTAACCAGTTTAATTTTATACAGGAGCTCTTTGTATAGTGTCAGTATATAGGTAATATAGTGGTCACCAGTGACTTTATACACAGGAGCTCTGTATATAGTGTCAGTGTACAGTTAATACAGGCATCACCAGTGACATTATACACACAAGCTTTGTATATAGTGTATAGTGTACAGTTAATACAGGGATCACCAGTGACATTATACACACAAGCTTTGTATATAGTGTATAGTGTACAGTTAATACAGTGATCACCAGTGACATTATACACACAAGCTCTTTATATAGTGTATAGTTTACAGGAAATAATATGATCATCAGTGACATTATACACAGGAGCTCTGTGTATAGTGTATAGAGTACAGGTAATACAGTGATCACCGGTGACATTATACATAGGAGCTCTGTATATAGTGTCAATGTGCAGGTAATACAATGATGAGCGAGTATGCTCGTTGCTTGGTTTTCCCGAGCATGCTCAGGTGGTCTCCGAGTATTTGGAAGTGCTCGGAGATTTTGTTTATGTCACCGCTGCAGCGTGATTTGCGGCTACTAGACAGCCTGAATACATGTGGGAATTGCCTGTTTGTTAGGAAATCCCCACATGTATTGAGGCTGTCTAGCAGTCACAAATCATGCAGCTGTGGCGACAGAAACTAAATCTCCGAGCACTTCCAAATACTCGGAGACCACCTGAGCATGCTGGTGAAAACCTGAGCAACGAGCATACTTGCTCTTCACTACTTCCGAACTGAACAGATTGAAGTCCCTGAAGTGTAACTGATGTATGTTCACAGTATTAGTTGAGCAGTGGATATTGCAAAGTTTCTGATCTTCACTTGTGCTATAAATGTATGGAATTTAAATAACATATCAGGGATTCTTTTAATGAAGCTCATAAATTTCACTTAATAAAGATTTGCCTATATTTTAACACTTAAGGACCTTCATTTCTAGTAAACATACATTAAGCGTCTCCATGCGCATTATATCAATATTTGTATGTAATCCTATCTGCATTATTAAATCTGTATGAAATTTGATATTATTAAATTGTACAATTTCCATAAGAGTAATATTCCCATAGGGATGAACAGCGCCCCCTCAGGCTTTATTTGAATTGACTCCTAGACTATTTCATAACTTGTGCTTTGGGGGTTAGAAATCTTCAGTTATGTATTTCTGAGCACTTTTTAATTAAATGAACCCTTACAATATTTGTTTTAACGTTTTATTATTTCATTACTTAAATTTACAATTGGAAACATTGTCATAAAATGTTATTTATCTGAGGGTAAGAAGCGCGTGGAGCCGCCTCTGACCCCAGGTAAGAATATACTCAATCAAATATTTATCATATTCTTATGTATGAAATATTGAAGCGCAAGGTCGGGTTACTTGCTCTTAGCAGCTCCAGAGCACATTAAACAATGGACGAGTCATTGGTGGGTGAGCAGGTTATGTCCTGGCCGGGTCGTTATCCCTCAACTTGTGACCTCGGCAAACAATACCACTTATAGTCAGAATGTCACGATATGTCATAATACCGACGTACACAACACGCATCAAGAAAGTAATAAAATATGAAGAGATCTATGGAAAATATCTCACTGACAAAGTGAATTGAAAAAGGTCAAATAATAAAGCACATTATATATAACTGTATATAATATATATATATATATATATATATGTACACAAGCCTATGCAGAACAACATTAGAAGTCAACTCAAGACAACTAGCACAAGTAGCCATCAAATGGGTCATATACCAAGGTGATGCCCTGTCCCCATTGCTGTTCTGCATAGGCTTGAACCCCCTCAGTCAGATAATTACAGAGTCTGGCTATGGATACAAGTTCAAGAGTGGAAGCACCATCAGCCACCTCCTCCAGGGCCGCCATCAGGGCATGACAACCCTTACTGCGGTATGGGGCCCGGGGATTAGGGGGGCCCGCCGCCCGAGCACGCTGGTCCGCGCTCGGGCCCGGGGCCCCCAACATTTTGAGGCTCCCCTGCACCTCAAGGGGCCCCCAGCTAGCGGCACATCAAGCAGCCGCTATGGGGGCCCCTGTGTGGCAGGGGAGCCGCCTGCCCCCAGCGCCGACTCCCCCCGCCGCTGCATTGAACTATACCGGCGTCTGCCGGTACAGTTCAAAGCGATGATGGAGGAGAGAGCATCAGCTGACGCTCCCTCTCCCATCATTCCCTGCTCTGCCTCTGACACAGCGCGCTCACTGTGTGCCGGGCAGAGCAGGAGACAGGAGCTGGGAGCAGCGCTGGCACGAGGATGAGGTGAGGAGTGTTTTTTTTTTTTTATAAATCTGTCCTGCTGTGGGCCATTCCTGGGGGGGAGGAGAGATGAGAGCTGTAAAATGTTGGCCCTGCTGTATACTATGGGACCCTGCTGTATACTATGGGGGCCCTGCTATATACAATGGGGGCCCTACTATATACTATGTGGGCCCTGCTGTATACTATGGGGGCCCTGCTATATTCTATGTGGGCCCTGCTGTATACTATGGGGCCCTGCTATATACTATGTGGGCCCTTCTGTATACTATGGGGGCCCTGCTATATACTATGTGGGCCCTGCTGTATACTATGGGGTCCCTGCTGTATACTATGGGGCCCTGCTATATACAATGGGGGCCCTACTATATACTATGTGGGCCCTGCTGTATACTAAGGGGGCCCTGCTGTATACTATGGGGCCCTGCTATATTCTATGTGGGCCCTGCTGTATACTATGGGGGCCCTGCTATATACTATGTGGGCCCTGCTGTATACTACGGGGGCCCTGCTATATACTATGTGGGCCCTGCTGTATACTATGGGGGCCCTGCTGTATACTATGGGGGCCCTGCTATATACAATGGGGGCCCTGCTATATACTATGTGGCCTTGCTGTATACTATGGGGACCCTGCTATATACTATGTGGGCCCTGCTGTATACTATGGGGGCCCTGCTGTATACTATGGGGCCCTGCTGTATACTATGGGGGCCCTGCTATATTCTATGTGGGCCCTGCTGTATACTATGGGGGCCCTGCTATATACTATGTGGCCCTGCTGTATACTATGGGGGCCCTGCTATATACTATGTGGGCCCTGCTGTATACTATGGGAGGCCCTGATGTATACTATGTGGGCCCTGCTATATACAATAGGGGCCCTGCTATATACTATGTGGGCCCTGCTGTATACTATGGGGGCCCTGCTATATACTATGGGGGCCCTGCTGTATATTATGGGGGCCCTGCTATATACTATGTGGGCCCTGCTGTATACTATGTGGGCAGCACTCTATACTATGTTGACCCTGTTGTATACTATGTGGGCCCTGCTGTACACTATGTGGGCCCTGCTATATACAATGTGGGCCCTACTGTATACTATGTGGGCCCTGCTGTATACTATGTGGGCAGCACTCTATACTATGTGGGCCCTGTTGTATACTATGTGGGCCCTGCTATATACTATGTGGGCCCTGCTGTACACTATGTGGGCCCTGCTATATACTATGTGGGCCCTGCTATATACTATGTGGGCCCTGCTGTACGCTATGTGGGTCCTGCTATATACTTTGTGGGCCCTGCTATATACTATGTGGGCCCTGCTGTACACTATGTGGGCCCTGCTGTACACTATGTGGGCCCTGCTGTACACTATGTGGGCCCTGCTGTATACTATGTGGGCCACGCTGTACACTATGCGGGCTGTGTTATATACTATGGGGGGATATATTATATTTTATAGGATGGCTGTGTTATATAATATGTGGCTGTGTTATATACTTTGTGGCTGTGTTATATACTATGGGGGCTACGTTATATTCCTTTGGGGAGGCAGGCTGTATGATATTCTATTCGGGGATACATTATATTCTATGGGGGGCTGTATTATATTTATTATATTCTATGAGGGGTGATTGCATCATACTCTATGAGGCGGCTACATTGTATTCTATGGGGGGCTAGATTATATTGTATGGGGGCTTCATTATACTTTGAGGGGGCTACAGTATATTCTATGGGGGCTGCATTATACTACAGTCATGGCCAAAAGTTTTGAGAATGACACAAATATTAATTTTTACAAAGTCTACTGCTTCACTTTTTCTAATGGCAATTTGCATATACTCCAGAATGTTATAAAGAGTGATCAGCTTAACAGCAATTACTTGCAAAGTCAATATTTGGCTAGAAAATGAACTTTATCCCCCAAAACACATTTCAACATCATTGCAGCCCTGCCTTAAAAGGACCACCTAACCTCTTTTCAGTGATTGCTCCATTAACACAGGTGTGGGTGTTGATGAGGACATGGCTGGAGATCAATCTGTCATGATTAAGTAAGAATGACATGACTGGACACTTTAAAAGGAGGCTGGTGCTTGGCATCATTGTTTCTCTTCTGTTAACCATGGTTATCTCTAAAGAAACACGTGCAGTCATCATTGCAATGCACAAAAATGGCCTAACAGGGAAGAGTATCGCAGCTAGAAAGATTGCACCTCAGTCAACAATCTATCGCATCATCAAGAACTTCAAGGAGAGAGGTTCCATTGTTGCCAAAAAGGCTCCAGGGCGCCCAAGAAAGACCAGCAAGCGCCAGGACCGTCTCTTAAAAGTGTTTCAGCTGCGATATCGGGCTACCAGCAGTGCAGAGCTTGCTCAGGAATGGCAGCAGGCGGTGTGAGTGCAGCTGCATGCACTGTGAGGCGGAGACTCTTGGAGCAAGGCCTGGTCTCAAGGAGGGCAGCAAAGAAGCCACTTCTTTCCCAGAAAAAACATCATGGACAGACTGATATTCTGCAAAAGGTACAGGCAGTGGACTGCTGAGGACTGGGGTAAAGTTATTTTCTCTGATGAATCCCCTTTTCGATTGTTTGGGACATCAGGAAAACGCCTCATTCGGAGAAGACAAGGTGAGCGCTACCACCAGTCTTGTCTCATGCCAACTGTAGAGCATCCTGAAACCATTCATGTGTGGGGTTGCTTCTCAGCCAAGGGACTCTCTCACAGTCTTGCCTAAAAACACAGCCATGAATAAAGAATGGTACCAGAATGTCCTCCAAGAGCAACTTCTCCCAACCCTCCAAGAGCAGTTTGGCGATCAACAATGCCTTTTCCAGCATGATGGAGCACCTTGCCATAAAGCAAAGGTGATAACTAAATGGCTCAGGGAACAAAACATAGAGATTTGGGTCCATGGCCTGGAAACTCCCCAGATCTTAATCCCATTGAGAACTTGTGGTCAATCATCAAGAGACGGATGGACAAACAAAAACCTAAAAATTCTGACAAAATGAAAGCATTGATTGTGCAAGAATGGACTGCTATCAGTCAGGATTTGGTCCAGAAGTTGATTGAGAGCATGCCAGGGAGAATTGCAGAGGTCCTGAAGAAGAAGGGTCAACACTGCAAATATTGACTTGCTGCATTAACTCATTCTAACTGTCAATATAAGCTTTTGTTACTCATATGTTTGCAATTATATTTCTGTCTGTGATAAAAACATCTGTCAAACACACACATAAAAACCAGAGGGCAGCAGATCATGTGAAAATATAATATTTGTGTCATTCTCAAAACTTTTGGCCATGACTGTATATGGGTAGGGCTACATTGTATTTTATGGAGGGGCTACATTATACTATATAAGGGGGCTCAATTATATTATATGGGGGTTTAGATTATACTCTGTGGGGTGGTTGCATTATACTCTGGGGTGGCTGCATTATGCTCTGTGGGGTGGCTGCATTATGCTCTATAGGGTGACTGCATTATACTATATGTGGCTGCATTATACTGTATCGAGGACTATGGAGAATACATTATACCATATGAAGAACTATGGGGTGCATTATACTATGGGAAGTGAATTGTACTACATGGATGACTATGGCGGTGCATTATACTATATGGAGCACTATGAGGAGTGTATTATACTATATGGATGACTGAATGTATTTTAATATATTGAGGCCTATTAGGAGTGTATAATACTATGGATACATTATATTATATGGAGGACTATGTGGTGTGCACTTTACAATATGGAGGACTGTGGTGCACATTATAATATATGGAGGACTATGGGGTGTATTATACTAAACAAGCAAAGTGCTGCATATTCATCGAGTGATTGGTGTTAGGCTAAGTGCACACGTTCAGGAATGTTTGCAGAATTTTCCTGAGCAAAAACTGACTTTTTCCGCGGTAATCTTTCTAGGTCAATAATATAGCGGGAAAAAGGCTAGAATTCCGCAAAATTAATGAACATGTTGGTTCTTTTTCCGAGATGCGTTTTTTTCGCGGAAAAAAACGCACCATGTGCACAAAAATTGCGGAATTCATTCTAAATGATAGGATGCTTAATTCATGCGTTTTTTTATGCGTTTTTTCCCGCGAAAAAACACGAAAAAAACGCAAATAATCCTGAACGTGTGCACATAGCCTGAATGTGTCATTGGTGAGGGCATGGTGCAGAAGTGAAGTTTTTACATGAAAGGGCGGAGGGATTTTGGAAGGTTTGCATGGTGGAGGAGGAGCTAGGGTGGATGCGGAACTGGGGGGTGGAGCCTGGGTGGAGTCTCAAGGGGGGCCCCATAAATTTTGCCAGTATGGGGCCCCGAAATTCCTAGTGGCAGCCCTGACCTCCTCTACATGGATGACATCAAGCTTTATGTGAAAAACAAATGAGACATTGATTCACTGATCCACCTGACAAGGATCTACAGCGAAGACATCGGGATGTCCTTCTGACTGGAGAAGTGCGGCCGGTTGGTAATAAAGAGAGGCAACCTAGTCAAGTCTGATGGAGTGGAATTACCAGCAGGGCACGTAGCAGATGTACACACATGCTACAAGTACCTTGGCATCCCACAGGGATACGGCAACCATGAGGAGGAGGCAAGGAAAGCAGCAACATCCAAATACCATCAAAGGGTAAGACAGGTCCTGAAGAGCCAGCTCAATGGAAGAATAAGATTCTTGCCATCAATACATATGCCCTGCCAGTTATCAGATACCCTGCTGGCATAGTGTGCTGGCCAAAAGAAGAGATGGAAGCTGCAGATGTGAAGACACGAAAGCTTCTCACAGTGCATCGTGGTCTCCACCCTAAGTCTAGCACCCAAAGATTGTATACCAACAGAAAGGAGGGTGGTCGAGGCTTGATAAGCATCCAAGCCACCATCACGGATGAAACAAGGAGTATCCAGGAATACATCAGAAGAATGGCACCAAAAGTTGAGATGCTGAGAGAAAGCCTAAGGCAGCAACAACAGATCTGGAAGGAAGAAAGGGAACATGAAGAGCTATGGCAAGACAAGCCTCTGCATGGGATGTACCATCGACAGATAATGGAGGTGGCTGACATGGTAAAATCCTACCAATGGCTGGAGAAAGCTGGACTCCGAGACAGCACCGAGGCACTAATCATAGCGGCACAAGAGCAGGCACTAAGTACCAGATCCATAGAAGCAGGAATATACCACATAAGACAAGACCCAAGGTGCAGACTATGCAAAGAAACCAAGGTAGCGTAAGCCGGAAGATGTCCATGCGGTGTGCGAAGATCCTTCACTTGCCTTCCTGTCTCCCATTCCTGGAAGAAAGACTGAAACCATCCCCTACAGGAGAATACCCCCAGGGAGCCCTCTCTTTCTAGAGGTTTGCAATATTGATGTTAATGAAGGTATCCACAAGGAATACCCCAGGGTTGACCATACCCAACCCTCCTAGTCTCCTCATACGGTAAGTAACCTCCCTCTTGACCAAGTTCAGTCTATTCCCCCATAACAGTTGGAAGAACAAACTGTAGACCCGAGTCCAGAGAGACTCCGGCAAGATGCACACACTGCCCAGATAAATCAGTAAATGGAGCAGGTAAGTTTTGATCAGGTTCACCCTTTCCATTATTGTCAAAGACAAACCCTTCCTTGGTTCACCTTCTGAGTGGCGATCTCTAGCCTGCTGTCCCAATTTTGTTTGGGGTAAACCCCCTGGTCAAATTCGATGTGAAGGACTATTGCAGAGACTTTGGGTCCTGGAAGGGTGTCCGGGAGATAAAAACCAGGATCTCCTCCTCCCAGCAAGAGGCTCTCACACTTATCCCGGTTGATCTTGGACCCGGATGCCTCTGAGTAGTGATCTACGTCTGACATCAGCCACCCTGCCTCCTCGTGAGAGGAAACAAAAAGAGTGACATCATCGGCATACGCCACCTCCCTCAGAGTGGCTTCCGGTGCTGCCTAGTCCATCCCGATCCTAGCCAACGGACCATGCTCCACCATCCTAAGAAGTGGGTCAATCGCAAACACGTACAGCAGCGGGCTCAAGGGACAACACTGGCGAACACCAGATCCAACCTCAAAAGAGCTGCCTATCCAACCTTTCACAAGCGGGAAACTCTCTGCCCCACCGTACAAGCTCTTAACCCAATCAACAAACGCCCCCGGCAGGCCATATCTCAGAAGGACAGACCAGAGGTACTCGTGATTAACCCGATCAAACGCTTTTGCTTGGTCTAGTGACAGCATGTACCCCTTACAGTGACCAGCCCTACCCTGCTCCACTGCCTCCTGGACACCGAGCACAGCACTAAATGTGCTGCGGCCTGGAAGAGATCAATGCTGGGCCTTCGAAAGGAGTCGGGGTGCAAATTTCACCAGCCGATTATACAGCACTTTTGCCAGAAACTTCCTGTATGCATCGAGAAGTGTTATGGGACGACAATTCTCAATGCAAGATGGGTCCCTACTAGAGTTGAGCGAAACAGGTCGGTCAGATTAAAAAATCACCGACTTTCGCCAAAGTCAGGTTTCACCGAGCGAAACCCGACCATAGCGTGAGGTCGGCCATGCGGTCGTTGACCCGAGCGCCAAAGTAGGTTTTCCCATAATGCGAGCAGACTGCTTTTTACATAGCACCTGCACAGCATTAATACTTTTATTTTTTTTTTCTGCACAGTTACCGAGCGTTCATTTTTTTCCACACACCGCATAGAGCTGTACGCTCCTCACACACTACCGTGTACCGGCTGGTATCACGGACAAATACATGCTGACTATCTGTGTGTGACTCCGGAAATATATACGGAGATTTAAATTTTCCCCCAAACCGTATACAGCTGGTATCTTCTGATACAGTACCGTTTTTCTGCCTTCTTATTACGGTCAAATCCATACTGAGAGAGCGTCTGTGTGTGACTCCGGAAATATATACGGAGATTTCAATTTTCCCCAAAACCGTATACAGCTGGTATCTTCCGATACAGTACCGGTTTTCTGCCTTCTATATTACGGTCAAATCCATACTGAGAGAGCGTCTGTGTGTTACTCCGGAAATATATACAGAGATTTACAATTACTCCTACACTGTATATGCCTGGTATCTTCGGATACAATAGCCTTTTTTGCTTTTTATTTTCTAGTCTACTCCATACTGAGCCTGTGAGCGTCTGTGTGTTACTCCGGAAATACATACGGAGATTTAAAATTACCCCAACACTGTATACAGCTGTACGCTTCTGATACATTACCCTTTTTCTACTTTTTATATTCTGGTGTAATCCATACTGAGCCTGTGAGAGTCTCTGTCTAATTCTGGAAATATATACGGAGATTTACAATTACCCCTTGACTGTATACAGCTGTACGCTTGTGATACAGTACCCATTTTGGCAGAAAGTCCTCCTCCACCCACCACTGTAAGTGCATCATTGACACCTGGAACATTGGCCCACATGTGAGATTATGTCTTGCGGATCTCTTTTTATATTCTGGTCTAATCCATACTGAGCTTGAGAGCGTCTGTGTGTGACTCCTGAAATATATACGAAGATTTACAATTTTTTCACTATACTATATACACCTGGTATCTGGTGATACAGTACCCTTTTTCAGCTTTTTATATTCTAGTCTAATCCATTCTGAGCCTGAGAGTGTCTGTGTGTGACTCCTGAAATATATACGGAGATTTACAATTACCCCTAGACTGTATACAGCTGTACCCTTGTGATACAGTACCCGTTTTCAGCATTTTATATTTTTGTCTAATCCATACTGAGCCTGTGAGCGTCTGTGTCTGACTCCTAAAATATATACGGAGATTTACAATATTTTCACTATGCTATATATACCTGGTATCTGGTGATACAGTACCCTTTTTCAGCTTTTTATATTCTTGTCTAATCCATACTGAGCCTAAGAGCGTCTGTGTCTGACTCCTGAAATATATACAGAGATTTACAATATTTTCACTATACTATAATAGGTGGTATCTGGATGATACAGTACCCTTTTTCAGCTTTTTTATATTCTTATCTAATCCATACTGAGACTGAGAGTGTCTGTGTGTGACTCCTGAAATATATACGGAGATTTGAAATTAACCCAACACTGTATACAGCTGTACGCTTGTGATACAGTACCCTTTTTCTGCTTTTTATATTCTTGTCTAATCCATACTGAGCCTGAGAGCGTCTGTGTCTGACTCCTGAAATACATACGGAGATTTACAATTATCCCTAGACTGTATACAGCTGTACGCTTCTGATGCTGGTATTTTGGGTACATTTTCCCAAAAATTAGGAAGTATGGTGGAAGAGGCCGCGGACGTGGGCGTGGGGGGCCAGCTGGTACTGATGGTGGTGGTGCATCTGCTGGAAGTGCCAAAAGCACAATAGCACCTAAGGCAGGAGGTGTTGAGCCGGTGTCATCATCTGGCTCAAGAAGGCCTGGAAGGCTCCCTTTTCTGGGAGTAGGTAAACTGCTTTTAAAGTCGGAGCATCAGGAACAGGTTTTGGCTTACATTGCCGAAACAGCCTCCAGCTCTATTGTCTCCTCTTCTGAAGTTTCAAAAAATGCAAGCACTGAGTTGTCAGTGCAGGCTCCTGTTCAGGAATAACACCTTTCCTTGTGTCCTTCACCCCCACCAAAAGTGAAGGATGCTGCAGCCCACACTTCAGATTACTCCATGGAGCTCTTTTCACATACCATGCCTGTTGTTATCAAGTCAAATCCTGAATTCCCCAGTCCAACATGAATCAGAGATGGAGTGCACCGATGCACAGCCACTGCTAGATGATTCTGCTGGTACATTCACCCAGAGCACTACATTGCCCTCGCAGTCTACTGAGCCAGAAGCTGACCCTGATGAAACTCAGGTGCCCCTTCCCACATACTATACCACCTTACACGATGACACAGAGGAAGGTGCAGATGAAACTGAAGAGGAGGTGATGGATGACCCAGTTGTTGACCCGGATTGGCATCCATTTGGGGAAGAGGGTGCCGCTGGCAATAGCTCAGAAGAGGAGAAGGATCCAGCAGGCATCGACATCGCAGCAGCAGTTATCTGGCAGGCCCGTAGCAGTCCAAAAACGTGTTAAAAAAGCAAAAAGAGTTATCTGTAAGAAGTGCGGAAGGACTGTTAGCCGAGGGAAAAATCTCCGAAATTTGAATACCAGTTGCATGCTTAGACATATAATGACCATGCACTTGCAAGCGTGGACGGACTACAAAACCTCAGATAGCACATGTGCACCTGCTCCGACTGAAGGTAGCCAGCAACGCTCCATAGCTTCCCCCACTGTATGTAATGTATGTAGTAGAGTTCATATAGCGTCTTGTGCTTGGGTGCGATGAAAATACATGAGACACAGGTTTGATATAGAAGGTCTTGTATTACTTCATACAAGTGGCAAAAATAGTCACACAGTTTGCAGATACAGAAGCAGGAGACACAGCAGGCCAGAGTAACTTAAGCTCAGCAATCACTCTCCACAACAGGTTCAGGATCTTCTTCTCTGTTACCGTAAGTCCATGCAAACGTGGATCTTTCAAAGAGCAGGGTTCCAGAGTCCACAAGTGTTCAGAGTTCCTCAGTAGGAATAGCTGGAGTACATAGTCCAAGGCTTCCAGGAGTCAGGTCACAGGTTCACTGCAGGCTAGATTCTGAAGCACTGATTGCTCAGCTGTGGCTGCTTAAGAAGCAAGAGGGAGAGAATCAGGGCGGGAACATGAAAGCTGAAAACTCCATATTGACTGAGGGCAAGATAGCTGCAGCAAGACAGAAAGCAAAATGGCTGACGGAAAACTGAGTTTCAAGAACATGTACAAAGAACCTTACATTACTCCCCCCTTAGGGACAACCTCCGGATGGCCTCAGACCAGGCCTGTCTGGGTACCTCTGATGAAACTGGCGGAGCAAACGAGGAGCATTAACGTTATTGACTGGTTCCCATGAGTTGTCCTCCACTGGGTAGCCCTGCCATTTAATCAAATATTGTAACTGATTTCTGTATAACCTGGAATCTAGAATTCTTTCCACCACAAATTCTTCCTGACCATCGACTAGCACTGGGTCAGGGCAAGGAGAAGAACGTCCAGGAAACGTATTGGGTGTTGCAGCCTTTAGTAGGGATACATGAAAGACAGGGTGGATTCTCATAGTTCTAGGCAATTGAAGACGACAAGCAACGGCACTTATAATTTTACTGATTTTATAGGGTCCAATGTACTTATGTCCCAACTTAGACGATGGAATCCTTAACTTAAGATTTCTGGTTGACAGCCAGACCAGGTCTCCTACCTTGAAAGCTGGTGCAGGTTTACGAAATTTATCTGCTGCTTTCTTGTACCTTTCCTGAGCCAATTCCAGATTCTCCTTTAGAAGATCCATATTCTTCTGTAAAGACGTGATTCTTTCGGCCACTGCTGGTAAAGGCGTTTCTATGGGAAATCATGGAAGAATGTTAGGATGATAACCTAGATTGGAGTAAAAAGGAGACTGCTTAGTGGAGGCGCTCTGAGAGTTGTTATAAGAGAACTCAGCCAATGGAAGTAGATCCACCCAATCATCCTGTAGGTGGCAGATAAAGCAGCGGAGATACTGCTCCAGAGTTTGATTGGTTCGTTCGGTCTGTCCATTAGTCTGGGGATGAAAAGCAGAAGAAAGGTTTACTTTAATGTCCAATGCTGCACAGAAATTTTGCCAAAACCTTGAAGTGAATTGCACACTTCGATCCGAAATAACCTCATCCGGTACTCCATGTAAGCGAAACACATCTTTAATCATCAAATCTGATGTCTGTTTTGCAGTGGGTAAGCCGACACAAGGAATAAAATGAGCTGCCTTTGTTAAACGATCAACCACCACTAGAATGGTGTTTTTCCCTTGAGAGGTTGGTAACTCCACAATGAAGTCCATAGAAATGGATCCCCACGGGCGGGACGGGGTGGGAAGAGGTTGTAACAGACCAGTTGGTGAGGAGCGAGGTGTTTTGCATCTTGCACAGACTTCACATGAAGTGACATAGTTTAAAACATCCTTCCTGCAAGTGGGCCACCAAAAGAAACGAGAAAGAAATTCCTGTGTCTTTAGAATTCCTCTATGCCCAGCTATCTTGGAATCGTGAATGAGTTGCAATACTCTCAATCTGACTGTTTCAGGAATATACAGACGTTGTCCCAGAATCCACACACCATTCTTAAAGACAAGACTTACGTCCCTTGGGGGTTGTGCCAACAAGGAATCCGCATGGTATGCTTCCTTGATGTCCTTAAGTAGGTCTTGATTATGAATCACTCCCAGGAATCTAGAGTCAGGAAGAATAGTCTTAGGAGGAGCAAGTGGACGGGTCTCTGCTGAATGAATCCTAGAGAGTGCATCAGCCTTTCCATTGCGCGATCCTGGTCTATAAGAAATGACAAAATTAAATTGGTTTAAAAAAAGATTCCAGCGTGCCTGGCGAGGAGTCAGGCACTTAGCCGACCTGATAAATTCAAGGTTACGATGGTCTGTCAGGACGACTATTTGCTGTGCAGCTCCCTGAAGAAGGTGTCTCCATTCTTTGAAGGCGGCAATAATGGCCAACAACTCTCTATTGCCCACATCGTAGTTCCTCTCAGCCGAAGACAACTGCTGGGAAAAGAAGGCACAGGGATGCAAGACATTCTTCTCACCTGTTCTCTGAGAGAGTATAGCTCCAACGGCACAATCTGAAGCATCCACCTCTATTATGAAGGCAAGTTTGGGGTTGGGATGTACCAAGATAGGTGCGGTGGTAAATTTATCTTTTAGACGAGAAAATGCTTCCTGGGCTTGGGGAGTCCAGGAGAACCTAGACTCTTTCCGGGTAAGTTGGGTGATAGGTGACACTACCTCAGAGAAATTCCTAATGAAACGTCTATAGAAATTGGCAAACCCGATGAAGCGCTGCACCTCCTTCACATTTCTAGGACTTGGCCAATCCTTGATGGCTTGGGTCTTACTTCCATCCATACTAATTCCTTGTGTAGACAGTACATACCCCAGAAATTGAATTTCGGTCCTATGGAATTCACACTTTTCAAGTTTGATGTAAAGATGGTTTTGTCTTAGACGTTCCAAGACCATTCTCACATGTCCATGATGTTCCTCTGTGGAGTTAGAAAAAATTAGAATATCATCCAAATAAATCACCACGAATGTATCTAGGAGATCCCTGAAGATGTCATTCACCAAGTGTTGGAAAGTGGCTGGGGCGGTACTCAGACCAAAAGGCATAACTAGATATTCAAAGTGTCCATAGCGTGACCTGAATGCAGTCTTCCATTCATCCCCAGGTCTAATACGGACCAAGTTATAGGCCCCACGGAGATCCAATTTAGAGAAAATTTTGGCGTGCCGCACTCTCTCCAATAACTCAGGGATTAAAGGCAATGGATAACGGTTTCTAATAGTAACCTTATTGAGTTCCCTATAGTCTACGCAGGGTCTCAGAGATCCATCTTTCTTCTTCACAAAGAAGATGGGTGCACCTGCAGGAGATGAAGAGGGGCGTATGAAGCCCTTGGCTAGATTTTCGTCTATGTAATCCTTTAAAGCCTTTAGCTCAGGCCCGCCAGGGGGTAGATCTTGCCAAAAGGTATCTCTGCTCCAGGCAATAATTCAATTGGACAATCATATGGATGGTGAGGGGGAAGCTGGTCAGCGTTCTTCTTGTCACATAAATCCACATAGTCCTGGTATACAGCTGGTAGTTCAGGGACTGACATGGTTCCTTTAGGAACAGAGCAAGCTGAAACTTCTGGACTCATCTGTTTCTCTGGAAAGTGTAATTCCTTGGTCTCCCAGTTAATGGTAGGGTTCTGAGCCTGCAGCCATGGTAGCCCTAGAATAATGGGAAAGTTGGGAGAAGAGATAAGCATAAAGGACAGTTTCTCTTGATGATCTTTACCCATAAGGACCCTTAAAGGCTCCGTTTCCTGATCCACTGGTCCAGAGGTCAGCAGGGAGCCATCCACAGTTTCCATCTGTACTGGAGTAGCCTTCTTCACTGAACGTATCCCCTGTTTCAGAGCAAAGGAGACATCCATAAAATTCCCACTTGCCCCTGAGTCGATCATAGCAGAGCTAGACACCCAGACTGAGTTAACCCAGAGTTTGATGGAAAGGAAGCAATGAGAATTGTTTTTCCTACAACTCAGCTGGGACACCGCTGAGGAAACTTGAAAAATTGCAGCGTTTACACAGTCATCGTCCTCAGAAGTAACGGAGTTTAAGTCCGAGAAATCAAGATCTGTTGCTGCAGATCTCTCTGGACCTGAGGCTCGGACCTGACAGATCTCCTCTCGCAACACTCACAGTGAATGAGTGCTGCAGTAGTCTTACGAGAACGGCTGGGGCAGTTTATAATGAAGTGCCCTGACTTACCACAATAGAAACATAGATTTTCCTTAAAACGATGTTCCTTGCGTGCATCACTAACCCGTCTTTGTAAAGAGTCTACCTGCATGGGTTCAGTCAGGTTCCCGTGTGATCCTACTCAAAGGTTCCTTAGCTGGGGAGGAAGGTAGGAAAAGGTTAGTGCGATTGCTTTCGAACCATCTCTCTTGCCTGCGTTCAGTCAGGCGAGCATCAATACGGATGCAGTAGTTAATAAAGTCACCTAACGCAGTGGGAGGGTCGGCACAAGCAAGTTCATCCTTAATTAGTGGAGACAACCCCTTTTGAAAAATAGATTTTTTGGCGGAACTGTCCCAGGTGGTATCAAGGGCCCATCTCCTGAAATCCAAGGCATATTCGGCTACCGAGTGTTTACCTTGGCGCAAAGTTAACATGGCTGCTTCAGCTGTTGCACCTCGATTGGGGTCATCAAACACCTGCCCCATGGCTGAAATGAAAGCATCAAGATGATCCAAACATTCATCCTCAGTCTCAATCAGAGGGTTTGCCCACATCAAAGCCTTGTTGGTAAGTAACATAATTATAGTAAGCACTTTAGATCGTTCAGTGGGAAATTGTGAAGCATTTGCAGAAAAAAACAGATTGCATTGGTTAATAAATCCCCTGAATTTTTCACGTTCACCGCCAAAACGAAAAGGGGGCAACTTGGGAATCCCAGAACTTGGGGCTACGGCAGGAGCCTGGACTCGCTCCTCTAGAACCTCAATCCTGGCTCGCAAATCCTGGGCAGTCTGTCCAAACACTTGCAAATTGTGATTAGTGAGGTCCTGTAGGTTTGTAAAACGGGTTTTTATAGTCTGTAAATCTGCAAGGATATTATCAGTCACTCCGCAAAGTTCCTTTATGCGGGCCTCCATTTTCCAGATCTTTTAAGACAGGAGTACTGGAAGGAGAGGAGAAAAGAAAAAAAAAAAAAAAACAATAGTGTTTACCTGTGGTAACACTGCAAAGAGAAAAAAAAATTAAGGGAACTGCTCACCTGGAATGGTTGTGAGAAGTCACAACCACTATCATCACAGAAAGTTCAACCGGACATCTGATATCCACAGTTACAGCAGACACAAAAGAGGGAAGAGAAAAAAAAAACAATAGTGTTTACCTGTGGTAACACTGCAGAAAAAAAAACTTAAGGGAATTGCTCACCTGGAATGGTTGTGAGAAGTCACAACCACTGTCATCACAGAAAGTACAACTGGACGTCTGATATCCACAGTTACAGCAGACACAGCCTTCCCAGACCCAGCAGACACTAACGTTTTGGCTTCAGAATCTTGTAATGTATGTAGTACAGTTCATATAGCGTCTTGTGCTTGGGTGCGATGAAAATACATGAGACACAGGTTTGATATAGAAGGTCTTGTATTACTTCATACAAGTGGCAAAAATAGTCACACAGTTTGCAGATACAGAAGCAGGAGACACAGCAGGCCAGAGTAACTTAAGCTCAGCAATCACTCTCCACAACAGGTTCAGGATCTTCTTCTCTGTTACCGTAAGTCCATGCAAACGTGGATCTTTCAAAGAGCAGGGTTCCAGAGTCCACAAGTGTTCAGAGTTCCTCAGTAGGAATAGCTGGAGTACATAGTCCAAGGCTTCCAGGAGTCAGGTCACAGGTTCACTGCAGGCTAGATTCTGAAGCACTGATTGCTCAGCTGTGGCTGCTTAAGAAGCAAGAGGGAGAGAATCAGGGCGGGAACATGAAAGCTGAAAACTCCATATTGACTGAGGGCAAGATAGCTGCAGCAAGACAGAAAGCAAAATGGCTGACGGAAAACTGAGTTTCAAGAACATGTACAAAGAACCTTATACTGTAAGCCCATCGGTTAGCACACCACCAGCAAGAAATGTTGAGGTGTCGTCGCAAGGCTAAAGCAGTCAGGGAATCACAATGTTTTTGCAAAAAGACTGAATCTAGGCCATTACCACCACCATCACCAACCCCCTCTCAGTCCGTCATGTCCACCCCTAGTTCACCCATATGCAGCTCTCAAATCACCCTAGCAGACACTCTGAGAAGGACAAGAAAGTACTCATCCTCTCATCCGCGTACACTGGCTTTGAACGCCTACACTGCCAAACTGATCTCATTAGAGATGATGCCCTTCCGTTTGGTTGAAAGCGCAGCGTTCCGAGAGCTCATGGCCTACGCTGTCCCACGGTATGACCTACCCAGTCAGCACTTCTTTTCTAGAAAAGCCAACCCTGCCCTCCACCTGCATGTGAAAGACCGCATTGTCCAGGCACTCAAACAATCAGTGAGTGGAAAGGTGCACCTCACAACAGATACATGGGCCAGTAGGCATGGCCAGGGCCATTTCGTGTCCATCACTGCACACTGGGTTAATGTGGTGGATGCAGGGTCCACAGGGGACAGCGGCGGTGGGACAGTGCTGCCTAGCCCACGGTATAGGCAACAGTTGGCTTTAGGCGTTCGACCCTCCTTCTCCTCCAGAAGCAAAAGCTCGACATAGAGCGCAGTCGCACGAGCACTCCATCAGCAGCTGCCAGTGTTGCACACGAGGTGTCCCACTATCGAAAAGTTAGTGGTAAGCTGTCACGCTGTGACTGTATACAGGAGGTCCGGGGTCTATGCTGACCCTAAGCTGGGGCACTGACTAATCCCTCTACCTGGAGGTACTGTTGATGGTACAGAGGTCCAGGCCGCCAGCGTAACCCTATCTTCTGTGAATCCCTGACCCTCTGTAATCTAGTCCTGAGAAGGACCCTGATCACCACCACAGGGAATGGGAAGGTAAATGCCTACACACAGTATAAGACGAACGAGACAGTACAAGGGGGTAAAATAAAAGACCACCTTGCATACAAAACTCACTATACAACTACAGAGGGAACACCAACGGGTAAGGAGATAAATAATAAAGCGAGGAGGGGAGAAAACCACACCAGGTACTCTTCACTTCAGACTTCACAATACCACAATCCGCTCTGCTGGTCTGCATGAATGCTTTCAACGACACTTCCCTAGCAGACTGGCAGGTATTTGAAGGAATCTCATTAGTGCAGCATTAACTGCAGCAGGGCGAGGCTGGGCCTCATCTAGCACAGAGAGAGGGAGAATTAACTCCCTCACTGCCGACAAACACCAAGCACCAAAAACTCAGCTGTGAGAAGTCAGGTTGTGTAATCGCGACGATCTTCGCGGCGACACACCCGTGACAGTACCCCCCTTCTACGAGGGGCCTCCGGACCCTCAGGGCCAGGTTTATCTGGGTGGGTTGTGTGGAAGGCCCGAATTAATCGGTCTGCGTTAATATCCGACGCAGGAACCCACGTCCTCTCCTCAGGACCATACCCCTTCCAATGAACCAGGTACTGAAGGGACCGGCGATTCAGACGTGAATCGATGATTTTCGACACCTGAAACTCCAAGTTACCATTGACCACCACAGGAGGAGGAGGTAAAGGTGATGGTATCACCGGCGCCACATACCTCTTAAGCAATGATCTGTGAAACACATTGTGAATTTTAAACGTAGGGGGGAGGTCAAGACGGAATGCCACCGGATTAATTATAGAACTGATCCTGTATGGCCCGATGAACCTGGGACCCAGTTTCCAGGAGGGAACCTTAAGTTTTATATTCTTGGTAGACAACCATACCCGATCGTTCACACTTAGGTCCGGACCAGACACTCTCCTTCTATCAGCCATACGTTTGTATCGGTTCCCCATAGTACTCAGATTATTCAGCACTCCTCTCCACACTGAAGCAAGTGACGACGAAAATCGTTCCTCCTCAGGAACCCCAGAAGAGCCCCCCTATTAAAAGTACAAAACTGGGGGTGAAAACCATATGCCCCAAAAAACGGGGACTTACCAGTGGACTCGCTCCGCCTATTGTTAAGAGCGAATTCCCCCAGAGGCAAGAAAGAAGCCCAGTCCTCCTGGTTCTCTGACACAAAACACCGGAGATATGTCTCCAAGCTCTGGTTCAGACGCTCTGTCTGACCATTGGTCTGCGGATGAAAAGCCGATGAAAATGACAACTGCATCCCCCGCCGTGTACAAAATGCCTTCCAAAATTTGGACACAAACTGAGACCCTCGATCCACACCACATCGGAGGGTACCCCGTGAAGTCTCACAATCTCCCCAATGAACACCTGCGCAAGAGTTTTAGCATTAGGAAGAGCAGGAAGAGCGATAAAATGTGCCATCTTGCTGAACCTGTCCACAACAACGAGTATGACTGTTTTACCTGAAGACGGCGGGAGGTCCGTAATAAAGTCCATAGACAGATGAGTACACGGACGCTCCGGGATCTTCAAAGGCAAGAGGGCCCCAGACGGACGGGTATGTGGGGTCTTAGAGCGCGCACAAACCCCACAGGACGCGACAAAAGTAACCACCTCCCTATGTAAGTTAGGCCACCAAAACCGGCGCGAGAGGAGATCCACAGTTGCTTTACTCCCTGGGTGTCCTGCCAAAGCTGAATTATGGTGTGCCTCGATTACCTTTTGTCTCAACTGATCTGGAACAAACAGTCTCCCTGGAGGTCCAACAGGGGCGTCCCCCTGAGCCTCCAATACCTCCTCCTCAAGCTCAGAGCATACCGCCGACACCACTAACCCCTCCTGAAGGATTGGAACCGGGTCATCCGTCTTCCCGGCCCCAGGGAAACTGCGAGATAAGGCATCCCCCTTTACATTTTTTGACCCAGGACGATATGTGACGACAAAATTAAACTTGGTAAAAAACAACGACCACCTAGCTTGTCTGGGATTCAGACGTTTTGCAGACTCTAAATATAGCAGGTTCTTGTGATCGGTAATGACGGTGACCGGGTGTACTGCCCCCTCCAAAAAATGACGCCACTCCTCAAAAGCTAACTTAATGGCCAAGAGTTCCCTATTGCCGACATCATAATTCCTCTCAGCGGACGACAATTTTTTAGAGAAGAAGGCGCACGGATGCCATTTACCAGAGGACGGACCTTGAGATAATACCGCTCCCACCCCTACCTCAGAAGCGTCTACCTCCACAATGAACGGCTTTGACGCATCAGGTTGAATGAGTATGGGTGCCGAAGCAAAACATTTTTTCAAGGAGGAAAACGCTTGACAAGACTTGTCAGACCACCGTGAAAAATCCGTCCCTTTTTTAGTCATGTCTGTGAGAGGTTTAACTATGGACGAGAAATTACGAATAAATTTCTGGTAGTAGTTAGCAAACCCCAGGAAACGTTGTAATGCCTTAAGATCCTCTGGCAGATCCCACTTAAGAACTGCCCGCACTTTCCCAGGGTCCATACGAAAACCGGATGCTGACACCAGGAATCCTAAAAACTGAAGTTCCTGTACGGCGAACACACACTTCTCCCATTTGGCGTACAGTTTATTATCCCGCAAGATCTGCAACACCTGCCTAACATGCTCATGATGAGACACAAGATCCGGCGAGTAAATTAAGATGTCATCCAGATATATGACAACAAACTGTCCCACTAGGTGGCGAAAGATGTCATTAACAAAATGTTGAAACACCGCCGGGGCATTAGTCAGACCAAATGGCATGACAAGGTTCTCATAATGCCCCTCCGAGTGTTAAACGCCGTCTTCCACTCATCCCCCTCCTTCATCCTAATCAGATTATACGCCCCCCTGAGATCCAACTTAGAGAACCATTTGGCGCCCACGATCTGATTGAAGAGATCGGGAATAAGTGGGAGCGGATACGGATCTCAGACCGTAATCCAATTAAGCTCACGGAAATCCAGGCAAGGGCGTAGGCCTCCATCTTTCTTCTTCACAAAGAAGAACCCCGCGGCCACCGGGGAAGATGAAGGTCTAATATGCCCCTTAGCCAGACTCTCCGAAATATAATCCTTCATGGCCTGCCTCTCAGGACCAGAAAGGTTATACAACCTAGATTTCGGTAACTTGGCTTCAGGGAGCAATTTTACAGAACAGTCATACGCGCGATGAGGAGGTAGTTCTTGACACCCTTTCTCCGAAAATACATCCTCAAAGTCCACCAGAAATGGAGGTAAGGCCCTAGGCACGACCGCACCGATGACCATGTTCATGCAGTTTTTATTACAGAATTCACTCCACTGGCTTATCTCTCTGGATTGCCAATTAATAACCGGGTTATGCTTAGTTAACCAAGGAAGGCCCAACACTATAGGAGTGGGAAGACCCTCCAACACGTAACAAGACAACAGTTCTTTATGTATTGCCCCCACTCGAAGATCTATGTTATGCACGGCTTGCAAAAAACTACCTTGACCAAGAGGCCTGGCGTCGATCGAGAATATGGGAATTGGTTTAGCCAATACACTCAGTCGCATACCTTGAACCCAGGCAAACCGAGCGTCCACCAGATTAGCCCCGGCCCCACTATCCAGAAGAACAGATATCCTCTCAGTTCTCGTACCCACCACCACCTCCGCCGGTACGAGAAATTGAGACGGACCTGGGGACGAAATACATACTCCCAGATTGTCGTCCACCACACAACCTGGGATCAATAGTTTTCCGGCGACTTCTCACTCTGCAAAGGACGGGATGGACACCCCCCAATAAAATGTCCCTTTCTCCCGCAGAAGAAACACCTTCCTGTCTTGCGGCGCACTGCCGATCCCCTCCCTCGGAATGATGTCCCTCATAACTGCATAGGCTCCTCTGGACTGACCAGGGGAACCTCCATATAAGGGGCCCTAGTAGAAGGTGGAGTCATCACAGGGGGCGGAGTTACCCCGCACCTCTCCCGAAGCCGTCTGTCAATGCGAACAGCAAGGGCCATAGCGGCTTCCAGTGACGTGGGAGGGTCATACTGTGCCAACACATCCTTTAATTTGTCAGATAAACCTTGACAAAACTGGCTCCTAAGAGCCGGGTCATTCCACTGTGTGTCCGTGGCCCACCTCAGGAACTCCGAACAGAATTCCTCCGCCGGACGATCTCCCTGCTGTATCTTACCTAACTTAGATTCAGCAAGGGAGACCCGATCCGGGTCATCATATACAAGACCCAGAGCTGCGAAAAACCTATCCACTGACTGGAGAGCCGGGGAGCCCGGGGGAAGCGAGAACGCCCATGATTGGGGGTCCCCTTGTAGGAGCGAGATGACAATTCCCACCCTTTGATCTTCACTCCCCGATGACCGAGGTCGCAGCCGAAAGTACAATTTACATGCCTCCCGGAAAGCAAAAAATTTGTCCCGCCCACCAGTGAACCTGTCAGGGAGAGCTACTTTAGGTTCAGGTCCGGCTTGCTCCAGGGGGTACAAAACCTTGGACTTAACGTCCGCCAGCTCCATGGACAAACTCTGCAACTGCCGAGCTAGACTGGCTACTGGATCCATGGTGGCTGGAGAGAATCTTTAGTATGGTCGGTGAAAATGTCACGCTGTCACTGTATACAGGAGGTCCGGGGTCTATGCTGACCCTAAGCTGGGGCACTGACTAATCCCTCTACCTGGAGGTACTGTTGATGGTACAGAGGTCCAGGCCGCCAGCGTAACCCTATCTCCTGTGAATCCCTGACCCTCTGTAATCTAGTCCTGAGAAGGACCCTGATCACCACCACAGGGAATGGGAAGGTAAATGCCTACACACAGTATAAGACGAACGAGACAGTACAAGGGGGTAAAATAAAAGACCACCTTGCATACAAAACTCACTATACAACTACAGAGGGAACACCAACGGGTAAGGAGATAAATAATAAAGCGAGGAGGGGAGAAAACCACACCAGGTACTCTTCACTTCAGACTTCACAATACCACAATCCGCTCTGCTGGTCTGCATGAATGCTTTCACCGACACTTCCCTAGCAGACTGGCAGGTATTTGAAGGAATCTCATTAGTGCAGCATTAACTGCAGCAGGGCGAGGCTGGGCCTCATCTAGCACAGAGAGAGGGAGAATTAACTCCCTCACTGCCGACAAACACCAAGCACCAAAAACTCAGCTGTGAGAAGTCAGGTTGTGTAATCGCGACGATCTTCGCGGCGACACACCCGTGACATAAGCGTCAGCAGGCTGTTTTAAAGATGATGTCTTTTGGTGACAACAGACACACCGCGGAGGTACTGGCCGACTACTTGCAGCGAGAAACTGAGTCATGGCTGTGCAGTCTACATCTTGAGCCAGGCAAGGTAGTCAGTGATAACGGCCGTAATTTTGTGGCGGCCATACCCCTGGCAAAACTCAGACACATTCCTTGCCTGGCTCACACCTTGAACCTGGTGGTGCAGTGCTTCATAAATAATTATCCGGAGTTAACAGCCCTTCTCCATAAGGTGCGAAGACTGTGCTCGCACATCCGTCGCTCGCCGATAGACTCCAGTCGTATGCAGAGGCTGCAGCAATCGCTCCACCTCCCAAGCACCACCTAATCATAGACGTTGCAACAAGGTGGAACTCCACCATGCACATGGTTGAGAGGCTGTGTGAACAGAGGCAGGCTGTAATGCATTTGTGGGAGGATACACGGGCAGGCAGTTTGAGGGCAGACATGGAGTTGTTGGGTGTGCAGTGGTCAAAGCTGAAAGACCTCTGTAAAGTCCTTCAGTGTTTTGAGGAATGCACACGGCTGGTAAGCGCAGACAATGCCATCATAAGCATGAGCATCCCACTTATGTGTCTGCTCATGCAAACTTTGACGCACATTCAGGATCAGGCATCTGCAGCGGAGGAGGAAGAAGAGAAGGATGAGGGAAGCCTTGATGACAGTCAGGCATTGTCTGCTCAGGGAACTGTCCTGGACGAGGTGGAGGAAGAGGAGGAGGATGAGGGGGATGATTATTTTGGGGAGGAGGATGCTTCTCAGAGGGCAAGAGAAAATGTTGGCTTGCCAAGGTCAGGTACAGGGTTTGTGCGTGACTGGAGGGATGTGGATTTGACAGAAAGTGCTCCTCCACCCACCACTGTCAGTGCATCATTGACACCTGGAACATTGTCCCACATGGGTGATTATGTCTTGCGGATCCTAAAAAGGGACCCCCGCATTGCCAAAATTATGAAGGATGAT
Source organism: Oophaga sylvatica (assembly GCA_033576555.1). Taxonomy (NCBI): domain Eukaryota; kingdom Metazoa; phylum Chordata; class Amphibia; order Anura; family Dendrobatidae; genus Oophaga; species Oophaga sylvatica. The sequence continues at coordinate 435,469,873 of JARQOD010000006.1, read as the reverse complement.
GACTACTCGTTGGCCAGCATCCTCGATCCACGCTATAAAGGCAAATTACAGAACATCATGCCACAGGAGAACCTAGAGCTAATATTGGTGAACAAACAAGCAACTCTGGTAAACCATTTGTTAGAGGCATTCCCAGCACACAGCAGCGGTGCACGTTCTACCACGAGCCGTACTGGGCCAAACGGAAGAGGTGTTCGTGGTGCCAGGGCCGCCATCAGAGCATTACAGCCCTTACTAATGTATGGGGCCCGGTGCTTTAGGGGGGCCCGCCCGCCGCCCGAGCACGCTGGCAGCACGGTCCGGCAGCAGGCGCAGCGCTTCGCTGCTTTATATTTCCCACTCCCCACTGTCCACAGTCCTAACCTCCTGGCTGGCAAATTAAATGGGCAGGTACTGTAGCTTTAAGCTACGGCCCGCCCTGATGCATCATGGTCCAGCAGTGACATAACACACTGCTCTGCTCCACTTCCTCATTCCGGAGCAGAGCGAGCAGCGTGTCACGTCGGTGCCTGACACACACTGCCACGTGGCTGGGAGCGGCGGACCGGACCGGGACGGGTGCAGGCGGCAGGCGAGCTCAGCAGGATGAGTAGTCTGTCGCAGGGGGGGCCGGCCAGGACAGCAGCAGCGCAAGCATCCACCACGCACCACCAACAGGGCCCCCTGGGCAGGCGGGGGGGTCCGCAGGTGCAGCATGCAGCAACAGGGGCCCTGGGGACCCTGTTGGTGGATGCTGCGGGCCCCTCCTGCCTGCCCTGGGATGGGGCCCTGTTGGAATGCTGCGTGCGGCCGCCCCCCCCCTGCCTGCCCATCATATGGGGGCATAAAATCTATGGAGCATCATATGGCGGCATAATCTTTGGAGCATCATATGGCAGCATAATCTATGGAGCATTATATGGGGGCATAAAATCTATGGACCATCATATGGGGGCATAAAATCTATGGAGCATCATATGGGGGCATAAAATCTATGGGGCATCATATGGGGGCATATACATCTATGGGGCATCATATAGGGGCATATACATCTATAGGGCATCATATGGGGGGCATATACATCTATGGGGCATCATATGGGGGCATGTACATCTATGGAGCATCATATGGGGGCATATACACCTATGGGGCATCATATGGGGGCATATACATCTATGGGGCATCATATGAGGGCATATACATCTATGGGGAATCATATGGTGGCATATACATCTATGGGACATCATATGGGGCATATACATCTATGGGGCATCATATGGTGGCATAATCTATGGAGCATCATATGGCGGCATAATCTATGGAGCATCATATGGCGGCATAATCTATGGAGCATCATATGGTGGCATAAAATCTATGGGGCATCATATGGCGGCATAATCTATGGAGCATCATATGGCGGCATAAAATCTATGGAGCATCATATGGCGGCATAAAATATATGGAGCAACTTATGGGGGCATAACTTTTATGGAGCAGCATATGGGGCATATTATTCTATGGAGCATCTTAAGGGGCCATTATTAACCTTTACGGAGCATTATATGGGGAGTATTTTGTATGGAGCATCTTATGGGGCCCATCATTAACTGAATACAATAATCTGCAATCAGAAATACAGTGATATATATATATATATATATATATATGATTTCAATTAGTTTAAAAAATTTATGTGACACATTCCCTTGAAGAAAGATAATTAAAATATTCAAAAAAAAGTTACCAAATGTTTAATAGGTTAGAGTAGAGTAGGGCCCTGCCAATAGAGTCTACCTTGTCATGGTGGCAGGCTTAAAAAAATCTTTTGGTCAAAACAAAAGCTGATGGCTGTGCATGTGATTTGGTGTTAATGTGTCATTGGTGAGGGCGTGGTGCAGAAGTGGAGTTTTTCCAAGAAAAGGCGGAGGGATTTTGGATGATTCGCGTGGTGGAGGAGGAGCTAGGGTGGAGGCGGAACTGGGGGTGGAGCCTGGGTGGAGTCTCAAGGGGGACCCCATAAATTTTGCCAGTATGGGGCCCCGAAATTCCTAGTGGCAGCCCTGCGTGGTGCACACAGCCAAAGTGGCGTTGGAGACAGGGGTTTTATGCTGTCTCAGCCAGTATTAATATGACATTTCATAGTTACTGTGTCCTTTGCTGCCACCTAGTGGTTATTGTTTAGTGCTGTCACTGGTTCTATTTCCCATAATACTTTGCTCTCTCTCTCTCTCACTCCTCTCAACTGTCTTCCCTTTCCGGCATCCATCTTGTGTGCTTCGTCATTCTGTGTTTCTCATCATTCATGCTAGGAGCTTCAACACAGCATTCCTTTTAGACCTCTATACTCTTTTCTTCTGAAGCCACCTTGATACCTCTTGCCTGAAGTAAATTGTATGTATTCATCTGCACAAAGTATTGTAATGCCAATAAACCTTTCAGTTACATTCAAGTTCACCTTCTCAAGAAGATATCTGTGCACGATTAAGATTAATGAAGGAAGTTTTATAGTGAGTTCCTATCTACCATTGTTTATATCGGAGATTGTCACTCACAAGGATCAGAGCTGTCTCTTACATATATCGGTGGCAGAATAGTCCAAAAGGAGCTGTTGTTGCGGCCTATTGCATGTTTACCTCACAGACTGTTTACCAGGAAAGACACCTCTTACTCCTGCTTGCATAGGAAGCCAAAGTCCTTTGTGCCTGTGTGTATATTATACAGTCTGCTAGCAAGTGTGCGCCATCCTCATCTCACAAGTATAGAAACATGTCCATGAAAGATAGTATGGATCCCTGTGCTGTGGAATCAGAACAGACGCATCACGTCTCAGACAACACAGACGCACGAGAAGCAGACTCTATGCTGATCCCTGAACAAAGTGTCCGACCTAAGCGCAAAAATAAACCCACGCAAAAGGTCAGAGAGAACTTTGAGGCAACTAGAGATGAGTTCCTCAATAACCTGAGTATCTTATGGGAAAGAACCGAGCAGTGTATTGCAGCTATTTCACGCCATAAGAATAACGCAGGAGACCTAACCACAGCCTTGCATCGGTTATCTGAAGCCTATGATTGCTATCAGTGGCTATCCACAAAGTATGCCACATTTCTGGGTAATTCTGATATGGACGATGCCTTAGCAGAGTTAACTGAGCGAAAGACCTTACTCCAAAGAAACAATGCTATCGTGCAAGATGCCAAAGACAAGGCAGAGTGCCGCATCACACACCTGCAAGAAGTGAGGTCACAGCGATCGACTTCAACTAAAATCACATCTCGATCCTCCAGATCTTCTCGTTCCAAAAGATCGGCGTTATCTGAGAGGCTAATAGAAATCCGTGCTGATGCAGAAGAAGCCAGAGTAAGGAGTTCATTTGCTAGGAAGGAAGCGGAGATAGCAGCCCAGCTGAAAGTGAAGGAAACAGAGGCAGAGGCCCAGATGAAAATTCTCCAAACAGAAAAGGAAGAAGCCGCTGCCATGGCTAAATTGAAGGTGTTTGAGCAAGCAGTAGCTGATGAGACCACCTTAGACTGTCCTTTCCTAGAAGAAATAGAAGATCCGGCTATACGTACCAAGGATTACGTGTCAAAACACCAAACATCCACACATCCTGCTAATTATGACCTAAATCACGAGTCAGAAGCCTTAAACCCTCACACACCGGTACTTCTCCCAAGCTACCACATAGACGCTCCTGCCCAGCTACAGATTCTACTGCCCAACAGTGACAAGGTAACTTTCAGCACCAACCCACAGTTTCAGCTACGACAAGCAGACCCTCCAGAGACTAAACACCTAAACCCTCGTGCAACATCATTCTGGCCTCAAGTGTCTCATCCTTACACGCCAAGGGACTTACACACCTCAGAGGTACCACAAGTCAATCTTGCAACAAGGAACGAGAACACAGACATGTCAGAGTTTGCCAAATATATGATACGCAGGGAACTAGTAAACAGTAGTCTCTCAAAGTTTGATGACTCTGCTGAGAACTATAGATCCTGGAAGTCAACCTTTGAAGCTGTAATCACAGGTCTTAACCTTACCGCCAAGGAACAACTGGACTTGCTTGTCAATTGGCTAGGCCCAGAATCCACAGAGCGCATCAGAACATTAAGAGCAATCCATGTTGGCCATTCAGATGCTGGTCTCACTGCAGCATGGGAGAGGCTGGAGCAAACCTATGGCAGCGCGGAAGCTATAGAAAGCGCATTATTTAGGAAACTGCAAAACTTCCCAAAGATAACTAACAAAGACAATCGCAAACTGCAGGATCTAAGTGATCTGCTGAAGGAATTGGAGTTAGCCAAACTAGACCCTCGTCTTCCATTACTGAGCTACCTAGACACCGCACATGGTGTGAACCCGGTGGTCACTAAGCTACCACACGGCATGCAAGACAAATGGGCAGACTTGGGATCAAGGTACAAGAGAGAGCATAAAGTGTCCTTTCCATCTTTCTCTTATTTTGCCAGGTTTATCAGCGACCAAGCTCAGAAGAAGAATGATCCCAGCTTTGACTTTGCCGAACCTGCTTTGACCTGTTCATTATCATTCTCAAAGCAAGGTAGAACAACGAGTGGATATATAGACTTCAAAGGAACGGTATCTGTGAGAAAGACAGACATTCCACTTGCAACATCGTCATCTACTAAGCAAGGCTTCCCTCTAGGCAATGCAAAGAATCTCAGTCTTATGTGCCCTATCCATAGAAGTCCTCATTCCCTGAGAGAATGCCGTGGGCTCAGGGCAAAACCCGTGCAGGAGCGCAAAGACATCCTCAAGGAGCTTGGAATATGCTACAAGTGTTGTGCCTCCTCACTCCACATCGCTAAAGACTGCAAAACTATTGTTAAGTGTGCTGAATGCAGTAGCAATGAGCATGTGACAGCTATGCATCCAAATACATCTGAAGACAATGCCCAACCTTCAGTATCTAAGCCTGAGTCAAGGTATGGCGGGGAGCCACAAGACCATGAGCCAACTAAAACTGCTGTATCCTCTTCATGCATGGAAGTATGTGGAGAAGAAAGCAGCCCCAAGTGTTGTGCCAAGGTATGTCTTGTCAAAGTGTATCCTGAGGGGCAACCTGAGAAAGCCACTAGGATGTACGCCATCATAGACGAGCAAAGCAACAGGTCTCTAGCAAAGCCCAAATTCTTTGACATCTTCGGCATACAAGGACCAGCAACACCATACACTCTCAATACCTGCTCCGGTCGGGAAGAGACATTTGGCAGAAGAGCCATTGGGTATGTTATCTCTTCAATCAAAGAGAACATGCCTATACCCTTGCCGACAATAATTGAGTGTGACCATATACCTGATGAAAGACAGGAGATTCCCACTCCAAAGGCTGCACTTCACCATTCCATTTAAAGCACCTAGCTAAAGAAATTCCTCCTATAGACACGAATGCTGACATCCTGATCCTGCTCGGAAGGGATATCCTGAGGGTCCATAAGGTGCGTCAACAATGCAATGGTCCAGATGATGCCCCATATGCACAAAGACTCGACCTAGGCTGGGTGATTATGGGTGATGTATGCATGGAAAAATGCCACAAACCATCCAGGGTAAACTCCTTCAAAACCTATGTGCTAAGCAATAGTCCTTCACCAGCGGTTGCTTCATATGGCTTACATAGGACAGCCTTCGATGGTGAATCAGAGTATGGGAAGGATGCAAGAAACTTCGTAGAAAGAGACTTCTATGTGGACGACGGCCTAAAGTCCTTGCCCACGGCTGAAGAGGCCATCGATCTGCTAAAAAGGACACAAGGTATGCTTTCCAAGGCCAATCTGAGACTACGCAAAATCGCATCCAACAGCGCCACCGTCATGGAAGCCTTCCACCTAGCGACCATGCTGTGGAATTCAGAGACTTGAACCTGGGTCTCGACAACCCGCCTGTTCAAAGAAGCTTAGGATTGCGGTGGGACTTGCGGAAGGATTCATTCATCTTTCAGGTCAGTCATGCAGACAAGCCATTCACCAAACGTGGAGTTCTTTCAGTAGTGAACAGGCTTTATGATCCTCTGGGGTTTGTAGCTCCTTTGACCATACAAGGCAAGGCACTGTTAAGACAGCTCTCAGAAACTGTTAAAGACTGGGATACCCCATTGCCCACTGACAAACAACAAAAGTGGGAGTCTTGGAAGAAATCCCTGTGTGCCTTAGACAAGGTTTGCATATCACGAAGCTACGCTCCATCATCTCTTCATACAAGTCAAGATCATGCAACGCGACCAGTATCTTCTAGTGTCTTCGCAAATTCGTCTTGGTTAACAGGTCCAGAGTTTTTGCAAAACCAAGCTGAAGAGACCTCCAGCGATAACATCTTCAGTCTCCAGGATCCTGAGAATGATCCCGAAATCCGTCCAGAAGTAAGTGCCCTTTCTACCAGATTAGGAGAAAGGTGTAGCTTGGGCTGTCAGCGTTTTGAACGCTTTTCCAGATGGATGAAACTTGTACGCACCATTGCCAGATTAGTGCACATTGTACAATGTTATCGCAACAAAGCAACCAAATCTGACTGCCGTGGCTGGCATGTGTGTCACAATTCTCTCTCTGCAGAGGAAATCTTGACCAGTGGATTACAAATGGGTTGGAGACAGTTTGGCATAATGCGGCTTCTCCAATCCGAAGATGGGTGATCGATTGGATTACTTCAGTAGACAGTTCACATTTACTAGACTACACCTGTTTTTATTGTTGCATTGCCATTTGGTTTCTTCTTCAAGGACATCGCACAGGTTGTTTATATTGTGAAATCCTAAGATTTCAAATGGGGAGTATGCTGTCTCAGCCAGTATTAATATGACATTTCATAGTTACTGTGTACTTTGCTGCCACCTAGTGGTTATTGTTTAGTGCTGTCTCTGGTTCTATTTCCCATAATACTTTGCTCTCTCTCTCTCTCTCACTCCTCTCAACTGTCTTCCCTTTCCGGCATCCATCTTGTGTGCTTCGTCATTCTGTGTTTCTCATCATTCATGCTAGGAGCTTCAACACAGCATTCCTTTTAGACCTCTATATTCTTTTCTTCTGAAGCCACCTTGATACCTCTTGCCTGAAGGAAATTGTATGTATTCATCTGCACAAAGTATTGTAATGCCAATAAACCTTTCAGTTACATTCAAGTTCACCTTCTCAAGAAGATGTCTGTGCACGATTAAGATTAATGAAGGAAGTTTTATAGTGAGTTCCTATCTATCCATTGTTATATCAGAGATTGTCACTCACAAGGATCAGAGCTGTCTCTTACATATATCGGTGGCAGAATAGGTTTCATGACCATGTTGTGGACTGATAACGCTCACAAGACATGTAATACTGAATCGATTGCAACAGACAGGAGACAGCAGTTGTCAACTATGGTTCAAAGTTACCTCTCCTCCCCTATCGATGTTCTCCCTCACAGTTCATTCCCCTTTGACTACTGGGCCTGTAAACTGGACACCTGGCCTGAATTGGCACAATATGCCTTACAGGAGCTCGCTTGCCCTGCTGGTAGTGTGCTATCAGAAAGAGTCTTCAGTGCTGCTGGACCAATCCTGACAGAAAGAAGGACCCGGCTGACGACCCAAAATGTTGGTGATCTCACCTTCATAAAAATGAACCATGCCTGGGTTACAAAGGATTTTGTACCACCTTCATCTGAAGACACATAGGTTGCCAGCAAAATGGCTCGCTTTGTCCTCCTCCTCCTCCGACTTCTTCAATTCCTCCACTTGCAGCTGCTGAACATTCAGTCTACACCTCAACATATGCCAGTTTTTCCACCTCCCTAACTGGGCTGTACCCCCCCAGGGCTGGCGTCAGCACCTGGCGCACCCGGGCAAGTGCCGGTTCCCTGAGCAGGTGGGGGGGCCGACTGTGGGCGACGGCACTGGCACAGGGCCCCTCATAGTACGCAAAAGTGTCTCTGACGGTGGGGGCCCCACTCGCCGTCAGACACACTGGTGTACTATGAGGGGCCCTGTGCCAGTGCCGTCGCCCACTGCTTGCTCAGGTCCACAGCACTTGCAATACTTACCTCTCCCTCCTCTGACGTCTTCCGCGTTTCCTGCCAGTGACATTCAGGTCAGAGAGCGCAATGACGTCACGTCTGTGCGCCCTCTGCCTAAACAGTCCAATTGCAGAGAGCTGGAAGATGGTGACACTGAGGAGTCCAGAGTAGAGCAGTGCCCAGCGAGGAGAGGTATTTCATTTTTTTTAATGTTTGGAGCAATATATGGGGAGCATTATACACTGGAGAATTATATATGGGGCCCATCGTACACTGGAGCATTATAAATGGGGGACATCAGACACTGGAGCAGCATCTCCGGGTCCATTATATATGTAGCATTATATTGGCCCATCATACACTGGAGCATCATCCATGGGGCCCATCATATACTGGAGCATTCTAAATGGGGGACATCAGACACTGGAGCAGCATCTACAGGACCCAGTATACACTGGAGCATTATAAATGCGGCCCATCATACACTGGAGCATCATCCATGGTGCCCATCATATACTGGAGCATTCTAAATGGGGGACATCAGACACTGGAGCAGCATATATAGGGCCTATTATACACTGGAGCATTATAAATGGGGCCCATTATATATGGAGCATTATATTGGCCCATCATACACTGGAGCATCATCCATGGGGCCCATCATATACTGGAGCATTCTAAATGGGGACATCAGACACTGGAGCAGCATTTACGGGGCCCATCATACACTGGAGCATCATCCATGGGGCCCATCAAATACTGGAGCATCATATGAGGTTCATTATTTATGGGGCATCATATAGGGTATGGAGCATCATATGGAGCACATATGGGGCCTATTCTGTATGGAGCATTATATGGAGCCCATTCTGTATGGAGCAATTTATGGGGCACATCATATACTGTATGGAGCTTTATATGCGACTCATTATACTGTATGAAGCAATATTTGGGCTCATTCTACTCTATGGGGACCGTCCTATACTGTATAGCACATTATATGGGGACCATCATATACTGGAGCATTATGTGGAGCTCATCATATACTGTATGGAACATTATATGGGACCAATTATTCTGTATGGAGCAATATATAGGGCTCATTATTCTGTATGGCGCACTATGTGGTGGCCATAATACTGTATGGAGGAATATACTGTCCGGTTTTTGAGCTATTGTAGAATTTACAATAGATATCACTCATGTAATGTAAGAAGTGAAGTATTTGTCATTTTACTATACCTATATTTCTGTGCCGTATCGGAGCATCATGAATTGTGGTATGTGTTAAAGGGGCCCACTGACACTCTTTCGCCCAGGGCCCACGAAAACCCCCAGTTTTTAATGCGTTACTATTATTATAAAGTAAATTAAGGTTGCCAAGCTTAAGTAATAAGAATTGATGTCGTTGGCATTGAAATGGGCACTGTAGGTGTGTTTACTGTCCTCCACTCCCTGCCGACTTTGCTTCCCCATTGACTTGCATTGGGTTTCGTGTTTCAGTCGGACCTCCGACTTTTCCTGATAGTCTGCCGATTTCGTTCGACTCGACTTTTGTGAATGTTTGGTTTCATGAAACCCGACTCGACCCTAAAAAAGGCAAAGTCGCTCATCTCTAGTCCTTACCCTTTGACAAGATGATCAGGGCAGACCTCCTCATTGACTTAGGCAGAGTTCCAGAGGAAAGACACTCATTGAATGCCTCAGTCAAAAGGGGATCCAAAGCATCCTTAAAGGTCTTATAGAACTCAGATGTTAAGCCATCTGGACTGGGCGATTTTTGGGGTGCAAGCCCTTCAATCGCCAACTTATCTTCCTCTTCCCTGATCATCTCTGTCAAAACATCAAGAGAGGTGTCTACCCTGGTTCGGGAACAGCTTCAGCCAGTAAAGTCGACATCTCATCCTAATCAAGATCCCTCTTCCCCAAGAGGTGCGAGTAGAAGGATCTGACAACCTCCAGGATCCCTGATCTGGATCGACTCAGGAACCCCGCAGTGTCGACCAGTCCTGTATCCACTTTACTACACACTCACTAACATCTTGCAGTTTCTATAAGGGTTGGGAGAGCGGTACTTCCCGTAATCCCTCTCAAAAACCAAAGATGCGTGTCTATTGTACTGACACCTCATAAGCAAAGATTTCTCTCTGAAGATATCCTCGCGGCTACCTCCAGTTGAGACAAGATGCTCGAGTTTCCTCCTCAGACCCTGATACAGGCAGTACCTGCTCTGACTCCTGAGGCTTGAGAGCTGGTGGAAGAATCTCGCCACCCTTTTCTTGAACATCTCCCACCACTCTGACTTACTACTACAAAGATCCAGTAAAGATACCTAGCTCTGAAGAAAATCCTCAAAGGACTGTCTTATCGCCGCATCTTCCAAGAGAGATGAATTGAGCCTCCAAAAGCCTCTTCAGGGTCTCTGTAGCATTCAGAGAAAACAAAATTAAACAGTGGTCAGAGAACTCCACCTCAACAACAGACACTTGCTGAAGAGACAGCTTCCTCCTTTAAATAAAACCTATTTATTCTGGACCTACAGTTACCTCTATGATAGGTGAACCCCTCGTGGCCCTGGGTGTGCCAAATGTGGACATCCGCCAGGCGAGCCTCACTAGTTATACTATTAAGGGCGAAGCTATCATAAGTTAGCTTGTCTCTGGAACCTCCTCTATCTTGGGACCTCGTGACAGTATTAAAGTCCCCTTCAAAGACAACCTGCAGTTCTGACTTGTAAAAAGTTAGGGTTTGATCCTCATAAAGAGACACTTCTGGTCCCACTTAGATTGGGGACCATAGATGCTAATGAGCCTGAGCTCTTGTCCCTTCATGAGGACATGTAAGATCATCTCCCCATTTCTAACTCAATAACCCGTCGGCATTTCACCGGTGCGGTAAAAAGCACCGCCACTCCACTATACGGCTTGGCCGCAAGAGACCAATAGGAGGGCCCTAGTCTCCACTTCCTCTTAGCTTTAAACATGTCTGCCATGTTTGGCAGCCTGGTCCCTTGCAAAAATAAAATGTCAGCTTCAACCCGGCTGAGAAAATCAACGGCCGGAAAATCTGGCTGTATTTGACTTTATGCTGGTGACATTAACAGACACCAGTGTCAACAGAGTGGGTACCACCATCATTGGTGATTGAGTTAAATGGCTTTCTTCTTCCCACTCCCCTTATTCTCTGCATCAGAGGAGGAATCTTTCCCCCTTTTTAATGACACAGAGGTGTCCATTCCCGCGTGTTTTTTCTTTTTATCGTGCTCGTCTCCAGACTCTGGGCCAGTCCCTCCTTCCAAAGACCTTACATTCCCAGAAGAAGGAGACATATTATTATTATTATTATTATTTATTTCTATAGCACCATTGATTCCATGGTGCTGTACATGAGAAGGGGTTACATACAAATTACAGGTATCACTTACAGTAAACAAACTAACAATGACAGACTGATACAGAGGGGAGAGGACCCTGCCCTTTCGGGCTTACATTCTACAGGATTGTGAGGCAAGGAGACAGTAGGTCGGGGGTTGCAGCAGTTCCGGTGTTGGTTGAGGCAATATCTCCGGTAGTGGTGAGGAGGTAGCAGGGTCATTGCAGGCTGTAGGCTTTCCTGAAGAGATGGGTTTTCAGGTTCCGTCTGAAGGATCCGAATGTGTTTGATAGTCGGACGTGTTGGGGCAAAGAATTCCAGAGGATGGGGGATATTCGGGAGAAGTCTTGGAGGCGGTTGGGTGAGGAGCGAATAAGTGTGGAGGAGAGAAGGATGTCTTGGGAGGATCGGAGATTACGTGAGGGAAGATATCGGGAGATTAGTTCAGAGATATAAGGAGGAGACAGATTATAGATGGCCTTGTAGGTCAGTACTAGTAATTTGAACTGGATACGCTGAGGGAATGGGAGCCAGTGAAGAGATTTGCAGAGGGGAGAAGCGGAGGAGTAGCGAGGAGAGAGGTGAATTAGTCGTGCAGCAGAGTTAAGGATGGACTGGAGAGGTGCGAGGGTGTTAGCAGGGAGGCCAGAGAAAAGGGTGTTGCAGTAGTCGAGGCGGGAGATGATGAGGGCGTGCACAATCATTTTAGTAGATTGAGGGTTGAGGAAAGGACGGATTCTTGAAATATTTTTGAGCTGAAGGCGACAGGAGGTAGAAAGAGCTTGGATGTGCGGTTTGAAGGACAGGGCAGAGTCAAGGGTTACTCCGAGGCAGCGGACTTCTGGTACGGGGGAAAGCGTGATGTCATTAATTGTGATAGATAGGTCAGGTAAGGAAGATCTGTGGGATGGGGAAAGATTATGAGTTCAGATTTGTCCACATTGAGTTTGAGGAAGCGGGAGGAGAAGAAGGAGGATATGGCTGATAGACACTCAGGGATTCTGGATAGCAGAGAGGTGATGTCTGGGCCAGAGAGGTAGATCTGAGTGTCATCAGCATAAAGGTGGTACTGGAATCCGTGGGACTTTATGAGTTGCCCCAGGCCAAGTGTATAGATTGAGAAGAGTAGGGGTCCTAGAACAGAGCCTTGGGGGACTCCAACAGAGAGAGGGTGGGACGAGGAGGTAGTGTGGGAGTGGGAGACGCTGAATGTGCGGTTGGAAAGGTATGAGGAGATCCAGGATAGGGCGAGGTCTTTGACGCCAAAGGAGGAAAGAATCTGTAGTAGAAGGCAGTGGTCAACTGTGTCAAAAGCAGAGGACAGGTCAAGAAGCAGGAGTATAGAGTATTGTCCGTTTGCTTTGGCTGTGAGTAGGTCATTAGTAATTTTGGTCAGGGCTGTCTCAGTGGAGTGATGGGGGCGGAAACCAGATTGTAGAGTGTCAAAGAGCAAGTTAGAAGAGAAGTGGTAGGAAAGCTCAGCGTGGACATGCAGCTCCAGGAGTTTGGAAGCGAATGGGAGCAGCGATATTGGGCGATAGCTGGACATAGCGGTTGGGTCGAGGGTTGGCTTTTTAAGGATAGGCGCGATTGTGGCATGCTTGAAAGCAGAAGGGAAGGTACCGGAAGTTAGTGATAGGTTGAAGAGGTGGGTTAGGGATGGAATAATAGTGGTGGTGAGGTTGGGGAGGAGGTGGGTTGGGATGGGGTCAAGTGCACAGGTTGTGAGGTGCGATTTGGAGAGAAGACAATTAAGCTCCCCTTCAGTTATGTTGGAGAGGGAGGTTATGGGGTTGGGGCATTGGTCTGGTATACAAAGTGGTTGAGGTGGTTGAACAATGAAGACTTGCCTTGTTTGGTCGACTTGGCACCCCCTGTAAGCCCCACTGAAACCAGAATCTCAGAGGAAGAGATGTTCTCAAGAGCTTGGAACCGGTTAGAAAGACCAACCAGAGGGGAGTCAGTTTTTCCTTCCTTAGGTACCTTGGTCAGAGCGGGAGAAGATGTTTTATCTCCCTTCTTTCTCTTCTTTTTGGTGCCGAGCTTACGCTTGTGCTCTAGCCACTGCCTATTATCCTCATCCATACTTTTATAATGGGAGGATTTGGAGGCAGTGGTGCTTTCCTCCCTGTGGATCCTCCTGACCTCCTCATCCAACTCATCATCCCTCGGGCCTCAGCAGCAAGACTGGCATCCAGGACAGGTTCCACCTCAGTAACCCAGGGCTCGCCCAGCTCCCTCTCCTGTCTGCGCTTGTCTAGATGCTTCAGCTGGGCAGGTGTCTTTTTATTGCATTTCCTCCTTGGCCCCTCAGCTCACTCACCCCTGCTAGTCCCTTCTCCAGCAGAATCGGCCTCACGGCTTTCTCCCTCCGGTGTCACGACTGCATTAGCGACGGAGCGAGGACAACAGCTGAATGGGTGACCTAAGTCACCACACAGGTGGCACTTTATCTCCACACAAGATGCAGCAAGATGGCCGATATCCCCCAATGAACATTTCTGCACAGTGCAGTTTGCACTGAAGTGTGTGGGGTCGCGGCACCTGTGACAGAGCTTTGGTTGCCCCTGGAAGAAGACCGCATACGATCCCTACTCAGGAAGGCAGATGATGGAATGTGGGCAACCGTACCACCTGAACGCTTAAGTTTTACCATAAACATCCAAGCCCCTGACCAGATACCAAACTCGTCACAGTTTTCCTTTGGCATCTCCACCACTTCTCCATATCGGCCAAGCCACGTCATGATGTCATAACAAGAAAGCGACTCGTTACAAGTCATCACGGTCACTTTCTTGACTTGGTTTTGGCGAGACACCACTTGAATGGCAAAGTCTCGCCAGCCAGGCTCATTTTTTGCCAACTCATAATTCGACCAGAAGAGATTAAGCCCCTCTGGCCGAACAAAGCTGACACCAAACTCAGGCATGGAATAGGGATGTATCAAGGCTCCACAACATTAGACCTTAGAGGACATGCATCACTGTCCCTCCACTGAAGACGAACCACATTCCTACGCACACTACACCGCCCGGCTGTTGGGAGGGACCACACTGCATCCTCCTCTTTTTGCTCTCGGAAGGCCCCAAGGTCATGCCTCTCTATCCAGAAGGATAGATCAACCTCTCGACCCTCTACCATTAGTGATCTCTCCCCCTTCGTTAGAGACTCTAGGAGATGTCGTTGCAACATGCCGTCCCCAGAGCCCGGAGATGAGGAGGACGCCCTACTTCCCCCGGAAGTGACAGGGGCATAACTCCTGATGGGTTCTGCCACCACAGGGGGGGCAACTGGACTAGTGACCACATCAACACCAATTGTGTCACTATTACCCACCTCCATAACCCCCTCACATTCCACCAAACCAGTAACCACACAACTAGACAAGTAATTTTCCTCATCCATAACTCCCACCACATTCACTCCTGCTGGACCAGTCACAACATGGGGTGACATTTTGACCTCCAAATCATCAGGCACGAGGGGGCTCAGCCTCCTCCACAGAACTGGAGGTGACCTCACCCCTGGACTTACGTGTGCCCTCCGCATCATCAGTTGATATTTTCCGTTGCTTTACTGTTGATACCAGGCGCCGCTGATCTTTCGCCGCTTTGAGGAGCCGCTGATCATTTATATCAGGATCTTGCTGACCAGCGGCGCCAACACAGGATAGGACTTTGGGAGGACTGGAACTCCCAGCCCCGGCAACCCCCTCACACTGCCGCCGCTTCTCAATTAAGTGATCAGCGGCAACAGTATTCAGAGGAGCCGAGGCTACCGGAGCTGCCCCCGACACAGGGACTGAGGAGCGCACCACAGCATTGTGGCCTGACCGTACGCCTGCCACCGGGCCGCCCTCACTGTCTAGCCTCTCGACTGATGGGCCTGCTGCTACATCCCCGCTACTACAAGCAGAGACGGAGCTCTGTGCCTCATTATGTTGCTTTGTAATCTCCCCACACCTTTGCATCAGATCCACAGCAGAACCTGGGCTGGGCTGGGCAATGGGGCATATACAATGAGCTGACCCTGCAACCAACTCAGGGGGTACAGGGAGGGGGGTATATACATAGCTTACCGCTTCCTGCAGCTTTGGCTTGGTGGTTTTCTTTACCTTTTTCTTCTGGACCCCAGGTGCCTCCTCCGGTAGTAAATCATCACTGAGATGGAAGTTTTGAAGGCACACTGGAGACTCCAGGAGCTTGATCTCTGCCATTAGAGCCCCTCCCTGGTCACTGTTGTCACTGTCCTCCCCAGAGCCAGCAGAACTATCACCAGATGACAATGTTACCTGTCCTGCAGGGAGCTTGTTGCACGTGGCCTGCGGATGACTTTGCAGGCCGCCAGGTGGGGCTTTCTGCTGGTCATCATCCTCATCATCATCATCATCATGATCCTCCTGGCTTTCAGGCAGCAGCCCCATCTGCCTTTGCTCTCTGTTATCAGCCATTTCTCTAAATCTGTCTTCATTTATTAGTTTTTCCTTGAAGGGACCACTCTTCTCTCTTATGAAGGTTTCCTTACCTCCAGCTCATAAATTTCAAGCTTTAGTTTCTTTACCTCCGCCTGGAGCTGATTCTTCCTTGGCTTTGAGGCACCTGCAGCTTTAGCACTTGTGCAGCGCAGCTCCTCCCGAAGCCTACTCAGGGTCTTAGGCCGGGATCACACATGCGAGAAATACATCCGATTCTCGCATGTGAAATCCCAACTCTGGCGCCGGCACTCGGGAGTGGAGTGCGCGGCTGCATGTATTTCTATGCAGCCGCTCGCTCCACTCCCAAGTGCCGGCACCAGAGGTGGAATTTCACATGCGAGAATCGGACGTATTTCTCGCATGTGTGATCCCGGCCTTACTCGCGTCTTCATACTCACGGAGGTGGCTCATGACCCGGGAGCCATAGGTGGACACAGACTCCCGGGGTCTCTGCAGCCCCCAACCTTCTTCAATGAGGTAAGCCTCACCTATGTGAGCACTTAGCTTTCCTCTGGAAGGACCGCCATCTTGCAAGCTGCTAGCAGGCTTTTCCTCCATGTTGGAAGCCTTGCTTCTCTGGGTCTCTGCAGACTTGTTGGGAATAGGAGCCACATTGCTGTGACTCCTGGTGGAGCGTCTCACCCCCGAGTCCTCTGATGTGCAGGCCGGTTGCTGGTTTCTCCTTCTCCCCGCCTGCCTGGCCCAGGAAACAGAAACCTGGGACTTGGCTCCTTCACTCATCCCAGGAACCCAACTCCCCCCCTTGGTAGGAGAGAGCAGGTCCCTGGGTGGAGAGGTGGTGGTTCTCTGGAGCTCAGGAGCAGTGTCGATCGCACCCACAATCACCACAGCGAGCAACAGCTGAACAGAGCTGCACTCACTATTCTGCTGGTGCAGTCACTGTGTACATACATTACATTAATGATCCTGAATTACATCCTGTATTATACCCCAAAGCTGCACTCAATTGTCCATATTTGCCGTATTTTACTCTAGTAAAAACAAACACCATCGGGGTGTTGTCCCTCTATGAGAAGAATCTAGGACAGCCTGTAGGTCATATGAATACTAAGTTATGCATTTGCTCTTTTTTCTAGACGCCGCGATCAGCCTTATACAGTGTAATGAGCTTGAATAGTCATGTTATTGCTGCTAATCAACTCAATGGAGAATTTAAATAGTATAAATTTAGTGCGATGAGCAATAAATGAAAGAGAAGGAACGGACTCGACTTCACAAAACTAATGTGATTGAAAACTGACACATCCATGGAACCGAAATATATGGAATAATCTGTAGAAATAAACTAGGCTGTATTGCTATCTCACCTACATCCAATAGCATCCTGGCATTCATGGTGGCATTGTCATTAGCCAAGGTCCCAAAGGAGGAGATAGAATTGGTCTATATCTGCCCGTATCTTAAGTGTGTATAGCGCCCAATAATACTCCATGTAGTTGTAAGAAGGACCGTGCTGAGGGTACCTGTTTTACGCCGGGTCCGGAACTGTCGGGGCTGTCTTCTCTGTTGTCCGGGGGTAAGCTTAAAAGCCCGGACCAATTTTTGTATCCGGAAGCAGGAGGTGTGGCTAAATGCTTGCAGCCACAGTGCGCGCGGAAACAGTCAGATCTGGCGGGAAGAGACCGCGCAGTGAGTGCTCTGTCCCTCAAGCACCGGTACAGCACAGGCCCGCGCCCGAGCCTCCCCACCGCCACTAGCTGAGACTGTGAGGAGAGACGTGCAGAGTGCCCGTTGGTCAACCCGCAGCAAGGTGCCAATCGCTCCGGGCCCGTGAGTACTGTGCATGTGTCACCCAAGAGAGGCTGGGTGTGGAACCGGCATCTGCCCTCTGACCCCCCCAGTGCATATCTGCCGTGCCACATCGGGCCCAAACCGAGCGATGGCCTATACTCTCCTGGCCATGCCAGTACATGGACTAAGGACTCAGCAGAAGGTATCAGACGCCAGCCGCTGCAGCCAGAAGACAGATCCTCGTTGACTGCAGGACCTCATCAGTCAAACCTCGCACCAGCTGTTGTTGGTGCCATCACCAGCTCTGCAACATCCATGGCTCTGAGAATCTACTGACAGGATAAGTTGACGCCAAAAAGAACTGCCATAATTCTTTATACTGCTCCTTTATCCCACATATTATTTGCATTTGAACTGCCTATTCCCTGTTTAACTGTTTACCTCCCTGAATGGAGTATCCCACTGTTAATTAAATTTGTTAACCCTTGCTCTGTCTCCTGTCCATCACTGCATCCCGCAACCTCTTACAACTTTGCTTACTCGGCAGGATGCAGTCTACAGGCACAGAGGAGACAGAGGAAGCGTCGGGGGCGCCCCAGCGCAGGGGCGACCGATCAAGCGGTTGTGAGTGCCCCAAGAGCTAGTATATCGCTGGGGCAATGTTGAGCAACCTCCCAAAGTTTGCAGGAAGCAGTGCCCTGCTATGGGACTGGACTGAGCGGGTCAGGGGTATGTTGAGTATGCACCCCATGACTCCTGCAATGGAGGCTGAGATTGCCATGATGGCCCTGGATGGAGAGGCAAGGAGCTCCGTCATGTTCCGGCCCCTGCATGAGTGAGATACCTACCCCAAAGTGCTACAAATCTTAGAGGAAATGCATGGGGACCCCACAGACGTAGGAGAATTGCGTATGCGCTTGTTTAGCTGTGTCCAAAGTGAGGGGGAATCCATGACCCAATACATGAACGCACTGCAGGAGATCTATGCTGCGATTGCTAAGTGAGAAGGCATTGGTGTAGGGCCCTCTGATATAGTTCTACGAGATCAGCTAGTGGCAGGCTTTAGAGATGCACTGCTTAAACAGACTTTGAGAGAGCACTTGCGTGTTAATCCACGTATGTCATTTTTGGAAGTTGGGGCCAAAGTGCGTGCGCGTGAGCTAGAACAGAGGGTGACAGTCCCAGCGGGGAAGATCCGGAGCGGAGAGGTAGCTGTTTCACTGGCAACTGAACCAAGTTGGGTGAGAGAGCTTCAGAAGGAAATCCAGGACATGCAAGAGGAATGGTCTTATTTGAAGAAGAAACCTTCAGTACCCCAGGCCTCCTCCAGGGGCAGAACTGGACCCGGACCTCGCCAGGAAACGAGGCCGCATCGCACAGAAGGGGAGCCGACCTGCTACAACTGTGGGAGCACTGGACATTATGCTCGAGGATGTGTGCGGTGGCACCGCCGACCGTTAAACTAGTGGGCTCCATGGCAGGGGGATGCCGCACGCAGCCTGAGCAGCCAAGAAGGAGAGAAAGAAATCCCACATGCTTAGTTTCCTTGAGTCCTCTCATTTGGGCCGAAATGGATGGTCGGGCCATCCGCTGCTTAGTTGATACCGCCTCTCAAGTAACCTGTTATGATTTGGTAGCTGAGGAAAGCAGGCAAAAACGGCAAATGAACAAATAACAGTGGCTCAGATAAACTGAGAGGAGCACAAGCCCCCGGAGGGGACCTGGCTGACCTCCACAGAAGTGTAGGGAACAATGCAAAAAGCAAGCACAAAAATAAAAGCAGAAAATATCTTATCTGATAGCAGAAGATGCAGACAAGACTCAGCAAGCTTCCAAGTGAACCAGGAACCACAGTTGAGACAAGAACAATTGATCACCGGCAACCATGATGGGAGGGAACCTCCCTTATATAAGACCAGTCTGTAACTCCTGATTGCCAATCCTCATTGGATGGTTCAGTACTGTTTGTAACCACCAGAGGGAGCTTCTGCTCAGAATTCATTTCTAACACATTCACAACAGTACCCCCCCGTTGAGGAGGGGTCACTGAACCCTCATTTGGGCAATCAGGTCGGTCAGGATGAGCTCTGTGATACGCACGGATCAGTCTCCTAGCATGGATGTCCGAAGCAAACACCCAAGAATTGTCCTCCTGACCATAACCTCTCCACTTAACCAAATACTGGAGTTTCCGTCTAGAAAAACGAGAATCCAATATTTTCTCAACCACATACTCCAGATTGCCCTCAACCAAAACAGGGTCAGGAGGCGCAGTCATAGGAACCACTGGCTCAACAAACCTCTTCAATAAGGACTTGTGGAACACGTTATGGATCTTAAATGTCCCTGGAAGAAGCAAACGAAAGGAAACAGGATTAAGAATCTCCAAGATCTTATAAGGTCCAATGAACCTAGGCTTAAACTTAGGAGATGCAACTCTCATAGGGATATTTCTTGAGGACAACCAGACCAAGTCTCCCACTTCAAACCGAGGACCATCAGTCCTATGCCGGTTGGCAAACCACTGGGCCCTCTCCTGAGAAAGACACAACCTCTCCACTACCTGGTCCCAAATCTGCTGCATACGCTCCACAACAGAGTCAACACCTGGACAGACAGAAGCCTCCGTCTGTCCCGAAGAAAATCGAGGGTGAAACCCAAAATTGCAGAAAAATGGAGACATCAAAGTGGCAGAGCTAGCCCTATTATTAAGAGCAAACTCAGCCAAAGGCAAAAAAGAGACCCAGTCATCTTGATCAGCAGACACAAAGCATCTCAGATAAGTCTCCAATGTCTGGTTTGTTCTCTCAGTTTGTCCATTGGTCTGAGGAAGAAAAGCCGAGGAGAAAGACAATTGAACACCAAGTTTAGAACAAAAAGTCCTCCAAAATCTGGAAACAAACTGGACTCCTCTGTCAGACACAATGTTCTCAGGAATGCCGTGTAACCGAACCACGTGCTGAAGAAACAAAGGCACAATTCGGAGGAGGAAGGCAACTTAGGTAATGGCACAAGATGTATCATTTTGGAAAACCTATCACAAATCACCCAGATAACAGTCATTCTCTGAGAAACAGGGAGATCGGAAATGAAATCCATAGAGATATGGGTCCATGGTC
Source organism: Oophaga sylvatica (assembly GCA_033576555.1). NCBI lineage: Eukaryota > Metazoa > Chordata > Amphibia > Anura > Dendrobatidae > Oophaga > Oophaga sylvatica. Next base: position 435,449,167 of record JARQOD010000006.1, on the reverse strand, counting down.
TCTTGGGCACAGGCAATGTCATCAACAAACCACTAGAGCGAGAGGAAGGCTTGGAGCGAGAGCAAGTCCCGCAGGACTGCACAAATTCCTGACGTCACGAGACAAAGTAGGCCACCAAAAGGACCGACTAACCAAGTCTCTGGTACCAAAAATTCCGGGATGACCGGCCAACGCGGAACAATGAATCTCAGACATCACACTCTTTTTCCACTGATCTGGGACAAACAATTTCCCAATAGGGCAGCGCTCGGGTTTATCCTCCTGACACCCTTCCAGAGCCAGTCTCAAATTGGGCGAGATGGCGGAAAGAACTACACCCTCTTTCAAAATAACAGCAGGATCAGATAACTCAGGAGAGTCCGCAAGGAAACTCCTCGAGAGGGCATCCGCCTTAACATTCTTAGAGCCAGGAAGAAAGGAAACCACAAAATTAAAAGTGTGAAAAACAAGGCCCACCTGGCCTGTCTAGGATTAAGTCGCTTGGCTGATTCCAGATAAACCAGATTCTTATGGTCCGTGAGGACCACCACCTGATGTTTGGCTCCCTCCAGCCAATAAAACAGGAAAATTGGAGATAAATAATATATAATGATAATAAGACCAGAATAATAATTATAAAAATTATACCCCAAGGATTCCTAAAAAAGGATGGCAGACCATCCGGAAGAGTGAAAAGAAACCAAAGAATATGGTGTGGTGAAGCACCCCTACAGCCAAGACAAGGCAACGAAAATACAGACAGCACGAAAGATGTACACCAATAAAAATGTTTATTATTTTATAAATGGCAACAAAAAATACAATAAAGAAAAATTAATATTTTAATGTTTAAAAAAATTAAATAAAATTAGAGACCCAATATATACATGTGCTGGAGAAGCCAAATAATAAAATGCTCAAGATATAACCAGGTAAGTGTGCAAAAACAGTGCAATAGCCGTTATAGGAGATATATCAAAATTATATGAAAATGTGTAACACAAAAAGAAAAAATATATATATATATGACCAAATAATGTGCAACAAAGTGCAAACAAAATAATATATATTGAAAAAGTCACACAGTGCAGATAAATGTGATACTTGTGAAAATGCAGGTGAACAACCAAAAGGTTATAAAATAGCTGACCCAAATTAGGGTGTATAGCAATCGGCATAAATTACAAAATATACCTGGGAGCAAAAAGCCGGCACAAGAGGATCTCAACCACGCGCCCCGACGCGCGTTTCGGTATATAACCTTCGTCAGGGGATAGATTTAACCAGGAATGGTGGGCTTTATATAGTAAACCGCAATCAGGTACCGGGCATAGAGGGCGCATGCGCACCCGTCATGAACCGGAAGCTCCGCTGCATCAGGCGTCACGTGATCAAACAATGCCGGGTCAAACCCGACATGTTGATGACGTATAGACGCCGTCGCCACGGACGACCCGATCATCAGGGCGCGCATGCGCACCATCCAGTCCCGATTGCTGCACGAAGTAAACAAAAAACTAATGGGCTGATGACGTTTTGACTATACAGAGATGTGCCTATAATAAAACCAAAATAATAATAATAGATCATTATAACATAACAAATTGACATATAAATATAATTAATTATACAGTGCACTAAAATATAATAAATAGTAATAACATATATGAAGGATATCATTACATAATGTGTATTAACATGGTATACATATTAAAGTGATAGTGCTATATATACAACGCAGATATATATAGTATTAATCAAAATAAGTGGCTCATACACATATTATAATATAAATATAACAATCTATGTACATAAAAAAATATATATTAACATAAGTTGCTAACAAATAATAAATACTAGAAAGACACAAATAATAACTAAAAAATAATAAATATATATATTAAGAATATATGTGAAGCTAATAAAACGCAAACATAAAAAAAGTGCAATTGTCGTAAGACGTCTTCAGAGAATACTTCATGTAGTCGAAATATATCTAATTTCACAAATCCATGGTAACTAAAATACATAAAAGAAAAACATTAAAATATATATTTATAAAAATGATATAAAAGAAAGACTCTCATTAAGACCATTCGGGGACACCGTGTTAAGGGTCCATATCCATTTAGACTCTAATTGGGCAAGGCGTTTGCTGATGTTTCCCCCCTGATATTACCAGATAATTTATCAATCCCCAAGACTTTCAACAATGTTGAGTCACAATTATGATACATTTTAAAATGTCTGGGGATGGTTTTCAGGGAGGAAACATCCTCAATCTCCTTGGCTGCCCGGTTACCCAACACATGTTCTCTCGTTCTGACCTTTAGCTGTCTAGTAGTGAGTCCAACATAAATCAGTGCACAAGGGCACGTAGCATAGTAAACAACAGAAGATGATGTACATGTAATACTATGTTTAATGTTGAACTCACGAGACTGGTCAGAATTATGAAAACTGTGTCCTCTTATCACATTGGGACATGCCACACACGAACCACATGGTCTGCACCCATGGTTTGGCCTAACTGGTGCAATCAGATTGGTTATGGGTTTGATGTCATAATGGCTTTTAACCAATCTATCACTCAAATTCGGTGATCTTTTAAACGTAATCTGCGGTCCATCTCCTATAAATTTGGATATGATCGGATCAGTCTTCAAAATTTGCCAGTGTTTATTCAAGCAAGATCTGACCCGATCACTCTGACCATTGAATTGAGTGATAAAACGAACTACATCAGTTTGTGTTGGTGTTTGATTTGTATACAAAGCATTGTGCCGACTGATATGCTTTGCCCTGTTAAACGCCCTTTTGATTGATCTATGGCTGTATCCACGTTCCAAAAATCTAGCCTTCATTATTTCAGCCTGTTTGAAGAAATCACTGTCATTGGAGCATATGCGTCGCAATCTTAAAAATTGTCCTATCGGAATGGAATTGATTAAGGACCTAGGATGTGATGATGACGCATGAACTAACGCATTGACTGCTGTATTTTTCCTGAAAAGATCTGTCTGAAGACAATCATCAGAATCCTTTGTAATACACACATCCAAAAAATATATAATGTGAGTATGTTGATTGAAGGTAAAGTGCATGTTAATGTTGTTAGAATTTAGCCTGTTGAAAAAATCAGACAATGCTTCAGCAGTATCTTGCCATATCAAAAAAACATCGTCAATATAACGAGTCCATAAATTAACATGTTCAATACCCTCAAAATCACCAGAAAAGAACAGGTCCCTCTCCCAAAGTCCAAGGAACAGATTGGCGTACGATGGAGCAAAGGACGCTCCCATCGCTGTTCCCTGGACTTGAAGGAAGAAGGACCCGCCAAATGTAAAAAAAATTTTTGATAAAGCAAACTCAAGCAGATTAATAAAAAATATAATGCATTCTCGTGAAAACGTAGAATGTTGTAAAAAATACATGACAGCAGCCAATCCGTCAGTGTGCCTAATATTCGTATACAGTGATTCCACATCACATGTGACCAGGATGGCATCATGGTCAACATGTAACCCATCAATCTTTTTTAAAAAATCATTTGTATCTTTAGTGTAAGAAGGAAGAGCAGTCACAAGTGGTTGCAATATTGTGTCAATATATTTGTTGACATTTTCCAAATAGTTGTTGCAACCAGAAATAATTGGCCTACCAGGAGGGTTTTTTTGGTTTTTATGTATTTTGGGTAGCAGATAAAGGGTGGGAATGGTGGGCTCACTGACCTGTAAAGCCAAAAAGAGATCATTAGTGATCGTGCCATCATCCCTTGCTTCACGTAAAAATTCTTTTAGTTGAGTTTGGAATTTAGATAAGGGATTAAATGTTAGTTTTTTATAGCAGCTCACATTGTTCAATTGGCGGAGAGCTTCACCTTCATATAATTCCTTGGGCCAGACCACTACATTCCCACCCTTATCTGCTGATTTAAAAACCACATCTTGTATGTCCATAAGTTTTCTAAGACCATCTTTCTCTTCCTTGTTTAAATTATCAGTACAAGGATACGTTGGAATATTACCCAACTCGCAGCTAACGGTTTTAACAAATACATCAATTGCTGGACAAGAAGATAATGGGGGAAATTTATTTGATTTCTTCTTTAATATATTAGGGACCTCACCTTCAGAGGGTAAATCATGTTCCCTTGCCAGTTGTTCTAAAATACTCAACGCCTCCTCACCGCAGTCAAAGACCTTCACTTATTTGCCAGGAAAATTCTATTTAAACGGTTTTTTTATAATAAAAATAACCATGACTTGTTTTCTACAGAGACGGAACAGGAGGCGTTGAGTATTTTAGAACAACTGGCAAGGGAACATGATTTACCCTCTGAAGGTGAGGTCCCTAATATATTAAAGAAGAAATCTAATAAATTTCCCCCATTATCTTCTTGTCCAGCAATTGATGTATTTGTCAAAACCGTTAGCTGCGAGTTGGGTAATATTCCAACGTATCCTTGTACTGATAATTTAAACAAGGAAGAGAAAGATGGTCTTAGAAAACTTATGGACATACAAGATGTGGTTTTTAAATCAGCAGATAAGGGTGGGAATGTAGTGGTCTGGCCCAAGGAATTATATGAAGGTGAAGCTCTCCGCCAATTGAACAATGTGAGCTGCTATAAAAAACTAACATTTAATCCCTTATCTAAATTCCAAATTCAACTAAAAGAATTTTTACGTGAAGCAAGGGATGATGGCACGATCACTAATGATCTCTTTTTGGCTTTACAGGTCAGTGAGCCCACCATTCCCACCCTTTATCTGCTACCCAAAATACATAAAAACCAAAAAAAACCTCCTGGTAGGCCAATTATTTCTGGTTGCAACAACTATTTGGAAAATGTCAACAAATATATTGACACAATATTGCAACCACTTGTGACTGCTCTTCCTTCTTACACTAAAGATACAAAAGATTTTTTAAAAAAGATTGATGGGTTACATGTTGACCATGATGCCATCCTGGTCACATGTGATGTGGAATCACTGTATACGAATATTAGGCACACTGACGGATTGGCTGCTGTCATGTATTTTTTACAACATTCTACGTTTTCACGAGAATTCATTATATTTTTTATTAATCTGCTTGAGTTTGCTTTATCAAAAAATTTTTTACATTTGGCGGGTCCTTCTTCCTTCAAGTCCAGGGAACAGCGATGGGAGCGTCCTTTGCTCCATCGTACGCCAATCTGTTCCTTGGACTTTGGGAGAGGGACCTGTTCTTTTCTGGTGATTTTGAGGGTATTGAACATGTTAATTTATGGACTCGTTATATTGACGATGTTTTTTTGATATGGCAAGATACTGCTGAAGCATTGTCTGATTTTTTTAACAGGCTAAATTCTAACAACATTAACATGCACTTTACCTTCAATCAACATACTCACATTATAGATTTTTGGATGTGTGCATTACAAAGGATTCTGATGATTGTCTTCAGACAGATCTTTTCAGGAAAAATACAGCAGTCAATGCGTTAGTTCATGCGTCATCATCACATCCTAGGTCCTTAATCAATTCCATTCCGATAGGACAATTTTTAAGATTGCGACGCATATGCTCCAATGACAGTGATTTCTTCAAACAGGCTGAAATAATGAAGGCTAGATTTTTGGAACGTGGATACAGCCATAGATCAATCAAAAGGGCGTTTAACAGGGCAAAGCATATCAGTCGGCACAATGCTTTGTATACAAATCAAACACCAACACAATCTGATGTAGTTCGTTTTATCACTCAATTCAATGGTCAGAGTGATCGGGTCAGATCATGCTTGAATAAACACTGGCAAATTTTGAAGACTGATCCGATCATATCCAAATTTATAGGAGATGGACCGCAGATTACGTTTAAAAGATCACCGAATTTGAGTGATAGATTGGTTAAAAGCCATTATGACATCAAACCCATAACCAATCTGATTGCACCAGTTAGGCCAAACCATGGGTGCAGACCATGTGGTTCGTGCGTGGCATGTCCCAATGTGATAAGAGGACACAGTTTTCATAATTCTGACCAGTCTCGTGAGTTCAACATTAAACATAGTATTACATGTACATCATCTTCTGTTGTTTACTATGCTACGTGCCCTTGTGCATTGATTTATGTTGGACTCACTACTAGACAGCTAAAGGTCAGAACGAGAGAACATGTGTTGGGTATCCGGGCAGCCAAGGAGATTGAGGATGTTTCCTCCCTGAAAACCATCCCCAGACATTTTAAAATGTATCATAATTGTGACTCAACATTGTTGAAAGTCTTGGGGATTGATAAATTATCTGGTAATATCAGGGGGGGAAACATCAGCAAACGCCTTGCCCAATTAGAGTCTAAATGGATATGGACCCTTAACACGGTGTCCCCGAATGGTCTTAATGAGAGTCTTTCTTTTATATCATTTTTATAAATATATATTTTAATGTTTTTCTTTTATGTATTTTAGTTACCATGGATTTGTGAAATTAGATATATTTCGACTACATGAAGTATTCTCTGAAGACGTCTTACGACAATTGCACTTTTTTTATGTTTGCGTTTTATTAGCTTCACATATATTCTTAATATATATATATATATATATATTTATTATTTTTTAGTTATTATTTGTGTCTTTCTAGTATTTATTATTTGTTAGCAACTTATGTTAATATATATTTTTTTATGTACATAGATTGTTATATTTATATTATAATATGTGTATGAGCCACTTATTTTGATTAATACTATATATATCTGCGTTGTATATATAGCACTATCACTTTAATATGTATACCATGTTAATACACATTATGTAATGATATCCTTCATATATGTTATTACTATTTATTATATTTTAGTGCACTGTATAATTAATTATATTTATATGTCAATTTGTTATGTTATAATGATCTATTATTATTATTTTGGTTTTATTATAGGCACATCTCTGTATAGTCAAAACGTCATCAGCCCATTAGTTTTTTGTTTACTTCGTGCAGCAATCGGGACTGGGTGGTGCGCATGCGCGCCCTGATGAGTGGGTTGTCCGTGGCGACGGCGTCTATACGTCATCAACATGTCGGGTTTGACCCGGCATTGTTTGATCACGTGACGCCTGATGCAGCGGAGCTTCCGGTTCATGACGGGTGCGCATGCGCCCTCTATGCCCGGCACCTGATTGCGGTTTACTATATATAGCCCACCATTCCTGGTTAAATCTATCCCCCTGACGAAGGTTATATACCGAAACGCGCGTCGGGGCGCGTGGTTGAGATCCTCTTGTGCCGGCTTTTTGCTCCCAGGTATATTTTGTAATTTATGCCGATTGCTATACACCCTAATTTGGGTCAGCTATTTTATAACCTTTTGGTTGTTCACCTGCATTTTCACAAGTATCACATTTATCTGCACTGTGTGACTTTTTCAATATATATTATTTTGTTTGCACTTTGTTGCACATTATTTGGTCATATATATATATTTTTTCTTTTTGTGTTACACATTTTCATATAATTTTGATATATCTCCTATAACGGCTATTGCACTGTTTTTGCACACTTACCTGGTTATATCTTGAGCATTTTATTATTTGGCTTCTCCAGCACATGTATATATTGGGTCTCTAATTTTATTTAATTTTTTTAAACATTAAAATATTAATTTTTCTTTATTGTATTTTTGTTGCCATTTATAAAATAATAAACATTTTTATTGGTGTACATCTTTCGTGCTGTCTGTATTTTTGTTGCCTTGTCTTGGCTGTAGGGGTGCTTCACCACACCATATTCTTTGGTTTCTTTCCCTCCAGCCAATGTCTCCACTCTTCAAAAGCCCACTTCATGGCCAATAACTCCCGATTACCCACGTCATAATTACGTTCAGTTGGAAAAAATTTTCGAGAGAAAAAGGCACAAGGGTTACTTTTAGAGGTCTCTGGATCTCTTTGGGACAAAACGGCACCTGCCCCAATTTCAGAGGCATCAACCTCTACCTGAAACGGTAGAGAAACATCAGGCTGCCGTAGGACAGGAGCAGAAGTGAATCTCTGCTTAAGTTCCTGAAACGCAGAGACTGCCTCAGGAGGCCAATTCACCACATCAGAACCCTTTTTGGTCAAATCAGTCAATGGTTTAACAATAACAGAGAAATTACCAATAAATTTACGATAAAAATTGGCAAAACCCAAGAATCTCTGAAGAGCCTTTAATGAAGTAGGTTGGACCCAATCACAGATGGCCTGAACCTTGGCTGGGTCCATTTCAATAACAGACGGAGACAAAATGAATCCCAGAAATGAGATCCTCTGTACGCCAAAAAGACACTTTGATACCTTCACATACAGAGCATTCTCTCTCAAAATCTGGAACACAGTCCGAACATGTTTCACATGAGAGTCCCAGTCATTGGAAAAAATCAAGATATCATCCAAATAAACAATCAGAAATTTATCCACAAAATCCCTGAAAATGTAATTCATGAAGGACTGGAAGACGGAAGGAGCATTAGTGAGCCCAAAGGGCATCACTAGGTACTCAAAATGCCCCTCTGGGGTATTAAACGCCGTCTTCCATTCATCCCCGTGCTTAATGCGAATAAGGTTATACGCCCCCCTGAGGTCAAGCTTGGTAAACCAAGTAGCACTTTTCACCCTGTAAAACAGGTCAGAAATCAAGGGTAACGGATATTGATATTTCACAGTGATATTGTTCAAGAGATGATATCAATACACGGCCTTAATGAACCATCCTTTTTGGCCACAAAGAAAAAACCGGCACCCAAGGGTGAAGAGGATGGTCTGATATGACCCTTCTCCAATGACTCCTTGATATAAGACCGCATAGCGTCATGTTCAGGTACAGACAAGTTAAAAAGGCGACCTTTAGGGAATTTACTACCAGGCACTAATTCAATAGCGCAGTCATAGCTCCTATGGGGGGGCAAGGATGCAGATTTACTTTCGCTAAACACATCAGAAAAATCTGTCAAAAAGTCAGGAACATCCTGAGCCTGGGGAGAGGCAGAAAAAACAGGAGTGTTGGCATTAACACATTGGCAGCCCCAACTGGTCACAGACACAGATTTCCAATCCAAAACAGGATTATGAGACTGTAACCAAGGGAAACCCAGTACAATAATGTCATGCAGATTATACAGCACCAAAAATTTGCAACTCTCCTGATGATCAGGTTCAACCCTCATTATCACCTGAGTAGAGAACTGGGGTTTATTCTCAGCCAAAGGGGTAGAATCAATCCCCAGTAGGGGAATAGACTTCCGTAGGGGTATCAAGGGAAACCCACAACGTTTAGCAAAATCAAAATCCATCAGGTTAATAGCTGCTCCCGAATCAACAAAAGCCTGAGCAGAAAATGTGGACAGGGAGCAAATCAGGGTAACAGTCAACAGAAATTTAGTCTGAACACTACCCAAGACAACTGAGCGTGCAAAACGTCTTCCCCGCTTAGGGCAGACTGAAATAGCATGAGAGGCGTCACCACAGTAGAAACATAACCCATTGCGTTTTCGAAACTCATGACGCTGTGCCCCAGAAGCCACTCTATCACACTGCATGGACTCAGAAGCTGGTTCACAAGGCAACACTATTCCACGCCTACCTCTACGCTCACGCAAACGTCTGTCAATTTGAATCGCTAATGACATAGAATCATTGAGACCAGAGGGAGCAGGGAAACCCACCATAACATCTTTTACATTCTCTGACAGACCCTTCCGAAAAAGGGCTGCAAAGCATCATCATTCCATTTGGTCAGGACTGCCCACTTTCTGAATTTCTGACAGTACAACTCAGCGTCCTCAAGCTCCTGATTTAATGCCAACAAGGTTTTTTCAGCTTGATCAGTGACATTAGGTTCATCATACAATAACCCCAGAGCCAGAAAAAATGCATCACCATTACTCAAAACAGGGTCCCCAGGTGTCAGGGAAAAAGCCCAATCCTGAGGATCGCCACGCAGGAGAGAGATGACAATTTGAACCTGCTGTGCTGCGTTCCCTGAGGACTTAGATTTCAAGGCAAAAAACAATTTACAGTTATTTTTGAAATTCAGAAATTTAGCTCGATCCCCCAAAAATAAATCTGGCATGGGGATCCTAGGTTCCACAACCGGCAACCTAGCAAGATAGGTAGCAATACTCCGAACTTCAGTTGCAAGCTGATCCACACGGCCAGACAACTGTGCAAACTCCATTGAGAGAAAAAAAAAATCCTCCTCAGCACCCAGAGAAAAAGAGGGAAAAAATGCAATAGAGAAAAAAAAAAAAAAAAAAAAACATTTCTGACAACTTTCTTTTTTCTTTTTCCTTTTACTATTTTTCCCTTCTGTTGAGTACCATATAATTTTCAGTTTGGCCGGTGATACTGTTATGATTTGGTAGCTGAGGAGAGCAGGCAAAAATGGCAAATGAACAAATAACAGTGGCTCAGATAAACTGAGAGGAGCACAAGCCCCCGGAGGGGACCTGGCTGACCTCCGCAGAAGTGCAGGGAACAATGCAAAAATCAAGCACAAAAATAAAAGCAGAAAATATCTTATCTGATAGCAGAAGATGCAGGCAAGACTCAGCAAGCTTCCAAGTGAACAAGGAACCACAGTTGAGACAAGAACAATTGATCACCGGCAACCATGATGGGAGGGAACCTCCCTTATATAAGACCAGTCTGTAACTCCTGATTGCCAATCCTCATTGGATGGTTCAGTACTGTTTGTAACCACCAGAGGGAGCTTCTGCTCAGAATTCATTTCTAACACATTCACAACAGTAACCACTATGCCTGAGGCTTATTTCAGATGCCATTTCCCCCAGACGATGCGACCTGAATGGGGTCCAGTGATCAAGTTGACAGCAGCAAATCAGTTGCCTATCCCAGTCGCAGGGGTTGTTTGGATGCAAATCTCTGTGTGCAGCAAAGATGTGGGCTGGAAAGGAGTAGAGTTGACCACTGAGGACCATGGCAATGGCCCCACTGTAACCTTAGGAATGAAGTATTAAAAGAACTTGGAAACATCCTGGTCAATGAGTCAGCAGATATGTTTCTGAATCGATGGAGCCCTCACACTCCCCAGAGAAAAGTGTTCCAGCAGTTGATATGGGTGGCGCAGGCCCAGGAAACATCGAGTGAAGGGAAAACATTGGGCAAGGTCATCGTCCCGGCTGCCGCCAAACTCGTCTTGCCACCAGGTCTGATTGTATTCACTCTGCCTATTCAAGCTTGTACCCCTCTTGAAGGAGTTGAAGTCCAGATAGAGCCAGCTTTTATGGAACAATTACCTCCAGGGCTTCTCGTTGCACGGGCACTAGCCATAGTTCACGACGGTAATGTACCGGTGCAATGTGTCAACCTCGGGGAGGGTGATCTCACTCTTCCGCCCAAGAATGAAGTAGCACAGATCATGGGAATGACGGAAGAGCTAATACCACCGGAGGCCGTTCAGTTGGCAGTGAAGCAGGGGGATCCCTGGACAGTGGCCGTAATGGTGTCCTCTGAACCAGAATCTAACCATCTAAAGGAAGGATGCCAGATCCTGGAGCAGATGCGGCCGAGCTGACAGAACTCTCACCACAACTACTGTAGTACAACAAGTGGAAGCAGTGTTAGAGTGATACCAGGATGTCTTCGCTCATCATGATGATGACTTTGGGTGTACCACAGCTATCACCGACGAGATTCCAACGGGAAACACAGCACCCATCAGGGAACGATATCGACAAATCCTACCACAAATGTACCAGGAGGTGAAAGAGATGATGGCGCATATGTTACAGAATGGAGTCATCCGGGAGAGCCAAAATCCGTGGGCTGCACCCATTGTCTTAGTACGGAGGAAAGGACGGGACCCTGGCCTTCTGTGTAGACTACCGGAAACTGAACGCTTGCACGGTGCGAGACTCGTACCCACTACCGAGAATTGAGGAATCGTTGTCTGCCCTGGGAAAAGCAAAGTATTTCTCATCGTTGGATCTGGCAAGTGCCCATATCCGAGCATGACCAGGTGAAAATTGCATTCATACTGCCCATGGGGTTGTTCGAGTTCAACCGGATGCCTTTAAGCCTTACCAACGCACCTAGGACCTTTCAACGATTGATGGAGAGATGTTTGGGAGACTTGTACTTCGAGGCTACCCTCATTTACTTGGATGACATCATCATCTACGCAGTCACCTTTGAGGAGCACCTGCAAAGGCTGGAGCAAGTGCTGAGTCGGCTCTAAACGCATGGCCTGAATGTGAAACCTCGGAAGTGTCACCTCTTCCGTAAACAGATTGAATACCCTGGACATGTCGTCTTCGCTGAAGGGGTGAGACCATCGCGTGAGAAGATAGCAGCAGGACAGGACTGGCCCACCCCGAAGACTGTGAAGGATGTCCGGGCCTTTCTGGAACTCACTGGGTATTATCGACAGTTCGTGAAAGACTTCACCCGCATTGTAAACCCGCTGTTGGAATTGTTGAAAGGAGTGCCGTCTGATGGAAAGAATTGGATCATTTAGTGGGGAGGAAGCCAGGAAGAAGCTTTCCAAGCTCTAAAGATGGCTCTGACTGAAACACTCATACTGGCCTACGTTGACTTTTCTCAACCCATCATTCTTCATACCGATAGAAGCCTACATGGACTAGGAGCCGTATTGTCACAAATGCAGGGCGGAAAAGAGGGAGTGATTGCTTATGCAAGTCGGTCCCTCCATGACTCCGAATGAAATCCAGATAACTACAGCTCCTTCAAGCTGAATCTGCTGGCGTTGGTGTGGGCAATGACCGAGAAGTTTGCTGAGTACCTGTCCGGGTCCAAAGTCTTGGTGCGCACAGATAAAAATCCTCTGGCTCATCTGGAAAATGGGAAACTGGGAGCCCTGAGTAGAGAAAGGTGGCAAGCATGGCCAAGTACCGATACAAGATTGCCTACATGAGAGGAGCTGAGAACGCACATGCTAATGCTTTATCCAAGGTGATTCACGAGCAACCTGGACCCAACCGGGACGAAGAGCTGGAAGCTGAAGAGATCCCTGAGTTTCGGAATCCTGCCAGGACATTGGCAGCAACCCAGGGACAGATCGGGGAAGCATCCAGAGGACACACACTGGGGCGACCCCGTAACGACTGGGTACGGCTTCAGCAGGAAGATAGGGAACTTGCCCAAAGGAGGCAATGGGTGGCTTTGAAACAACTCCCCAGCCAGAGAGAGAGACCCTGTCCCCGGGAACCCTACAGATTCTTCGGCAGTGGGAGAAGCTCCAATTGGAAGATGGTCAGCTGTATCGGAAGGTGCAGTTGGCACGGGAGTTGGGAGTCATCTGGCAAGTGGTACTCCTGGAAAAGTTGCTCTGTGTGGTGGCCACAGAAGCTCAAGAGAGAGGGGCCCACTTTGGCCCAGAGAAGACTTTCCAGTGGTTGCAGAAGTTGTTCTACCATCATTGGCTGAAAGCTGCAGTAGATGAGGCTTGTCAACAATGCAGGAGCTGCGAGCTGGCGAAGTCACCGAAACAGAGTGTCCTACGCAAACCATCGTGACTTCTGCCCCCTTAGAGGTGTTGATGATTGACTACTTGACTATAGGCCCAGCTCACCTTTGGTATGAACATTGCCTGGTGATGAACAATCACTTTACCAAATTCCCTGTGGTGACTCCAACCCGGGACCAGACTTGCTGAGTCAGCGGCACAGGCCATTTGCAGAGACTTCATTCGAGTGTATGGTTGTCTGAAGATAATTCACTCTGACCAAAGCGCCTATTTCTAAGGATGGGTTATGGAAGAACTGCATCGCCTGCATCGGATTGAGAAATCTAGGACGACACCCTACCATCCACAAGGGAATGTGGCCTGTGAGCATTTTAACCGGACACTGATTCAGATGCTGAGGACGTTGGAGGAAAACAGAAAAGTTTGCTGGCCTGAGTTTGTGGCTGAATTAGTCTGGGTGTACAACATTCTGGTGCACAGCACAACTGGATACAAGAAATACACCCTGCTGTTCGGCTGGAAAGGGCGAGAGATCACTGAGCTGGAATTGGATCCAGAAGAGGACTACCCGCGGACAGGGGTGTCCACTTGTGTCCATGAACATCGTCACCATTTGCAGACTCTACATCAGCTTGTGCAGACCAAGTTTCGGAAACTTGAACATCATGAATGACTCCCCTATGAGGGACAGCTCTTAAAGCCGGAGACCTTGTGTTAGTCTGAGACAAACGCCCTCGAGGCAAGTTGGAGCACCGGTGGGAGAAGACCCATATCGGGTGAAACGTAGAAGTGGATCTGAAGGTCCTGTTTATGAGGTGCAACCTGAGGGGGAAGAAAGTGCCCCCACTCGAGTATTTCATCGGAACATGCTACGCCCTTGCTTATCACGAGACCCTGACCAAACAGAGAGAGCACAAATTGCTCCTGAGACACCTCCTTCCACATCTTTTGATTATGACGAGGAAAAATTCTCCGACCCGCTACCTATTGGTCCAGGAGAGGAACAGGAGCCTGAAGCTCCCGAAATGGCTGCTCCATTGAATCTGGGCGCATCCCCGTCCTTGCCCACTCAACCTGATTCCACCATTCAACCTGACTCTACTGCTCAACCTAACTCGACTACTCAACCTGATTTACGCCGCACCGAGCGGGCAATCCCTGGAGTACCCCCAACCGATACGAAAAAGACCAATTTATTTAGCAGCGAATCATCCAAGAGATGGAAGAATGTCAATGGTTACTGCAAGAACTCTCACCTGTGGAATGGCGAGCAAAAGGAGAGGGGGAATGTAAGAAGAAGGGCCGTGCTGAGGGTAACTGTTCTACGCGGGTCCGGAACTATCAGGGCTGTCTCCTCTGTTGTCAGAGGGAAAGCTTAAGAGCCCGACCAATCTTTGTATTCGGAAGCAGGGGGTGTGGCTAAACGCTTGCAGCCACAGTGTGGGTGGACACAGTCAGATCTGTCGGGAAGAGACAGCGCGCAGCAGGGAGAAGTGAGTGCTTTGTCCCTCAAGCACTGGTACAGCGCAGGCCCACACCTGAGCCTCCCTGCCGCCGCTAGCAGAGACTGTGAGGAGAAACGTGTAGAGTGCCCGTTGGTCAACCCGCAGCAAGGTACCAATCACTTCGGGCCCATGAGTACTGTGCGAGTTTCACCCAAGAGAAGCCGGGTGTGGAACTGCCATCTGCCCTCTGACCCCCCAATGTATATCTGTTGGGCCACATCAGGCCCAAAACGTATGGTGGCCTATACTCTCCCGGCCACGCCAGTACATGGACTAAGGACTCAGTGGAAGTTATCAGATGCCAGCCGCTGCCGCCAGAGGACAGGTCAAGCGTTGCACCAGCCGTTGTTGGCGCCATCACCCTCTGCAACATCCATTGCTCTGAGGATCTACTGACAGGATAAGATTACCTCAAAAAGAACTGCCATAATTCTTCCTACTGCTCCTTTACCCCACATATTATTTGCATTTGAACGTAATATTCCCCTGTTTAACTGTTTACCTCCCTGCGTGGAGTATCCCACTGTTAATTAAATTTGTTAACCCTTGCTCTGTCCATCACTGCATCCCACAACCTGTTACATAGTGAATACAGGAAGTGGTAAAGCTGGAACCTTTATTGAACCAGTGAACACTTGATCGCCAGATTCCCTCCTGCCATAGCTGATCTCTCAGGTCTTAGCTGATTCCCATCGCTTTGCCAGCACCATTAATGATAAGCATCTCTAGTACTTAGTAGGATCCCTCTGGCTGTTATGACCTGCTGCATAATGTGATGCAAGAGAGTGATGCAAAAAGATCTGAGATCCTCTCAATGCATAAGCTAGAAAAAGGATACAAAGTCATTGACTGTTCCTGGAGATACAGTAAGGAAAAATAGAGTTATGGGAACACGGACCAAACTACATGGACATGGCAGAAAAAGGAAGCTGTAACCAGCTGTAACTAGATTCTTCAGGAGGTAGGCAGGGGCATAACTAGAGTCCAGTTGACATCCAGGGCAACAACGTTTGGATCTGGACCTTCCAACGCCAACTGATGTTGCCCAGTTCAGATATGTGAGCAGCATATCCCTTTCCAGTTGCATCCACGTAATCATGCCAACCTGATAAATATACTTATATCATTACTTGTGGTGATTGGTGAATTGGAGCGCTGTCTAAAATTCATATATTTGTTGCTAGGCTTTCAATGCTTTAAATGGACTCGATCAGCAGGTTTCCGCTATGTAATCTGACAGTGTTGGTGGTATGCTTGGACCGGGAAGCAAGAGACACCTAGTCCTGTAGTGATCTTCTCCTGCTGATAAAAAAATTTTTATTGAAAGAGCAAAACTCAACTTATTAAGAGACACATCGCTGGATTCAGGATCTCAGCCCCTACACAGCGCTGCTCTCCGATTACATAGCAGAAACGTGCTGACAGATTACCTTTAAGCCCCACTTTGCATTCATATAGGAAAAAGGCATTCACAATTTTTTTTTTTATTTGTCCCTCTATGTTGTTGGACTTTGCGTTGCGGTTTTGCTGGATTTTATGGTGCAGTGTTAGATTATGTTCACACCCCATTTATTTTCCACGTTGGGAATATTCCCTGACCTCCGACATGTGTCACTATAGAGCCATGGAGTTGTACGTGGAGCTGTTTACATATCTAAAGTGTCTTGCGAACCGTGTATCCACAAAAAAAATTGGAGATATCGGAGTCACGGATCAATATTACCCATAAAAGTCTATAGGTCCGTGCAAATCACAGGCAGCAAACGTACGATCAGTGCGCAGTCTGTGACTAACATTGTAATGAATAGGGAAAACTTTGCAACGTGCATCCGCGATCAGAACTTACACCTATCACAGCTATGTAGCCTTTTAGCCTGTACGGTGTCATAAAGCACACCAGCTAACAATGCCGTTGTGTCGTAGGGGTTAAATGGCTAGAAAAAAAATCAACGAGTCATTTCATATTATCAATTGCATCTAAATACTAAAAAAGGGGTGTTTTTTACACCAGTGCAGGCTCACTTTGGGAACTCATTTTATACCAGTGCAGGCTCACTTTGGGAACTCATTTTATACCAGTGCAGGCTCACTTTGGGAACTCTTGAGTAGCAGCAGGTGTCGTGTTCTCCAAACTGTTCCCCTATGGAGGAGTGTAAGGAGGGTCAGGGTTTAACCCTTGAAATGTCTTTGCTGCTATGTATATGTATCTGCATGTATTTGTGAT
Source organism: Oophaga sylvatica (assembly GCA_033576555.1). NCBI lineage: Eukaryota > Metazoa > Chordata > Amphibia > Anura > Dendrobatidae > Oophaga > Oophaga sylvatica. Next base: position 435,431,985 of record JARQOD010000006.1, on the reverse strand, counting down.
GTGCTCTGTAGTGACGTATTTCAGTATCTTGTAAATGGTATTTTATATAGATTGGTGAGATAGTGCATCCTTTGGGGACATTAGAGGAGGGCACTTGTAGTACAGTACAGTTGGGGTAAGTGTAGTATTATAAAGGGCCACTAGATGGGGATATATTAGTGGATCCAGTTAGAGAATTTTTAGATGTTTAGTGTAGGTCAGTGGTAGGACACTAGGTGGGGGCATTGAGCACATTCAGTGTAGTAGAGACTGTTAGGACACCAAGGGGTTAAGTAGGAGAAGTGTCGGTCGGGAACCAGTAAAAGGGACTTCCTAGATAGAGTCAATAGGGGGCGGACCCTGTTGTTGCTCGGATGTCCCTGGTCTTGAGCTATGTAGCAGACACAAAGAGTAGAGTGAGGAAAGATACCAGCAGTTGTGAAGCCGGTTAAAGAATCACCATGGGACCGTCAGCCAGAGTCGGTGGGCTGATGAAGTAGTAATGCCAGTGGTAGAGCCACTGTGGGAACGCTCAGCAGAAGTGTTCATACTGAAGCAGAAGCGAGTGGGCGAGTACACGGGCAGGGTAACCAGAAGGGGGTGGACGACCTAGTAGATGTGTATTTCCGTGACTGGATTGAAGTATCTCCAGGGAAAGAGACATTTTCACCGGGCTCCTCGTCCCGCAGTTACTTTGTGGTCCATTCTGGTGTAGCAGAAAAAGTAAAGCGGAGTTGTGGAAGATGTATTGCTGGTGTCGTGTAAGACGTGCTTATGGTGTCTTGGATGTGCTGTGTCCGGAGGATAGTAGAGCTGAACTGTTTGACGTTATTCTGGACTCTGACTCTGATTATTTAACTCTGAAATGGGTGAGAATTGTGGCGCCCTGAGGGTCCAGTCGCCACAGAGATGTTGCATCTCACCCAGAGGTGTGACACCTGACTCTCAGGTAAGGAGGAAGCACCCCATTGACTCCATCACCGCATCCACAAACGATGTGTGGCCCAGCTGCGCTTGGTACACATGTTCCCTGGAGTATGCACAGAAAGGTAATTACGAAAACCTGATATTCATTCACACTCACACTTCCCTATAGTTCCACCAGAGGGAGCCCCTTAGATTCATGTACATAGGGGTGTGGAGAAACGCAGCAGTAGGCATTCTAGCCAGACAGTCATTCTAGTTGTTGGTGTTACCTCAGACAGTTCAGTTCTCCTCAGAGCATCGGAGTGAGGGCTTTTCTAGTCAGAGCTTGGTCTGAGCTGTGCGAGTTCAGACGTGTGGTGATTCCTGTCAGATGAGACAGAGGAAAGAGGGCAAACTGTTATCTAAGAACAGTCTGACTGTTAGTTCCCAATGAATGTGGAAAGTGACTCTCGGAGCGAGCGTGTATTCAGTCTGACGGAAGGTCCTGAGAGCTGCTCTGGACAGAGTCTATGAAGGAAAAGAAGGAAGGGGACTACAGTTATTATAACAACGAGTCAACTGAGAAACGGTCAGTGAGCTGTGGAAGGAAGGAAGCTGACGACTACACCTACTGTTACCCGTGCTTATGTTAAGGGTGTGAGTAGGGCGACGGGCGAGTGGTGACCAAAGGAGAGAGTGACCGAGGCGTTATAGCAACATTTGCTGCCTCCACTCTGCTTAACCGGACGCCGGGTCCGAAGCCTTGCTAGTTCCTTCACGGCTAGTAGGAGAAAACTGGTGACCCTGCTGGACTTCAAGTCGCAGAGGGGCCCTATTGTGCTGATACGTAACCGGGGTCAGGTAGAACAGGAGTCTAGCGGGACGCTGCATATAAAGGCTTAGTTCTTGCCAAAAGAAGGCTCCACCACAATGTCGGCCGGGCGTAGCTGTTACACACAGAGTTGAACTTAGCTTTATGCAGGTTGGAAACTCACACATAAAGAGAAAGGAGGCCTTAAACCTACTCGGTGATTACCTGGATGTGCATCCTCCACCCTGAGCAGCTTCCCGGGACATACCTGCAAATACCACCAGTAAAGGTATGGAAAGAGACTGACTTGTGTGTGTCTGACTTATTCCCTGCACCCTGCACCGCCATTTACTTAGAGGGACTAGTCTTACCTGTGGAAGACTTAACATCTTGCTGCCCAGTAACAACCTCTCTGAGGATTTACCCTGCAGCGCTGGTCACCCTGATCAGAAACCACAGGTGGCGTCACGAACAATTACTACAAACCCCTGTAAATATTATCCCCCTTTGAATGAGCGCCCAGGGCAACGGACCGAGCTGCGCTACCCGTGACTTATTCCCCATTGAAGTGAACGGGCTCGTGCCGAGTACCCCATAAGCCCTGGTACTGTACGTGAGCGACTCATCTTTGGCGTCATGAACAGGATACGAAGCTTACTGAATGTGAGTCCTGTGTGCCTAAAGTGGACTGTTTTGTGCAAAAAGACTGTGTGCAGTTTTTGTGACTTTTGGCGCCATTTTCCGCCATTTTGCCGCCATATTCGCGCCCTGAGGCGCTGGTGAAGAAGGTGGGCGTGCCTTCGTGGGCGTACCCCCCCCTGTGGCGCGAAAGCAATGGGCGCCCTGTCTAAATGCTATTACAATGTGAGAGCCTGCCCTACAGCAAGGGAGATCCGCCTCCTCTTCATCCTCTATGCCAGGAAGAGAAAGCGAAAGTCCCGCCTCCACGGAAGAGACCAGATTGTTCCAGATGGGAAACACAGTCTGGCCTGGAGTGAGATGGCGGAAGGACAGGAGACGCTGTGTGGAGGAACGGCGGTGCGCAGACCCCGTTCCCCTGAAGAGCTACTGCCTGTGCCTGAACCGTCCCCAGGTCGGGAGACCGACCAAACAATGCAGAAAGTGGAAGAGGTGGATGCGGTGCTAAGGGACATGGCCCGGCACAGTAAAAAAATGGAAGCGATGGAGAAAAGCTGGCGTGCCCTGAAACAGCGGCTGCTGTGGGACGCGACGCTCTCCCCCCTGGATGCGCAGATGTCACCTGCGCCACCACTGCCTGCGGCTGATGAACCACCGGAGGCCGGCCCCAAAAGTGTTGATCCTGACTCCGCCGGGGACGCGGCGGGAGGGAAGGAGGCTGAGGAGGCCCTGCCCGCACCGGAGTGCCAGCCAGGCCTGGAGGCCGCAGCGGAATGCAGTCCCCCGGTAGGGACGCCGGAGGAGACCCAGCCGTCCGTGATGGAGGTCGATTGGGAGGAGATGGAGTACCTGGATGACGTGGAATACGCCGCCCAGCTGGAGAACGAGTGGCGACGCCGGGAGCAGGAGCAGCGGCAGCAGCAGGAGAAGAGAGAGGCGCAGCAGTTTCGCCAGAGGTACCAGGAAAAGTTTCTCGCTGATAAGGAAAACGTCAGGAGAGATAATGGTACGCTCCGGGAACCGCGGCGCCAGGGGGCCATTAGAGACTTTAAACTCCGGGGTGGCTGGGGGTTCATCCATGAGCCAGGCCTGTACCAGGAGGTATTTGTCAACCGCAGGGATGTGGAGTCTCACCTGCCAGGGGACACCCGGGAAGGGATCTCTTGATAGGGGATATTGTCACCTACACGCGACACTGGGGTCTTAAGGGGTGGTATGCCCTGAATGTCTCCGAGTCAGCGACCCCGTCCCTGAAGCTAGAAATATACCCCGTATCTCAGCATCCCAGGCCACAGCTCCATCAGCACCTGGCCGCGTACCTGCATCCTGCCCTGCATCACTGCGCACATCTGCATCCTGCCCTGCACCACTGCGCACGCCTGCATCCTGTCCAGCATCTTATGCTGCAACGCAACAGGCTAGTGCGTTCTCAAGTGAGCTAAATCTGTATTCAGAAGGGGCACCTATAAGGCCTCCAACAAGTTGCAAAAGTGAAACAAGAACTGTGGCTACTCAGACACAGGTAGCAGGACATGATATTTTGGTGATGAGTTCCAGAGCGCACGGCATACTTCCAGCCCCAGGTATGGAAGAAGTCATCGCAATTTACAAAGAAGAACAGTAGGACCCAGACAGGGTTTACTGCAACTGTAAAAAGTTACGAAGAATTGCACTTTATTGTGAATGTGATAAATGTCTGAAGAAGTATACCCCAGTTGGGTAATGTGATTGTGTTATGATAGAAATGTGATTTTTCTAGGAATGTTCTTATGAAGGACTGCGTGCTGAGGACTCTTGCAGCACAGAACTTTAGTTGTAAATAGTTAGCACTTCGGTGCCCCATCTTGGTTTTACGTAAAGCCATTCTACCTCTGAAGAAAAACCCGTATGGTGTGGCCTTGAGTGAGGTTTGCAGCAGAGAAGTCCTGCAGCCCACCCAGGACCACCGTGGGAGGTTTGGTACAGGTCCTCCACAAGAATCTTGTATTTATTTGCACTGTGAAAGTATGTTGATATTTTTCTATTTGCAATTTGTACACAATGTAACGTTAAAGTGTCCTTACCTCCCGCAAGGGATGAGTTATGTTTGTTGTTATTATAAAAATTGTTTTTCTTTTTCAGCCCCGGAGTGCTGACGATAACTAGGGGGGGATGTGTGGCCCAGCTGCGCTTGGTACACATGTTCCCTGGAGTATGCACAGAAAGGTAATTACGAAAACCTGATATTCATTCACACTCACACTTCCCTATAGTTCCACCAGAGGGAGCCCCTTAGATTCATGTATATAGGGGTGTGGAGAAACGCAGCAGTAGGCATTCTAGCCAGACAGTCATTCTAGTTGTTGGTGTTACCTCAGACAGTTCAGTTCTCCTCAGAGCATCGGAGTGAGGGCTTTTCTAGTCAGAGCTTGGTCTGAGCTGTGCGAGTTCAGGCGTGTGGTGATTCCTGTCAGATGAGACAGAGGAAAGAAGGCAAACTGTTATCTCAGAACAGTCTGACTGTTAGTTCCCAATGAATGTGGAAAGTGACTCTCGGAGCGAGCGTGTATTCAGTCTGACGGAAGGTCCTGAGAGCTGCTCTGGACAGAGTCTATGAAGGAAAAGAAGGAAGGGGACTACAGTTATTATAACAACGAGTCAACTGAGAAACGGTCAGTGAGCTGTGGAAGGAAGGAAGCTGACGGGCGAGTGGTGACCAAAGGAGAGAGTGACCGAGGCGTTATAGCAACATTTGCTGCCTCCACTCTGCTTAACCGGACGCCGGGTCCGAAGCCTTGCTAGTTCCTTCACGGCTAGTAGGAGAAAACCGGTGACCCTGCTGGACTTCAAGTCGCAGAGGGGCCCTATTGTGCTGATACGTAACCGGGGTCAGGGAAAACAGGAGTCTAGCGGGACGCTGCATATAAAGGCTTAGTTCTTGCCAAAAGAAGGCTCCACCACAATGTCGGCCGGGCGTAGCTGTTACACACAGAGTTGAACTTAGCTTTATGCAGGTTGGAAACTCACACATAAAGAGAAAGGAGGCCTTAAACCTACTCGGTGATTACCTGGATGTGCATCCTCCACCCTGAGCAGCTTCCCGGGACATACCTGCAAATACCACCAGTAAAGGTATGGAAAGAGACTGACTTGTGTGTGTCTGACTTATTCCCTGCACCCTGCACCGCCATTTACTTAGAGGGACTAGTCTTACCTGTGGAAGACTTAACATCTTGCTGCCAAGTAACAACCCCTCTGAGGATTTACCCTGCAGCGACGGTCACCCTGATCAGAAACCACAGGTGGCGTCACGAACAATTACTACAAACCCCTGTAAATATTATCCCCCTTTGAATGAGCGCCCAGGGCAACGGACCGAGCTGCGCTACCCGTGACTTATTCCCCATTGAAGTGAACGGGCTCGGTGCCGAGTACCCCATAAGCCCTGGTACTGTATGTGAGCGACTCAACATCATGCCAGTGCTGAGCATCAGGCTGGTTAGGAAAGGGTGTAGAAGTGGGTGGGTGGAGCCAGCTGCAGCATGAGGCAGCAGCTGTTAGTCTAGAGTTTCAGTTCCAGACAGGCAGGCAGAGAGTGAGTACTAGTGATGGGAAATCTAGTTCATTTTGGTGATTAGTTCACCATAAACTAGTTCACTGAAAAGATTAGTTCAAAAGATTAGTTCATTTAGTTCAGTTTTTCTCCACCCTATCCTGTGAGGAGCTGATAGGAAATGCATCATGTGACCTGTGAACTAAATGAACTATATGAACTGCTGAACTAAATGTTCTATTGAGAATGACTCCGGACTGCCTAGTTCAATCTGATGCATCTCACTGAGCCCAGCAGCGCCACATGATGATTGTGTATGAGGGAGCTGAGAAGCAGTTCAGCATCCACCATTTTAAGAACAGAACTGGAGCCAGTGGTAAAGATTTTAGCAAGACTGATCTTCTAGGCTACAGGAGGCTGATCCTCTACAGGAGGCTGATCTTATCACAAAGACAGGTGAGGGGCATGAGCCACACACAGAAACACTCTCATACACACATATGAGCTGTGTCTGTCTACTGTGCAATTTCAGTTTTTATTAATAATATTATTACTATTATATTTGTATTTGATGTGTGGTATAGTGTTTTACTACCTTCTTTTCCAGCATCAGGAGCTATAAAGAGCAAGTGTGAGACAGAGCAGGGAGCTTCCTGGAGCTATATGAGCCTGGATCACTCTCTGTCTCTACCAGCAGCCCAAACAGTCTAACATCTGGTCCCCCCCTACCAGCAGCCCATCCAGTCTAACATCTGGCCTCCCTACCAGCAGCCCATCCAGTTCTAGCATCTGGCCCCCCCTACCAGCAGCCCATCCAGTCTAACATCTGGCCTCCCTACCAGCAGCCCATCCAGTCTAGCATCTGGCCCCCCTACCAGCAGCCCACCCAGTCTAACATCTGGCCCCCCCTACCTGCAGCACATCCAGTTCTAGCATCTGGCCCCCCCTACCAGTAGCCCATTCCGTCTAGCATCTGGCCCCCCCTACCAGTAGCCCATCCAGTCTAGCATATGCCCCCCTACTACCAGCAGCCCATTCAGTCTAGCATCTGTCCCCCCCTACCAGCAGTCCATTCAGTCTAGCATCTGTCCCCCCCTACCAGCAGCCCATTCAGTCTAGCATCTGGCCCCCCTACCAGCAGCCCATCCAGTCTAACATCTGGCACCCCCTACCTGCAGCCCATCCAGTTCTAGCATCTGGCCCCCCCCTACCAGCAGCCCATCCAGTCTAGCATCTGGCACCCCTACCAGTAGCCCATCCAGTCTAGCATATGCCCCCCTCCTACCAGCAGCCCATTCAGTCTAGCATCTTGCCCCCCTACCAGCAGCCCATCCAGTCTAACATCTGTCCCCCCTACCAGCAGCCCATTCAGTCTAGCATCTGTCCCCCCCTACCAGCAGCCCATTCATTCTAGCATCTGCCCCCCTACCAGCAGCCCATCCAGTCTAGCATCTGGCCCCCCTACCAGCAGCCCATCCATTCTAGCATCTGCCCCCCCCTACCAGCAGCCCATCCAGTCTAACATCTGGCCCCCCTACCAGCAGCACATCCAGTCTAGTATCTGGCCCCCCCTACCAGCAGCCCATCCAGTCTACCATCTGGCCCCCCCTACCAGTAGCCCATCCAGTCTAGCATATGCCCCCCCCTACCAGCAGCTCATTCAGTCTAGCATCTGGCCCCCCTACCAGCAGCCCATCCATTCTAGCATATGCCTCCCCCTACCAGCAGCTCATTCAGTCTAGCATCTGGCCCCCCTACCAGCAGCACATCCAGTCTAGTATCTGGCCCCCCCTACCAGCAGCCCATCCAGTCTACCATCTGGCCCCCCCTACCAGTAGCCCATCCAGTCTAGCATATGCCCCCCCTACCAGCAGCTCATTCAGTCTAGCATCTGGCCCCCCTACCAGCAGCCCATTCAGTTGACCATCTGGCCCTCTACCTAGATGCTAGACTGGATGAGCTGCTGGTAGGGGGGCCATATGCTAGACTGGATGGGCTACTAATAGGGGGGCCAGATGCTAGACTGGATTGGCTGCTGGTAGTGGGGCTAGATGCTAGACTGGATGGCTGCTGGTAGGGGGGCTAGATGCTAGACTGGATGGTCTGCTGGTAGGGGGGCCAGATGCTAGACTGGATGGGCTGCTGGTAGGGGGCCAGATGCTAGACTGGATGGGCTGCTGGTTGGGGGGCCAGATGCTAGACTGGATGGGCTGCTGGTAGGGTGACCAGATGCTAGACTGGATGGGCTGCTGGTAGGTGGGCCAGATGCTAGACTGGATGGGCTGCTGGTAGGGGGCTAGATGCTAGACTGGATGGTCTGCTGGTAGGGGGGCCAGATGCTAGACTGGATGGGCTACTGGTAGGGAGGCCAGATGCGAGACTTGATGGGCTGCTGGTAGGGGGGCAATGTGCTAGACTGGATGGGCTGCTGGCAGGGGGATAGATGCTAGACTGAATGTGCTGCTGGTAGGAGGACCAGATGCTAGACTGGGTGGGCTGCTGGTAGGGGGGCCAGATGCTAGACTGGATGGGCTGCTGGTAGGTGGGGCCAGATGCTAGACTGGATGGGCTGCTGGTAGGGGGGCAGATGCTAGACTGGATGGGCTGCTGGTAAGGAGGCTAGATGCTAGACTGGATGGGCTGCTGGTAGGGGGGAAGATGCTAGACTGGATGGGCTGCTGGTAGGGGGCAAGATGCTAGACTGGATGGGCTACTGGTAGGGGCAAGATGCTAGACTGGATGGCTGCTGGTAGGGGGGCCAGATGCTAGACTGGATGGGCTACTGGTAGGGGGCAAGATGCTAGACTGGATGGGCTGCTGGTAGGGTGGCCAGATGCTAGACTGGATGAGCTGCTGGTAGGGGGGCCAGATGCTAGACTGGATGGGCTGCTGGTAGTAGGGCTAGATGCTAGACTGGATGGTCTACTGGTAGGGGGCCAGATGCTAGACTGGATGGGCTACTGGTAGGGAGGCCAGATGCTAGACTGGATGGGCTGCTGATAAGGGGGGGCAAGATGCTAGACTGGATGGGCTGCTGGCAGGGGGTATAGGTGCTAGACTGAATAGGCTGCTGGTAGGAGGGCCAGATGCTAGACTGGATGGGCTGCTTGAAGGGGGCAGATTCTAGACTGGATGGGCTGCTGGTAAGGAGGCTAGATGCTAGACTGGATGGGCTGCTGGTAGGGGGGCAGATGCTAGACTGGATGGGCTACTGGTAGGGGGGCCAGAAGCTTGACTGGATGGGCTGATGGTAGGGGCCAGATGCTAGACTGGATGGGCTACTGGTAGGGGGGCCAGATGCTAGACTGGAAGGGCTGCTGGTAGGGGGGCCAGATGCTAGACTGGATGGGCTGCTGGTAGGGGGGCCAGATGCTAGACTGGATGGGCTGCTGGTAGGGAGGTCAGTTGCTAGACTGGATGGGCTGCTGGTAGCGAGGAAAGATGCTAGATTGGATGGGCTGCTGGTAGGGGGGATAGATGCTAGACTGGATGGGCTGCTGGTAGGGGGGCCAGATGCTAACTGAGGCTGGATGGGCAGTGCTAGATGATGGCTGCTGAGGGGCCAGATGCTAGACTGGATGGCTGCTGGCAGGGGGCCAGATGCTAAGAGGCTGGATGGCGATGCTAAGATCTGGTAGGGGGCCAGATGCTAGACTGGATGGGCTGCTGGTAGGGGTGAGCATGATGCTGATGGCTGATGGGCAGTGCTGATGAGGGGGGCCAGATGCTAGACTGGATGGGCTGCTGTAAGGGGGCAGATGCTAGACTGGATGGGCTAGCTGGTAGGGGGGCCAGATGCTAGACTGGATGGGCTGTGGTAAGGGGCAGATGCTAGACTGGATGGGCTGCTGGTAGGGGGCAGATGCTAGACTGGATGGGCTCTGGTAGGGGGGCCAGATGCTGACTGGATGGCTGCTGGTAGGGGGGCCAGATGCTAGACTGGATGGGCTACTGGTAGGGATGGCCAGATGCTAGACTGGATGGGCTGCTGGTAGGGGGGCCAGATGCTAGACTGGATGGGCTGCTGGTAGGGGGCTAGATGCTAGACTGGATGGCTGCTGGTAGGGGGCCAGATGCTAGACTGGATGGGCTACTGGTAGGGGGCAGATGCTAGACTGGATGGGCTGCTGGGTAAGGGGGGGCAGATGCTAGACTGGATGGGCTGCTGGAGGGGGCAATGGCTAGACTGAGTGCGATAGGGGCATGCTAGAGATGGGTGTGGAGGGGCCAGATGCTAGACTGGATGGGCTGCTGGTAGGGGGGCCAGATGCTAGACTGGATGGGTTGCTGGTAAGGGGGGCCGAATGCTAGACTGGATGGGCTGTTGGTAGTGGGGGCCAGATGCTAGACTGGATGGGCTGCTTGTAGGGGGCAGATGCTAGACTGGATGGGCTGCTGGTAAGGAGGCTAGATGCTAGACTGGATGGGCTGCTGGTAGGGGGGCAGATGCTAGACTGGATGGGCTACTGGTAGGGGGCCAGAAGCTGACTGGATGGGCTGATGGTAGGGGCCAGATGCTAGACTGGATGGGCTACTGGTAGGGGGGCCAGATGCTAGGACTGGAAGGGCTGCTGGTAGGGGGGGCCAGATGCTAGACTGGATGGGCTGCTGGTAGGGGGGCCAGATGCTAGACTGGATGGTCTGCTGGTAGGGAGGTCAGTTGCTAGACTGGATGGGCTGCTGGTAGCGAGGAAAGATGCTAGATTGGATGGGCTGCTGGTAGGGGGGGATAGATGCTAGACTGGATGGGCTGCTGGTAGGGGGGCCAGATGCTAAACTGGATGGGCTGCTGATAGGGGGGTCAGATGCTAGACTGGATGGGCTGCTGGCAGGTGGGCCAGATGCTAGACTGGATGCGCTGCTGGTAGGGGGCCAGATGCTAAACTGGATGGGTTGCTGGTAGGGGGGCCAGATGCTAGACTGAATGGGCTGCTGATAGGGGGGCCAGATGCTAGACTGGATGGGCTGCTAGTATGGCGGGTAGATGCTTGACTGGATGGTCTGCTGGTAGGGGGGCCAGATGCTAGACTGGATGGGCTGCTGGTAGGTGGGGCCAGATGCTAGACTGGATGGGCTGCTGGTAGGTGGGGCCAGATGCTAGACTGGATGGGCTGCTGGTAGGTGGGCAGATGCTAGACTGGATGGGCTGCTGGTAAGGAGGCTAGATGCTAGACTGGTTGGGCTGCTTGTAGGGGGGGGCAGATGCTAGACTGGATGGGCTACTGGTAGGATGGCCAGATGCTAGACTAGATGGGCTGCTGGTAGGGGGGCAGATTCTAGAATGGATGGGCTGCTGGTAGGGGGGCAAATGCTAGAATGGATGGGCTGCTGGTAGGGGGCAGATGCTAGAATGGAATGGCTGCTGATAGGATGGCATATGATAGAATGAATGCGCTGTAGGTAGGGGCAGATGCAAGAATGGATGGTTCGTGTTGGGGGTAAATGCTAGAATGGATGGGCTGCTGGTAGGGGCAGATGCTTCAATGGATTGGCTGCTGGTAGGGGGCAAATGCTAGATTGGATGGTCTGCTGGTAGGGTGCAGAATGTACTGTCCTGACCTGCAGCTCCTCTCAGTTCACCTCAGGGAGCCATGCTGAGAGAGCGAACGGGTCCTGGGCAGAGACGATCTCACAAGTCGTAGCCCATTGCAGAAGAGGACCAGGCCGACTTCAGGGAACGGTCCCTAGACTAGTGGGAAAGTTCAGCTCCATTAGTAAAACTGTGGGCATTGGTCACTTCAAGTGGCATTGCCGTAGCCACCATAATCTCACCAGGAGGCAGCCTAGTGGTCAAGTACGTGCAGGCAACGGACGTTGTTCTTCGATCTCTGAGACATGAGAGGGAGATGCCGTGCCGGAGACATCGGGTCGAAGCCTGTGAACTGAAAGGACCTAATACTGCCTTGTCTGAGGGCTCTGTGGTGGCGAGTGCAAGAAGGAGAGAAGGGTAGCACTGATAAGCGAAAGGCCGGAAAGGCACATAAAGGGAGTCTTTGGGAGTGTGACCGATCTACCTGAGGGTTGCTGGACTACTCACTGGAAGGACACAGTGCCCGGCTAATGTCTGTATTACCGGTGACAGAACTGTGAGTAAACCTTGAAACTGCAACAGAACTGTTTCCTGATTATTCCATCGACGCATACTCCCCTCAGCTACATCCCTCTGCACCATTGCTTTATCTTACTACATCTACCTGCCCTGGAAGGACACAGTCTTACCTGTAGAAGACTTATCATCTATCTGCACAACACCATCCCTTCCAGAGGACCTGCACAGCAGCGCTGGTCACCCTGACCAGGTACTACAGGTGGCGTCACGACAAACTACACGAACATTGATCCCCTGTAAACACTTCCCCATTTATAGTGAGCGCCCAGGGCAACAGACCGAGCCGTGGCTGCCCGTGACATCCCCATAGAAGTCGACGGGCTCGGTGCCGAGTACCCCACGGCCCTGGCGGGCGGCTCATTTTTTGCGTCACGAACAGGATTCTGAAGCTCGTGAAACGCGATTCCTGTGTGCCTAAATTGACTGTTTTTGTGCAAAAGACTTTACTTGCTATCTTTGTGACTTTGCCGCCATTTACCGCCATTTTGCCGCCGTATTCGTGCCACAAGGCGCTGGTGAAGAAGGAGGGCGTGCTTTCGTGGGCGTGCGCTCACTCTGAGGCGCGAAAGAAATGCCCGCCTACCCTAAGTGTTACTGCATTAACCGGACATGCCCATCAGCAAGGGAAATCTGCCTCCTGGTCCCAAATGGAGTGAAGGGGAGGAAAAGAAAACCCCGCCCCCTTAAGAGAGAGCGGGACCCTCCTGATAAAGAAGATCTCCCCACCGCTGAGCCTCTCGTGCTGCAGGAAGATGTCTGCACCCTTCCTGACCCTGCTGCAGACGCCGAACTAGCAGAACTGGCCCGGCACCAGGCGGAAGCCGAGAACATGGAGCGGAGCTGGAAAGAGCTCATCCTCAGCCCAGACCAGCCACTGGAGCCGCAGCGCTCGCTGGAGCGTCCCCCTGCTGCCGAACCTGTAGCCGAGGAGAATCCCTGCACCGCTACTGACATCACAGCGGAGGTATCCGGCCCCGCGGGAGAATCAGCGGCAGGTCCTCTCCCCACGCAGCCTACAGGTGAGCCCGGCAGGCCGCCAGCGTCCCCAGAGGAGAACAGGCCCTGCAGCCTAGAGGACCGGAGTGAACCGGCTCTGCAGGTAACCGGCGACGATATCACTGCTGCAGCTGATGACACCGTGGTGGAAGCCGTGACACCCCCACCAGCCCAGTGCACACCAGCCACATGGACACCAGTGGTGGAGTCAATGACCCTGGTGCTAAGCATTGAGCCTGTGGACAAGAATGGTCCTGTGCTAGCACAGCCAACATGTGTCGACCCAGCTAAGTAAATGAATAACCCGGACAGGGTCCACATTAACTGTAAATAGTTTTCTGTGTGATTTCATGCTTTGATCAATAGTATTTTTGCATATGTTTTTCTAATATGTTTTCGTATCTGAACTGTGTGGCTGAGGACTCTGCCAGCCCAAAAACTCTCTCTGTATATAGTTAGCACTTCGGTGCCTCATCTTGGTTTCACTTAATTACCTCAGAAGTTTAAAACCCGTTTGGTGTGGCCGAAAGTGAGGTCTGCTACGGAGATCCAGAAAAGTCTTGCAGCCCACCCAGGACCACCTTTGGAGGTTTGGAGCGGGTCCTCCACAAGTATATGTTTACTTGAACTTTGAAGTCAATATTAAAAGTGTTTTCTTGCAACGTTTAACCTGAAGTGCCTCCCATAAAGGGATGATGCATTTGAAAATGTTTTACTGTTTTGCTAGCATTCATAAAAATTTTGTATGTTTCTTATGTAACATCTTTACTCTATTACAGCCCGGGAGTGCTGTGTTTAACCAGGAGGGAATGTGGCACCCTGAGGGTCCAGTCGCCACAGAGATGTTGCATCTCACCCAGAGGTGTGACACCTGACTCTTAGGTAAGGAGGAAGCACCCCATTGACTCCATCACCGCATCCACACACATCATGCCAGTGCTGAGCGTCAGGCTGGTTAGGAAAGGGTGTAGAAGTGGGTGGGTGGAGCCAGCTGCAGCATGAGGCAGCATCGTGTTAGTCTAGAGTTTCAGTTCCAGACAGGCAGGCAGAGAGTGAGTACTGTCCTGACCTGTAGCTCCTCTGAGTTCACCTCAGGGACCCGTGCTGAGAGAGCGAACGGGTCCTGGGCAGAGACGATCTCACAAGTCATAGCCCATTGCAGAAGAGGACCAGGCCGACTTCAGGGAACGGTCCCTAGACTAGTGGGAAAGTTCAGCTCCACTAGTAAAACCGTGGGCATTGGTCACTTCAAGTGGCATTGCCGTAGCCACCATAATCTCACCAGGAGGCAGCCTAGTGGTCAAGTACGTGCAGGCAACGGACGTTGTTCTTCGATCTCTGAGACATGAGAGGGAGATGCCGTGCCGGAGACATCGGGTCGAAGCCTGTGAACTGAAAGGACCTAATACTGCCTTGTCTTAGGGCTCTGTGGTGGCGAGTGCAAGAAGGAGAGAAGGGTAGCACTGATAAGCGAAAGGCCAGAAAGGAACATAAAGGGAGTCTTTGGGAGTGTGACCGATCTACCTGAGGGTTGCTGGACTACTCACTGGAAGGACACAGTGCCCGGCTAATGTCTGTATTACCGGTGACAGAACTGTGAGTAAACCTTGAAATTGCAACAGAACTGTTTCCTGATTATTCCATCGACGCACACTCCCCTCTGCTACATCCCTCTGCACCATTGCTTCATCTTACATCTACCTGCCCTGGAAGGACACAGTCTTACCTGTAGAAGACTTATCATCTAGCTGCACAACACCATCCCTTCCAGAGGACCTGCACAGCAGCACAGGACACCCTGACCAGGTACTACAGGTGGCGTCACGACAAACTACACGAACACTGATCCCCTGTAAATACTTCCCCATTTATAGTGAACGCCCAGGGCAGCAGACCGAGCCGTGGCTGCCCGTGACATCCCCCATAGAAGTCGACCGGCTCGCTGCCGAGTACCCCACGGCCCTGGCGGGCGGCTCAGAATCACCCCAGGGATGAAGCAGCCGCCAGTGCGAAGAATGCAGATAGCGCTGGTGAGTCCACCCCCCAGCCATGGTTTTACAGGAGCACCATCCATAACAGAGCCCCTGACCCCTCCAATGCTCCCCCGTGGCTGTAATACGAATCGCTTTCTGCGTCTGTGTGCTTATTCCACGGTATAGCCTTCCCTGATCTAAACTGTAATGTTCACATAGGCCTCCATTCATCAGACAGAGGCCAAAAGTGTGTTCTTTCGCCCTCATCTGGGCGGTGGGTGACGGCGCACCATTTGTTTACCAGTATAAAAAAGCGCATGAGACTTTACTTTCTATATAGAGGGATACTGCAAATAAATACATGCAGTCACATACCCCACATGCTACATGAGCCCCAATGTTGGAGGAATGCCTTAACATCCATCCTCACCGTGGTCATTGTCCAGCACATCTCCAAAGTGTATGTCCCCAACAGTGGGCACATAAACATCTAGTCCAACTCTGGTAGTGGCTTGGTGATGTCTACAGTGAAAAAAAATGTAGCTTAGTGATGCCTACTATGAAGCATAACTTGGACTCAGTGATGTGTACACTGAAGCATGGCGGGGCTCAGTGATGTCTACAGTGAAACATGGTGGGGCTCAGTGATGTCTACAGTGAAGCATGGTGGGGGCTCAGTGATGTCTACCGTGAAGCATGGCGGGGGCTCAGTGTTGTCTACAATGAACCATGATCATAGCTCGGTGATGCCTACTGTGAAGCATGGTGGTGGATCAGCTTAGTGATGTCCACAGTGAAGCAGGGTAGTGTCTCATTGATGTCCACAGTGAAGCATGGCAGGAGCTCGGTGATGTCTACAGTGAAACATGCAGTTGGCTCGGTGATTTCCAGTGAAACATGGACATAGCTTAGTGATGCCTACAATGAAGCATAGCTGTGGCTCAGTGATGTCTATAGTGAAGCATGGCAGTGGCTTGTTTTTTTCTACAGTGGAGCAAAACGGGGACTCGGTAATGGTCTTGGGGCTTCTTTGCTTCCTCTGAGATTCGTAACCTACAGACTGTGGAGGGCAAGATGGTTTCAATTAAAAATCAGGAAATCCTGGGAGAAAACATCATACCTTCTGTGAGAAGCTGAAGTTTGGGCATCACTGGATCTTCCAACAAGGCAATGATCTCAGACATACTTCACAGTCCATCAAGGCTAGGTATCAGAAGATCTAGAGTGGCATCACAGTCACCCGACACAAACACCAAAGAAAATATTTGGTGGGATGTGAAGAAGATTGCTGCAGAACCGAAGAACATTAGTGATCCTCATGATTGCTCATGAGGAATGGGCTAAGATTCCTCAGGAACACTGCCAGAAGTTGGTGTCCGGTTATGTATCATGTTTACAGCAGGTCATAACAGCCAGAGAGGCTCCAGTGAGTATAAACTATGCTTAGGCAGAAAAAGTGGCATTTTGTGGTGAATTTGGAGAAACCTCTTGTTATATTAGTTGTGTTCAGCTCTTGTTCTGGATTCATATTTGCAATGAGCTGGTGGTGGGGGGGGGGGGTTGAATACTTTTGATTTCGACATTATGTTCTGAGGCAGTGACCTTAGTGAGTGCAAACAAACAAATACACTTTTACCTTCAGACATTTTTGACAAATCTTCCGCTATGTATAATTTCTTTTTTACGCCTCTTACAACGTGACAGACAAAAGCTGAGCTGAAAAGAAGACCGACATCTCCTCCACCGGTCCCTACCATTAGTCCTGCTTCTCTGAACCCGTCTCGTTACCCAGGATGCTTTGCCTCTATAATGTGCAGCTCTTCCCTTATTAATTATATGTAATAACCTGAGGAAACCATCTTCCATTATATCACATATGGGAATTATGGAAATAGTTTGTTGCCATGACATTAGATGGTGCTAATTTGTAGAGATATTGATTTTTTAATCCTGCTTAACCCTCCATGTACATTTAGTTTTAATAAATATATATATTTTATTTATTTATTTCATTTATTTGTATTTATTTTTAATTTTGTTTTTCATGTCATGTTATTTATTTTCTTAAGATTTTTTTTTAATTTTTATTCTGTTATCTTAGCCTGTAGACAGTGAGATAATGGAGTAAAGGAAAAAACATAAAACAAAGAAAGGCGCGATACTGCCACCTTCTGGTGAACGTAGCAAATTGTCACCTAGTGCTGCAGAAGTGGATTCCTTTTACTGTAGTGATACAATGTGTATAATCAGATTGCTTCATTTTCACCATGGTGCTGTAATAAATGCTGCTATCTGTCATAGTTGAGACAAAAAGGTTGAGAAAAAAGATTCCCAGGTCCCTGGTTGAGCAGCCATATCCATAACCCGTGGCCACTTCAAAGAGCCCTGCAAACCTCCTCTTACCTGCCTTAGATACATTCATTAATTTCCTAAAGTGTAAAATGGGGTTCAAATGTGGAAATAACTGTTATTATTCATTGTACAGGAGGAGGAGGAGGTGAGCTGTGACATCACCTATTGTGAATGGTGGATCCTGTGTTATGTACTGTATATAGAGGTGTTATCAGTCATTGTACAGGAGGAGGTGAGCTGTGATATCCCCTATTGTGAATGGTGGATCCTGTGTTATCTACTGTATATAGAGGTGTTATCAGTCATTGTACAGGAGGAGGAGGTGAGCTGTGACATCATCTAATGTGAATGGTGGATCCTGTGTTATCTACTGTATATAGAGGTGTTATCAGTCATTGTACAGAAGGAGGAGGTGAGCTGTGATATCACCTATTGTGAATGATGGACCCTGTGTTATCTACTGTATATAGAGGTGTGATCAGTCATTGTACAGGAGGAGGAGGTGAGCTGTGACATCATCTATTGTGAATGGTAGATTCTGTGTTATCTACTGTATGTAGAGGTGTTATCAGTCATTGTACAGGAGGAGGTGAGCTGTGACATCATCTATTGTGAATGGTAGATCCTGTGTTATCTACTGTATGTAGAGGTGTTATCAGTCATTGTACAGGAGGAGGAGGTGAGCTGTGACATCACCTATTGTGATTGGTGGATCCTGTGTTATCTACTGTATATAGAGGTGTTATCAGTCATTGTACAGGAGGAGGAGGTGAGCTGTGACATCAGCTATTGTGAATGGTGGATCCTGTGTTATCTACTGTATATAGAGGTGTTATCAGTCATTGTACAGGAGGAGGAGGTGAGCTGTGACATCACCTATTGTGAATGGTGGATCCTGTGTGATCTACTGTATATAGAGGTGTTATCAATCATTGTACAGGAGGGAGAGGAGGTGAGCTGTGACATCACCTATTGTGACTGGTGGATCCTGTGTTATCTACTGTATATAGAGGTGTTATCAATCATTGTACAGGAGGGAGAGGAGGTGAGCTGTGACATCACCTATTGTGAATGGTGGATCCTGTGTTATCTACTGTATATAGAGGTGTTATCAGTCATTGTACAGGAGGAGGTGAGCTGTGACATCACCTATTGTGAATGGTGGATCCTGTGTTATGTACTGTATATAGAGGTGTTATCAGTCATTGTACAGGAGGAGGAGATGAGCTGTGACATCACCTATTGTGAATGGTGGATCCTGTGTTATGTACTGTATATAGAGGTGTTATCAGTCATTGTACAGGAGGAGGAGGTGAGCTGTGACATCACCTACTGTGATTGGTGGATCCTGTTATCTACTGTATTCTAGGCCTCTCACAGCTTTCAACCTCTGAGACACCCAAGGATTAGGGTTGAGCATTCCGATACCGAAACCCGGTTCCGATACCTGAAATCCAATGTAAGTCTATGGGAACAAAATATCGGAATATTTTTAATTCCGATATTTTGTTCCCATAGACTTACATTGGATTTCAGGTATCGGAACCGGGTTTCGGTATCGGAATGCTCAACCCTACCAAGGATGGTAACACCCTTGACCTGGTCTTGTCCGCCTCTGTTCAATCTCCCACCTAAATAACTCACCGCTTCCACTCTCTGACCACAACATTCTCTCCTTCATCCTCACAAATCCTCGACCACCCTGCGCACTCCTACCTACCACACATTCAGAAATCTACAAGCCATTAACCCTCAGACACTTTCAGACTCCCTACACCTTCGCTGTCCCCAATCTCCTCTTTTTCTGTCCTAATCTGGCTGTTCATCACTACAATGACACTCTTAGACCTCAAGTAGCACCGCTCACCCTCAGAACCTCCAAACACACAGTAAAACAGCCCTGGCTCACATTGCAAACTCAACTTTTTCAGCGATGCTCTAGGAGTGCTGAACGCCTCTGGAGAAAAACCCGCACACCAGAAGACTTCATCCACTTTAAATTCATGTTAAGAACTTATAATGCTGCCCTTCACCTTGCAAACAGACCTACTTCACCAACCCTGATCTCCTCACTAGCCAACAACCCCAAGAAACTTTTTGACACTTTTCACTCCCTCCTCAGGCCAAAAGCACAAGCCCCTATCACAGACATTTGTGCTGACGACCTGGCCTCCCACTTTATAGAAAAAATAGATACTATCCGTCAGGAAATCTGCTCTCAACCACCAAGTGCTGTGACTCCCATCCCACCCTGCATTTCCCCTGGCTCAATTTCCACATTTGATCCCATCACAGAAGAAGTCTCCAGACTCCTCTCTTCCTCTCGTCCGACTACATGCACTACCGACCCCATCCCCTCACATCTCCTCCAGTCTCTCTCTCCAGTTGTCACAACTCACCTAACTACAATCTTTAATCTCTCACTCTCCTCTGGCATTTTCCCATCCTCCTTCAAACACTCCATCATTACTCCACTACTAAAGAAACCCGCTCTCGACCCTTCCTGCACAAACAACTACAGACCGGTCTCCAATCTCCCCTTCATCTCCAAACTTTTGGAGCGCCTAGTCTACTCCCGCCTCACCCGTTACCTCTCCACTCACTCCCTCCTAGACCCTTCACAGTCCGGCTTCCGACCCCTACATTCGAACTGAAACTGCACTCATGAAAGTGACCAATGACCTTCTTACAGCAAAACGTAACGGGACCACTCTCAGCTCATTCTTCTCGACCTTTCTGCAGCTTTCGACACTGTTGACCACTGTCTCCTACTGTCTAGGCTCCACTCACTAGGTATTAAGGACACTGTTCTCTCCTGGTTCTCTCCTATCTTTCTGACCGCTCCTTCAGTGTTTTGTTCTCTGGCTCCACGTCATCTCCTCTTCCTCTCACTGTCGGTGTACCCCAGGGCTCAGTCGTTGGCCCCCTTCTCTTCTCTCTCTACATGGCCCCAATTGGACAGACCATCAGCAGATTTGGCTTTCAGTACCATCTTTATGCTGATGACACACAACTATACACGTCATCCCCCGACCTTACCCCACTGTTCTACAGAACGCCACCGATTCTGTCCGCAGTCTCCAACATCATGTCCGCTCTCTATCTGAAACTCAACCTCTCCAAGACTGAACTTCTTCTGCTCCCGCCGTCTACTAACCTCCCTAAATCTGACATTTCCCTCTCGTGGGCGGCACCATAATAACACCCCGGCAGCAGGCTCGCTGTCTGGGTGTTATGTTTGACACCAATCTCTCCTTCACCTCCCATATACAATCTCTTGCCCGCTCTTGCCGTCTACACCTAAAGAACATCTCTAGAATCCGCCCTTTTCTCACCATAGGAAACAACAAAAACCCTCACTGTAGCATTGATCCACTCCCGCCTGGACTACTGCAACGCTCTATTACTTGGCCTCCCCATTACTCGACTATCCCCTCTCCAGTCCATCCTTAATGCAGCAGCCAGGGTCATCCATCTGGTTAATTGGTACTCGGACGCGTCCGCTCTTTGCCAGCCCTTACACTGGCTGCCCATTCATTATAGGATCCAATTCAAAGTACTTGTTCTCACCCACAAAGCTCTCCACAGTGCAGCACCCCCCTACATCTCCTCCCTCATTTCTATCTATCGGCCTAACCGACTGCTGCGCTCTGCAAACGACTTTCGACTAACCTCTGCACTAATCCGTACCTCCCACTCCCAACTCCAAGACTTCTCCCGCGCTGCGCCAATCCTCTGGAATGCTCTACCCCAAGAAATTAGGACTATCCACAATTTGCATGGTTTCAGGCGCTCCCTCAAAACATATTTGTTCAGAGCGGCCTATCACATTCACTAACAAAGTCATTTTATGTGTGTGTGTTGTGTTGGTAGCCCATTCACTATCTCCATCCATCCCTCACTCCCTCAAGATGGCTGGACCATCATTGTAAATGCACCATTGTATATACACACCTGTACTTTGTATCTCCCCCACCTCATTGTAGATTGTAAGCTCTCACGAGCAGGGCGGCTTTATTTTGCTTTAATTATTGTATCGTTAACGTTGTTACTTATGACTTGTGTTCTGAAACTGTTAAACTGTAAAGAGCTGCGGAATATGATGGCGCTATATAAATAAAGATTATTATATATTATTATTCTCAGAGTAACTGCAGATCTAGCGGTGGGACTTACATCTACAGGTGCTTCTCACAAAATTAGAATATCAAAAAGTTAATTTATTTCAGTTCTTCAATACAAAAAGTGAAACTCATTATATATTCATATTACACACAGAGTGATCTATTCTATAGAGTCATTACACACAGAGTGATCTATTCTATAGAGACATTACACACAGAGTGATCTATTCTATAGAGACATTACACACAGAGTGATCTATTCTATAGAGTCATTACACACAGAGTGATCTATTCTATAGAGACATTACACACAGAGTGATCTATTCTATAGAGACATTACACACAGAGTGATCTATTCTATAGAGACATTACACACAGAGTGATCTATTCTATATAGACATTACACACAGAGTGATCTATTCTATAGAGACATTACACACAGTGATCTATTCTATAGAGACATTACACACAGAGTGATCTATTCTATAGAGTCATTACACACGAGTGATCTATTCTATAGAGACATTACACACAGAGTGATCTATTCTATAGAGTCATTACACACAGGTGATCTATTCTATAGAGACATTACACACAGAGTGATCTATTCTATAGAGTCATTACACACAGAGTGATCTATTCTATAGAGACATTACACACAGAGTGATCTATTCTATAGAGACATTACACACAGAGTGATCTATTCTATAGAGTCATTACACACAGAGTGATCTATTCTATAGAGTCATTACACACAGAGTGATCTATTCTATAGAGACATTACACACAGAGTGATCTATTCTATAGAGCCATTACACACAGAGTGATCTATTCTATAGAGTCATTACACACAGAGTGATCTATTTCATGGTATTACACATGTTGATATTATATAGAGCATTGAAACCAAAGTATTATTCTAATTAGATCATTAACACAAACATGTAGGCATCCTAAGCGTTTATAGAGTCACTTACTGCAGTAGTCATCTATTCATAGGGAAGAATCTAGCTCGACCGAGTGTCATCTAAGAGTCATTACACAGAGTGATCTATTCTATAGAGACATTACACACAGAGTGATCTATTCTATAGAGACATTACACACAGAGTGATCTATTCTATAGAGACATTACACACAGAGTGATCTATTCTATAGAGACATTACACACAGAGTGATCTATTTCATGTGTTTATTTCTGTTAATGTTGATGATTATGGCTTACAGCCAATGAAAACCCAAAAGTCATTATCTCAGTAAATTAGAATAATTAACAATAAACACCTGTAAAGGCTTCCTAAGCGTTTATAAAGGTCCCTTAGTCTGTTTCAGTAGCCTCCACAATCATGGGGAAGACTGCTGACCTGACAGATGTCCAGAAGGCAGTCATTGACACACTCCACAAGGAGAGAAAGCCACAAAAGGTCATTGCTAAAGAAGCTGGCTGTTCACAGAGTGCTGTATCCAAGAATATTAATGGAAAGTGGAGTGGAAGGAAAAGGTGTGGTAGAAAAAGATGCACAAGCAACCGGGATAACCGCAGACTTGAAAGGATTGTTAAGAAAAGGCCATTCTAAAATTTGGGGGAGATTCACAAGGAGTGGACACTGCTGAAGTCATTGCTTCAAGACCCACCACTCACCGACGTATCCAGGACATGGGCTACAAGTGTCGCATTCCTTGTGTCTGACACTCATAACCAATAGACAATGCCAGAAGCGTCTTACCTGGGCCAAGGAGAAAAAGAACCGGACTGTTGTCAGTGCTCCAAGGTGCTGTCTTCAGATGAAAGTAAATTTTGCATTTCATTTGGAAATCAAGGTCCCAGAGTCTGGAGGAAGAGTGGAGGCCACAATCCAAGCTGCTGGAGGTCTAGTGTGAAGTCTCCACAATCAGTGATGGCTTTGGGGAGCCATGTCATCTGCTGGTGTAGGTCCACTGTGTTTTATCAAGACCAAAGTCAGCGCAGCCGTCTACCAGGACATTATAGAGCTCTTCATGCTTCCCTCTGCTGACAAGCTTTTTGGAGATGGAAATGTCATTCTCCAGCAGGACTTGGCACCTGTCCACACTGCCAAAAGTACCAATACCTGGTGTACACACAACAGTATCACTGTGCTTGATTGGCCGCAAACTCGCCTGACCTTAACCCCATAGAGAATCTATAGAGTATTGTCAAGAGGAAGATGAGAGACACTAGACCCAACAATGCAGACGAGCTGAAGGCTGCTATCAAAGCATCCTGGGCTTCCATAACCCCTCAGCAGTGCCACAGGCTGATCGCCTCCATGCCACGCCGCATTGATGCAGTAACTGATGCAAAAGGAGCTCAACCAAGTATTGAGTGCATTTACTGATCATACATTTCAGTAGGATGACATTTCGGATATTAAAATCATTTTTCATGCTGGTGTTATAAAGTATTCTAATTTACTGAGATAATGACTTTTGGGTTTCATTGGCTGTAAGCCATAATCATCAACATTAACAGAAATAAACACGTGAAATAGATCACTCTGTAATGACTCTATATATTATATGAGTGTCACTTTCTGTATTGAAGAACTGAAATAAATGAACTTTTTGATGATATTCTAATTTAGTGAGACGCACCTGTATGACATTACTGCTGTCCTCCTTCACTGCCAGGAATCTTAGGATGCTTGGTCATGTTCTCTGCACTATGCTGAACTGCGTCATGAACCTATGTACCATGCTGTCTGTGGACACTTGTACGTTATGAGCTCCCATCTTTATTAGTGGATCTCATCCTCCGACAGAGATCATAAAGTTATAAAACTAGTATTATCGCATCATTAACCCCCGATGTACCGCTGGTATGATAACCCCTATCATCTCTGCCTGAGAGGTTTGTCCTGTGGATCTTTCTCTGATTAGTCTCCATTCCTGTGCGTTTCCTCTCGGCTGTTGTCTCCTTCGTTATTTCGGTTCACCTTTCTAATTATTGGCACATTTGCTTTTCCCCCCGAATGCTGGAATTCAAGGTGCTAATGAGAAGAGCGATCATCATCTAACGAGAGTTCTCTGGGAAGTATCGTCATCAGTGTTTTGGCATCAAATGTATCATTTACTTTGTTATTTTCAGGTTATTATTTCTGGGTTCTCATTAGGTTTGAATGTTTCCAAATTAGTATATTAGTTCTAAAATATTATCATTAGGAAAAACATACAAAAAATCTCCATGCTGCTGAATAACATTAACCCCTAAGCACCAGGTTATTTTTTTTTTCATTTTTTTTTCATCGACTTCTTCCAGGATTCAAAACTTTTTTGTGTTTCCATTGATGTACTTGTGCGAGGGCGTGAC
Organism: Oophaga sylvatica; assembly: GCA_033576555.1. NCBI lineage: Eukaryota > Metazoa > Chordata > Amphibia > Anura > Dendrobatidae > Oophaga > Oophaga sylvatica. The sequence goes on along the minus strand of JARQOD010000006.1, from coordinate 435,407,236 downwards.
TTCTTTTTTGCAGGACAGGTTGTATATTTCTTAGATTTTAACCATTTCCCGACATATGACGTAGCTATGTCGTATGTCGGGTCCTTGACTTTGATGTTGGCTCATACACCAAGCCTGCATCTTTTCCGGCAGATGATGTCTAAATTATTCAGTCATCATCTGCCTCTAAAGCTCGGTGCAGACGTATTTTGTGTCATCCGAGATAATTATGCTAATCACACACTGATCAGAAGGTGACTATAGTGTGATCTGATTCTCTTAAATGTGGAGAAGATGGAGAAAAAAAGTCTCCATACTGTCAGTCCGAGGAAATTGGACTGCACTCAGATGCCATCCGAGCGCAGTCCGAAGTTTCCCATGCAGTCACTGATCCAAATATCGGATCAAAGTTGGGTATGCTGCAATTTTTTGCTTGGACAGACTGTTCCCAAGGTAAAAAATTGGACCTGTGCACGGCCCCACTCTGGCAGGGGGACACGTCATTCTATGCACCCATTGGCACACCCATGACGTGATGGGTTGCAAAGACAGGGATATGTTTTGACCCGCACCACAATTGTGGTTTACCAGAGCAATGGGGTACTCAGAGCCGAGCCCATGGAAGTCTATGGGATTGTCACAGGTAGCGGTGGCTCGGTCTGTGGCCCTGGTGGTCAGGCGTATGTTGGGGGTATATTTACAGGGGATAGGTGTATAACAGTTCGTGACGCCACCTGTAGTTCTCTGATCACTAAGACCAGCGCTGCTGTAGATCTCTGAGGGGGTGGTGTGGCAGCTGGATGTCGGGTCCCCTACAGGTGGGACTGGTCCCTCAAAGTCTATGGAATTAATGATGTCGGGTGCAGGTAAATAAATCAGTCTCACACCATCCAGCGTCTTTCCATACCTTTTACTTGTCAGATGATAAGGCAGGTCCCAGGGAGGCTGGTCGGGTGGAGGATGTGCTTTGAGGTAACGGCAGAGCAGGTTGGGGGCCTCCTTTACTTTCCAATATGATGAGTTCAACCTGCATAGAGCCAAGTTCACTCCAATTTCTCCAAAGCTGTACTGCCCGGTCAGTTTTGTGGTCGGAGTCTTCCTTTGAGAGAGCTGAGTTCCTAATGTTGTCCTGCAGTGACTCAAGGTTCCCACTCTCCCTGACCCCTGTTACGTACCGACACTCCAAGGGCTGCTTTCTGTGACCTAAGGTCCAGTAAGACTCTGGTTTTTCTATCTCTACACCCGAAGCTGTAGTGACACTTCGGTCTCCAGTGACCGGAGAATAATGCCGGATAGTCCAATCCTTAAGGCACTTCGATAATTCTTTCCTCTGCGCCCTTCGCCCTGCTCGACTCTCAATATCAGCACTGACTAGGCTAGGATAACATTCGGTTATCTGTACTAGCCTCCACTTTTGCACTGTCTCTCTGTATCTAACAGGAATCTCGTTTCTCCCACAGGCACTAGTCCTGACTTCCTTCACTCTCTCAGGAGAACTACAGACTACTCTACTACAGGACACTCCCTAGACACCCCTGCTGGGTGTGTCTGAAGTGTATGTGAGTAATGACGAGCTCTTAACCATTACCTCTCCGCACATCCTCCAGGGTACTGTGTGTTTACATACCAGGGCTACACATTCCCCCATGGTAAAATACAGCACTCCCGGGCTGTGAAATACAAGAAGACATTTTGTTTTTATATTAACAATAAACATTAAACTCTTCCCATCCGGGAGGTAAGGATTTCTTAAACGTTGCATTATGTACAGTAGGAAAATACAAAAAGTATTAAAGCATCAAAACATTCAATATATACACAGTATTCTTGTGAAGGACCCGCACCAAACCTTCAACGTGGGTCCTGGGTGGGCTGCAGGACATCTGGCTGCAGACCTCATTCAGTGCCACACCATACGGGTTTTATGTTCAGAGGTAGTTGTGGTTTCATGTAAAACCAATATTATGCACCGAAGCGCAACTATGTACAAAGATAAGTTCTGGGCTGGCACAGTCCTCAGCCTCTCAGTCCATGGCATAATAAAAGGACACATATATATATTAATGCACAATACTATAACAATACTTTTTACAATATTCACATAATGTAACCTTTTTCTGGGTTAATTTTCATTATTTTACTTGAACTACTGTTGATATCGAATGGGTATTTTCCCTTTCGTGGTTCGCTCTGATCTACGTGGTGTAGCTTCAGGTATATTGGTCTGTAATCTATCTGCTCTGCGTAATGGCAAACTATAGAACTGTCTCAATCTTTCTATGGATCTGGCAAGCGTACTGATGGCTGGGCGGTGTGAGTCAGCTTCACCAGGGGATCCCATAGCATGGGGCGCTGCTTCCGATGATCCTTCTTGAGATTCTATAGGCTGGGGTGTTGCTGGAATAGGTAACTCCTGAACTGGCTCCACTGGCACCATGGGCACAACTGGAGGTAGAACTTCCTCTTGTGGCTGATAAAACTGCAACACTGGAATGATTACAGCATCTCCCAGTCTGGGCCAATCCGCAGGGAAATCTCCCAGATCCGTGTGTATGACCTCTTCTTTTCCTTCTTCTTGATTGATGACAGGGTTCTTTTCACGAAGCTTTAAGGGTTCTGGACACAATTTCAAATGGTCTCTGGACACAGTGGATATTGTTCTTCCTCCGTCCTTACTGATGATACAAACTTTTCTGTTGTCATATTTGGAATCTTGTACGACGTAGGGTTCTTGTTCCCACTGGTTATCCAATTTGTGCATCTTCCTTTTTCTTTTCAATACTACTTCTCCAGGCATCAAAGGCTTGGCAGGAGCATTCCTGTTGTAAATATCTTCCTGTTTCTCCCGTGTCTTGTTGAGACTTTCTTCCACACAGACTTGCACTCGTCTGTACTGCTCTTGCCGATTGATGTCCCAGTTTTCAACGGCGTCGTCTGCTTCCGGTTCTACCACTCCAAGTTCTAAATCCATTGGTAGTCTTCCGGGCCTTGCTCTCATAAGATAGGCTGGAGTGCAGTTAGTGGAACTTACAGGTATATGGTTATACAAGTCAACCAAATCAGGTAGTAAGTCCGGCCACCGATTTCTGTCTTCCAATGGTATAGACTTCAACAAATCAAGGACAATGTGGTTCATTTTCTCGCAAAGGCCGTTGGTTTGAGGATGGTATGGCGTTGTTCTAATTTTCTTGCACCCATACATGTGACAGAATTCCTTGAATAGGTCAGCCTCGAAAGCAGGTCCTTGATCAGTTAATACTTGCTCCGGATACCCATGCGGTCTGCAGAAGCTTGCTTGAAAGGTTCTTGCTGCCGTCACTGCGGTCTGATCCTTTACTGGAACAACCACCAGGAATCTAGAGTAATGGTCCACCATGGTCAGGGCGGATGAATATCCAGATCTACTTGGCGACAATTTAACGTGATCCAAGGCCACAATCTCTAAGGGACGAGTCGTCCGGATAGGCTGCAGGGGTGTCCTCTGACTACCGTAATCCTTTCTTCTGAGACCACAGGGTCCACAGTTCCGACACCACCTCTTGATGGAGCTGCGCATCCCTACCCAGTAGAACCGGCACCTCAACAGGGTCTCCAGCTTTCTCCAGCCAAAGTGTCCTGCTTGATCGTGGTATGCTTCCAACACCATTGGGATGTCTGCCTTGGGGACCACTATCTGCCAGACCATCTCGTGGGTCCTGGGGTTGACGTATCTCCTGCACAACTTCTCACGGTATAGGAACAACCGGCTTCTCTCGTTCCACAGGAGCTTTGCTGACATAGGTGCATCTTTTTCCAAGGAGGAACCTTCCTGTCTTAACAACTCCTTGATACGGCTGACCACTGGATCGCTGTCCTGAGTCTCCTTCCAGCTGTGATGGGGTAAGGGATTTAACGTTGCACCATACTGCTTTCTGTAGACTCGATGCTCGTGGACTACCCCATTTCGATGGAACGCAGGTAGCTCAATTTCTTCCAGGTCGTCCGATTCTTCTTCCGTGTCAGAGTCATGCGGCATTCGGGACAATGCGTCAGCATTAGCATTCTTTTGGCCTGCCCGGTATTTGATGGTAAACTGGTAATTGGACAACCGAGCCATCCAACGCTGCTCCATGGCGCCCAGCTTGGCTGTTTCCAGGTGCGTTAAGGGGTTGTTATCTGTAAACGCAGTGAACTGATTGGAGGCCAGATAATGCTTAAATCTTTCAGTAATGGCCCAGACCAGCGCCAGAAACTCCAGCTTGAAGCTGCTATAATTTTCCGGATTCCTCTCAGTTGGCCTGAGTTTTCTGCTGGCATATGCGATGACTTTTTCTTGGCCATTCTGCTTCTGACTGAGAACTGCTCCCAAACCTTCATTACTGGCGTCGGTGTACAGCAGGAACGGTTGGCTGTAATCAGGATAGGTTAAGATCTCATCACCCGTAAGGATCTCTTTCATCTTTTGGAATGCTTCAGCCTGTTCTTTACCCCAATTAAAGGGAGGGTTTCTGCTCTTTAGGGATTGTCCTACTAGGAGGTCCTGTAAAGGGGCTGCCTTCTTCGTGTAATCTTTCACGAACCTTCTGTAGTAACCCGTGAGTCCCAGGAACTGTCGCACTTCCTTGAGGTTCTTCCGCTCCGGCCACTTCTGGATGGCAGTGACTTTCTCTGGGTCCGGCGCTACTCCTTCCGAACTGACGATGTGCCCCAAGTATTGTACCTTCTGTTTGAGTAGATGGCATTTTGAGGGTTTCAACTTCATCCCGTACCTAGACAGGGACTCAAATACTTCTGCCAGGTGCTTCAGATGGTCCTCATATGTCTTGGAATACACGATGACGTCGTCTAGGTATAGCAGCACGGTTTCAAAATTGAGATGTCCCAGGCAGTTCTCCATCACTCTCTGAAATGTTCCTGGGGCACTGCTGAGCCCAAACAGCATTCTGTCGAACTCACAGAGCCCCATTGGGGTGGTGAAAGCCGTTTTCTCACGATCCTCCTCAGCCACAGCCACTTGCCAGTAACCACTAGTCAGATCGAGGGTAGAAAAGTAGTTAGCCGTTTTCAGAGCAGCTAATGATTCCTCTATACGTGGTAACGGGTATGCATCTTTATGTGTTATGCGGTTCACCTGCCTGTAATCCACACACATTCTCAAGCTACCATCTTTTTTTCTAACCAGGACTAGAGGTGCTGCCCAGGGACTACAACTATCCGATTACTCCGGCTTCTTTCATATCTCGCAACATTTCTTTAGCCTTCTGATAATAGGCTGGGGGTATAGGCCTGTACCGCTCCTTGATGGGAGGATGACTGCCTGTAGGGATATGATGTTGGACTCCCTTAATTACCCCAAAATCAAGTGGGTGCTTGCTAAACACTTGGGCATACTCTTGCACCACCCGTAATACCCCTTGCTTCTGGTGAGCGGGAGTGGTGTCCGTCCCAACATGGAGCTGCTGACACCATTCCGCCACCTGGGTTGCTGGGTCATTGTCCTCCGCTATCTGACAGGAGTCTAGGGACTCAGCCGGGAGAATAGAATTATTGTCGACAGCATGTAGTTTAGCAATGGTTGCATAACGGGGTAAGTTTACCTCATCATCTCCCCAATTGAGAAGCCGTACCGGTACTCTTCCATTCACCACTTCCACTACCCCTAGCAGTCATAAGTGTAGGTCTATGTTCTGAATGGTGGGGTTCTACTACAGCTTGGTAGTTCTGTCCTCTCAGACCTATGGCTGCCCTGCACCAGATTATCATTTCACTCATTGGGGGTATCACAATGGGATTCGAGTCAGTGACCCGTACATTACCAATTTCGCCGTCTGTAAGCTTCGCTTGCTGCTGACACACCAGGGCCCGGATCTCTCTTTGGATTACTCCCTTCTGCCTTGGTCGGGCAATCTTAGCGAGCTGTTGGAGTAAGAACACAACTTCTCCCAGACAGTTACTGATAATGTTAGTACCCAAAATTATATTTAAACCGTTCTCCTCATTTACAGTCTTTACTACTAGAAGCCCCTGGTCCTTCAATTCCTCTCTGCCCACTTTCACATCCACACATTTGGTCCCGAGTACTTCTACAGGAAGACCATTAGAAGCATACACGGTAAAGTCAGGGCTCGGAGGTTTAAGACTATCTATAGACCAGAACTTCGTATATAGGGCATCAGGTATTAGGGTCACCTGAGACCCAGTGTCTAACAATGCCGGAACTGCAATACCATCTAGAATGATAGACAGGTAGGGTCGTCCACCCACATACCTGCGGTTCCAGTCTAGGGGGCCTGACGGGTCTTCTCCTGGGTGTTGGCCCTCGGACCCAGGTTCTGCCCGTTTAAAGGACACTGTGGAGACATATGACCTTTCCGGTTGCATCGGTAACAGGTGATCTCCCGACGAGGAGGGTGTTGATCAGAGGTCGCTCCTGGGGTGGCGTTGTCCTCCTCCGAGGGGGCGACGTCTTCCTTCTTCTCCGGTTCATCCACGGGACGTCTTCTGGGCAGTCAGCTAATAAGATCTTCCCTTCTTCCTCTCTCCGCAGCTGCAGGGCACTCATCACAGCAGCCAGATTTTTAGTCAGCTGGCGCACCTCTGAGCGCAGACAGTCCAATTCACTAGGGGGTGTCACCTGCGTTTTTGTTTCTGCCACTAGCGAGGAAAAGGGGGGTGCCGCCGGTTCCAGAGTGACTTCACCCTGGTGTCGTTGAGTTGACACCTCAGGTTTGCCCAGGGGTCGCAGCCCTTTTATTGCCATGTCCTTTAGGGCATCAAAGGTAGCATCCGGATGATCTAAGGACCACCAGTTTACAGTTCTGCGCTCCTCTTGGGATCTCAATCCCTGTATAAATTGCTCTTTCAGCATCTTATTCTCGTCGATAGCATTTAAATTATTAATCTGCTTAAGGGCTCTCAGGGCTCCTTGTAGTCGGCAAGCGTAGTCCCTGATGTTGTCACCTGGCTGCTGTGAACAGTGGTAGAAGGCCATCCGGAGATCCGTTTCTGTGCGGTCTTCAAATATGGCATGTAACTTAAGGAGGATCGCAGGTACCGACTCCTGATCAACGGTATCCCAAGTCTCCACTTCCCTCTCAGCAGCTCCAGTTAGCTGCCCTATCAGCACAGCAGCTTTTTGTCTCTCAGGCATGGAGTACATTTCTAGGATGCTGCATAACTTCCGCTTGAAGCCTGCTAAAGTGCCTGGCTCACCGCTGTACTGGGGAAGCCATTTCGCCCCAGGCATATATGGGAGCGTTAGTGGCATGATCGGGACTACCGGACTGGGTGCGGGGCCTGCGCCCCCATCTGGCGCTACAATGCCAGGCGGTGCGGAATCGGGGCCTCCGGCTGGGGCCGCACTGTCGGCCGGTTGTTGTGACATCTTAGCGCCCCCTTGGTTAAACGGAGCCTACCGGTTTCAGACGCTGCTATTTCACAGGCACCGCAGTGGGAACAGGACCTTCGTCGCAGGCGCTCTGATGTCAGAGCGTCCACTTCCTGCCGCAGGACCTGCCGCTGAGTCAGAGCCGGGGGCGTGTACAAGACTTTGCGTGCTCTTTCAGGTTCGCCCTCCTTCTTCTCCAGCGCCTTAGGGCGCGAATATGGCGGCAAATATGGCGGTATTTGGCGCCAAACAACAGCAACAGTCTTTTTCACTAAAACACTCCACAGGCACACAGGGCTCGCAATTTTGCGAGTTTCGGATCCTGTTCGTGACGCCAAGTTTTTGTTTTGACCCGCACCACAATTGTGGTTTACCAGAGCAATGGGGTACTCAGAGCCGAGCCCATGGAAGTCTATGGGATTGTCACAGGTAGCGGTGGCTCGGTCTGTGGCCCTGGCGGTCAGGCGTATGTTGGGGGTATATTTACAGGGGATAGGTGTATAACAGTTCGTGACGCCACCTGTAGTTCTCTGATCACTAAGACCAGCGCTGCTGTAGATCTCTGAGGGGGTGGTGTGGCAGCTAGATGTTGGGTCCCCTACAGGTGGGACTGGTCCCTCAAAGTCTATGGAATTAATGATGTCGGGTGCAGGTAAATAAATCAGTCTCACACCATCCAGCGTCTTTCCATACCTTTTACTTGTCAGATGATAAGGCAGGTGCCAGGGAGGCTGGTCGGGTGGAGGATGTGCTTTGAGGTAACGGCAGAGCAGGTTGGGGGCCTCCTTTACTTTCCAATATGATGAGTTCAACCTGCATAGAGCCAAGTTCACTCCAATTTCTCCAAAGCTGTACTGCCCGGTCAGTTTTGAGGTCGGAGCCTTCCTTTGAGAGAGCTGAGTTCCTAATGTTGTCCTGCAGTGACTCAAGGTTCCCACTCTCCCTGACCCCTGTTACGTACCGACACTCCAAGGGCTGCTTTCTGCGACCTAAGGTCCAGTAAGACTCTGGTTTTTCTATCTCTACACCCGAAGCTGTAGTGACACTTCGGTCTCCAGTGACCGGAGAATAATGCCGGATAGTCCAATCCTTAAGGCACTTCGATAATTCTTTCCTCTGCGCCCTTCGCCCTGCTCGACTCTCAATATCAGCACTGACTAGGCTAGGATAACATTCGGTTATCTGTACTAGCCTCCACTTTTGCACTGTCTCTCTGTATCTAACAGGAATCTCGTTTCTCCCACAGGCACTAGTCCTGACTTCCTTCACTCTCTCAGGAGAACTACAGACTACTCTACTACAGGACACTCCCCTAGACACCCCTGCTGGGTGTGTCTGAAGTGTATGTGAGTAATGACGAGCTCTTAACCATTACCTCTCCGCACATCCTCCAGGGTACTGTGTGTTTACATACCAGGGCTACACAGATAAGTCAGCCATGCCTGTCATTTCAATACTCCTGTGATAGACCAGGCTGTAGCTGGCGTTCATGGGAGACCATGATTTTCACTGTACACAACAGAACTGTAATGTTGCTGTGTATAGTACAAACGATCAGACAATCGCAGGCTCAAGTCCCCTAAGGGGACTAATAATTACAGTAAAAAGTGAAAAAAATGTTTTTATAAATCTAAAAAAAATGACAAGTTCAAATCCCCCTCCTTTTGCCCCATGAAAATTAAAGCAATTGAAAAAAAGAAAAAAAAAAACATATTTGGTATCGCTGAGTTCATAGAAGTCCGATCTATCAAAATATAAAGTAAATTAATCAAATCTGTGAATGTCGTAATGAGAAGGAGGCTCATCAGCCCCCCCATGACATTTACAGGCTTCATAGGAGATAGTCATCGTTACTGAATAACACGATACTGACATATTACAGAATATAGTGCACGCAATTAAGGCTCAAGTTCCCTTGGGGGACGAGAAAATGAATCAACAAGTTGTTAAAGAAAAGTTTTAGAACTATTTAAGGAAAAGGAAAAGTTTGAATCATCAACTTTTTTTTCAATCCTAAATAAAGAAACTGAAAAAAAACATACTTGGTATTAACGAGTCTGTAAAAGTCTTTGAAAATATAAAATTAAGGAACCCAAGCGATAAACATCATAATCGGTGCCTCGGGGTGATCCTCGACTCTGCTCTCTCTTTCAAGCCTCATATCCAAGCCCTCGCCACCTCCTGCCGTCTCAAACTCAAAAATATTTCCCGGATCCGTGCATTCCTTGACCAAGAAACTACAACACAACGCCCTCATCATCTCCCGCCTCAACTATTGCAACCTCCTACTGTGTAGCCCTGGTGTTAGGCACACGCAGTACCCTGGAGAGTGTGTGGCGAGACAGCAGTTTAATGCTAAATACCCATTCACTCAACATACACTAGACACACCCTTAGGGTAGTGTAGTTTACTATTGAGGGAGTGGTCAGGCAGTCAGTGCCTGGACTTCAGAGAGGAAGGTCTAGCCTGGACTGAGGAGAAGGAGATTAGTGCAGAAAGACTTCAGTCACCTGTCGCAAGGACAGTGAAAGGTTCAGAGACGTGCTCCTGCCTAGTGATAACTGAGAATCTGTAACTAACTTTGAAGGAAGTGAATGAAGGAAGTAACTACCCGACTTTATGCTAGTGTGAGTGCTTATGCTACCAGCGAGGACAAGGCGAAAGGCACAGTGGATTATTGGAAAGGTGCTTTTGGATTGAAGAAGTCCTGCACATTGCAACCGGTCACTGGGGACCGAAGGATCACTATTAGCTTCAAGCATAGTGGTAAGAAAACCAGGAATTTACCGGACCTTAGGTCGCGGCAAACAGCCCCTTATAGTCAGTACGTAACTGGGGTCAGGGGGAGTGAAGACTTTGAGCCTGATCAGCAATATAGGAATTCAGCTCTCTCTCAGGAAGGCTCCTACCACAAAACTGACTGGGCAGTACAGCTATGGATTAGCTGGAGTTATTGAGGGAACTACGCTTCAGGCTGGTTGTACTCATTGTATTGAAAGTAAAGGAGGCCCCTAACTTGTCCAGCTGCTGTCTCAAGATACACTCTCCTTGGATCAGCCTCCCTGGGACCTGCCTGAACATCTTACAAGTAAAGGTATGGAAAGACGCTGACCGTGTGAGACTGTGTTATTTATCTGCACCCGACTTCACTAACTTCATAGACTTTGAGGGACCAGTCCCACCTGTAGGGGACCTGACATCTAGCTGCCTCACCATCCCCTCAGAGATCTACAGCAGCGCTGGTACAAATTACCAGAAGACTACAGGTGGCGTCACGAACTGTAAATATATCTATCCCCTGTAAATATATCCCCAACATACGCCAGACCGCCAGGGCCACAGACCGAGCCACAGCTACCTGTGACAAATCCCATAGACTTCCATGGGCTCGGCTCTGAGTACCCCATTGCCCTGGTAATCCACAATTGTGGTGGCGGGTCGACACACTACTCTCTGGCCTCCCCTCTAGCACTCTGGTACCACTCCAATCTATCCTAAACTCTGCTGCCCGACTAATCCACCTGTCTCCCCGCTATTCCCCAGCCTCCCCTCTATGCCAGGCCCTTCACTGGCTTCCTATTGACCAGAGGCTCCAGTTCAAAACCCTAACCATGACCTACAAAGCCATCCACAACCTTTCTCCTCCATACATCTGTGACATGGTCTCCCGGTACATACCCACATGCAACTATCGTTCCTCTCAACATCTCCTTCTCTGCTCCCCCCTCATCTCTTCTTCACCTAACCGCATACAAAGCTTCTCCCGTGCTTCCCCATACTCTGGAACTCTCTACCACAACATATCTGACTCTCGCCTACCACGGAAACCTTCAAAAGGAAACCTGAAGACCCACCTCTTCCGACAAGCCTACAACCTGCAGTGATCATCAGTGTACTGAACCACCGCACGATCAGCTCTACCCTCTCCTAGTGTATCCTCACCCATCCCTGTAGACTGTGAGCCCTCGCGGGCAGGGTCCTCTCTCCTTCTGTACTTGTGTGCGCCCGCTTGTATTGCTCATGTTTATTGTACTTGTCTATGTCTGCCCCTTTTTCACATGTAAAGTGCCATGGAATAAATGGCGCTATAAAATTGTATAATAATGAATATTAATAATAATGAAGCATAAAAAATAAATCTCTAAAATGTTTTGGTCACCGCTCACCACACCTACATCCAAAAATAAAATAAAAAAACTACATATATGTTCGAATTGTGGTATTTTGGGGTGGGGGTTTTCACCATTTTGTCCCACTTGGAATTTTTTTCAGTTTTTTTGTACATTATATAAAGTGATTAGTAATTTAGTACATTATATATAGTAAAGTGAATAGTGTCATTCAAAACCTGTCCGCATAAAAATACAAAAAAAAAGAAAGATCTCTCTTTTATGAAGGGTGGGAAAAAAATGAAAGTGCAAAATTAAAGTTTATTCTATAAGGAAGGGTTTAAAGGAAATAGAGCCACAGAAAGTTGTAGGTTATTGATTTTTTTTCTATTTTCTCATTTCTAGCCATGTAAGAATAATACATGGATTGCTGCAGTTTTCACATTGGCCACTAGATGCCAGCACAGCTGGCTACAGTTCACAATGCTACAAAAGTGTTGCATTTTATGGCCTGCAGTGAAACTAAATATTAACCCCAGGTGTCACAAGGAGGAAGAGAACCCACTGCTGTCATATAGGGAGTTTTCAGCTGCAGCCCTCTAGTCCTAAGAGCTATTATGGATACGCTATGGTCCCAATACAACAAAGTGACTACCCCACATTCTGGTGTAAATCGCTTTGAGAATTTGCCCAATTTTGCATGCTGCGCAAAAAAAATGTCAATTTCTGGTGTTTTCATGCCAGATTCGACCAACTCCGCCCAAATAGGTGGACCTGGGGCTGGAGAGAAGTGCAATGGGGGCGTGACACCCCAGCTCATCCAATTCATGATGACCTGTGGTGTACTTTAGACCAGACATCTTTCTCCTGTCCCTTATTGAAAAAAGATTTATGGCAAGATGCACTCCACTTCAGACACTCCTGATTCACTAAGAGGCTGAAAGGTGAAATTTCTCTTCATCTTCAGCTTTTTAGCAGAGACCTGAAGGTCCATAATTCCCTCCACCAAGGCGAAAGCCCCAGTTCCAGGTGCCAAAAAACAGCCACAAAGCACAATGCTGCCTCCACCTTGCTTCACTGTGGGTATGGTGATCTTTTTGTGATGCGCAGTGTTGAATTTACACAAAACATAACTTGTGGAATTATGGCCAAATAGTTCCACCTTGGCTTCATCAGACATAACACATTTTCCCACATGGTTTTGGGAGGCTTGACGTAGGTTTTTGCAGAACATAGCCAAGTTTAAATGTTTTTTTCTTGTAATGAAAGGCTTCCATTTTACCATCCAACCCCACAGACCAGACTTTTGTAGATTGTTTTTGCATGCATTCTACAACCATGCTGCTGTAGACCTCTTGCAGCCTACTGCACTAATTTTCTTCTTGACTTTTAATCATTTTTTGAGGTATGTCCAGTTCTAGGTAATGGATCCAGTTGGACAAACACATAGGTGGGCTGCGCTGCAGTGAATCAATTCTTCAGAAATGATGATGAGGAAAAGGCTTTTTATTCACAACGCATGACAAATATAAGTTAATTCTTGATGACGTCTTCACAGTGTCTATGGTATATCTACTGCCTTGGAAAAAAATGTTGTACCTTCTCCTGACTGATAATTTTCAACATTGAGATCCCTTTGCTGTGTTGTCAGCTGTTTACGGACCGCGGCTTTTGTTGTAAAATATAGCTATTAAAATCTCAAGAAGATCCTCCAAGAACAGCCAAACTTTCAGGGGTTAATCAGAATCCCTGTAAATGATGACGGCTGTGCACTGACTGCTATGTAACATGAATGTAAATGTGATTGGTTGATTCTGAACACAACCACAATACCACATCCTCGATTATAAGAGGGTGCTCACACTTATGCAATCACATTACTTTAGTTTTATTATTTTTATTTCCCCTTTCAAAATTATTTTAGTTTGGTTCTCAATAGACTTGTACAGATTATGTATGTCTTGTTATGATTTTTTTAAGTGGCAAAAATCTGAAATTTTATCAGGGGGGTGTAGACTTTTTATATCCACTGAACCTTCCTATTTCCAGTTAAAGGGTTAATTGAATTTGCTGTAACAATGAAAGCCATTATGACAGTGCCAGCTACTGTGCTCTCATAATAGCACAACCTCTGCCTGGCATAACTGTGTCAGGTGCAATGTGCACACATTATTATGCACAGAACCCATCTGACCATGTAAGAACAATAAATCTATACCAGTGCTAGCCAAAATGTGGTTAGAGATACTCTGCCTGGAACTGTTAAAGGGGCACTGTGGTTAGTAATGAAGAAAGTATCATTATGGCTGGCATTGTTGCAAAGACACTTTCTTGGTTTCTTAAAATAATTTGTAGCATCTAGTGTGTTATAGAGGCCTGATGAAGAGGCCACAAAAATTCTTTTGTTCCTAGTGTCACACTTTAGGGGACCTGACTTTCAAGTTGTTTGTAGCATAACTTCTTTGTCATACAGGTCTCATCCACACTCAAACAATTCTTTTTTCTGTGACTTACACGATACATCACACCATAATTCAACTTGGAATATACTGTCACTGAAATTCAGCTGTATACAGAGGTGGTGAAGAGTTTAAAATCTAATTTTTGTTGCTATTACTGTGCTCCTACCACACTATCTGAGCAACATGACTGGGGAAAAGTGAGGCCGGGGTGGAAGGGGAGTTAGGCTTGTGTTCAAGGTGTACGTGGGGTAGGTGGTAATGTTTGTGAAACTACTAGTGAAGCAAAGTCACGTCCTAGAAGAAGAGGAGGAAGCAGAGGAGGATGCGGAAGGGATAACATGTCTCTGAGTTCAAGACTGTCGTCACACAGGCGGGTGCCAGACAAACTGTTATGGAAGGTGCAAGATCTGAGGAACAAATGGAGGAGGAAGAGATGATGGGCGAGCAACTGTCAGATGAAGAGGATAATCCTCCACTCTCTGTTGTTCGTGGTTGGCGGGAGGTGATGGAGGAAACGAGCCTCATTGTTACCCAGCCACCAACACAGCATGGGCTTGGACCTCATGGTAGAGCCCGACATATGAGTGCCTTCTTGCTGCACTATCTGCAACATGATCCCCGTATAGCTATATGCTGACTACTGGGTTGCCACTCTGATAGATCCACGTTATAAAACCAAATTTTGCCAGATGATTCCTTCCCTAGAAAGCGACCCGCAAATGCTGGAGTATCGAAATATGCTTTTACACAACCTTAAGAGATCTTTTCCCCAAGACAGCAGTGAAGCACACAGTTCGCATCGCAGCTCTACACCTTCAACCTCCAGCCCATCAATTCATCAACGCCAAAACATTAGCAGCAACAGCAGTGGAAAAAGCAACTTCTGTGAGTCATTTGACGCTTTTTTTAGACCAACTCGTGCACCATCACAACAGAGTCCAAGTCTTACACACGGTGAATGAATGGAGAGGATGGTGCAGGAGTATCTAGAACTGAATATAAATTATATCAGGGAGGGTTTGGACCCTTTCACATTTTGGTCTTCCAAAATGGAGGAGTGGCCTGAGCTCGCCTCACACGCCTTGGAGGTTTTATCGTGCCCAGAAGTCAGTGTTCTCTCAGAATGTGTCTTCAGCACTGCTGGTGGTGTCCTGAGGGATAAGCGCAGCTGGTATAACCTGGGTATCTGCTGTATAGAATTATATGTGTAATGTTGGTTTAACCCGGGCATCTCCTGAATATAATTATATATTTATAGCTGGTATAACCTGGGTATCTACTGTATATAGTGATATGGAGCATGCTAGTATAACCTGGTTATATCCTGTACATAGTGATATGTAGTATTATCTATTTATTTATTTATTTATTATGCTTTGCTTAATTATATATGTCCAGCTGGTATAACCTGGGTATCTCCTGTATATAATTACCGTATATACTCGAGTATAAGCCGACCCCCCTAATTTTGCCACAAAAAATTGGGAAAACTTATTGACTCGAGTATAAGCCTAGGGTGGGAAATGCAGCAGCTACTGGTAAATTTCAAAAATAAAAATAGACACCAATAAAAGAAAAATTAATTGAGACATCAGTAGGTTAAATGTTTTTGAATATCCACATTGAATCAGGAGCCCCATATAATGCTCCATACAGTTCATGATGGCCCCATAAGATCCTCCATACAAAATACACCCCATATAATGCTGCACAAAGGTTAATAATGGCCCCATAAGATGCCCCATAGAATATGCCCCCATATGCTGCTCCATAACGGTTATGGCCCCATAAGATGATCCACAGAATATGCCCCATATGCTGCTGCTGCGAATAAAATAAAAAAAATGACATACTCACCTCTCGTCGCTGGGGGCCAGGTGCTGGTGTCCTGAGCAGGTGGGGACACTGGCGCGCTATGGGGGACAGGTGCCGGTGTCACCGCTGGCTCAGGCCCCTGGCACCTGCGATATTCACCTGTCCTGTTCCACCGCCGCGCGCCGCTGTGTCTTCCGGGTCGGTCCTCTGGTTGTCAATGTTCAAGCAGAGGGCGCGACGTGCACTAACCACGTCATCACGCCCTCTGACCTGAACATCACAGCCAAGGGACGCGAGGACAGAGCGGTGCACAGCTGTGGAACGGGGACAGGTGAATATAGCATGGCTCCCCCCGTTCTCTCCGTCATACTCACCCCCTCCTGGCGCATCTCTGCAGCCCTGCGTCTCCCATTGTCACCGGCGCCGCAGCTCTTCATTCCTTCAGCGGTCACGTGGTACCGCTCATTAATGTCATGAATATGTGCCTATTCATGACTTTAATGAGCGGTACCACATTACCGCTGAACACAGGCGCCGGAGACCATGGGAGAAGAGCAGGAGCTGCAGAGACCGCGCCAAGAGGGGGTGAGTATATAGAACAGCTGCGCCCTCCTCCCCCGCCAACCCCCTGGTATATGACTCGAGTATAAGCCGAGAGGGGCACTTTCAGCCCTAAAAAATGGGCTGAAAATCTCGGCTTATGCTCGAGTATATACGGTGAATATTTATAGCTAGTATAACCTGGGCATCTCCTGAATATAATTATATATTTATTTATAGCTAGTATAACCTGGGTATCTGCTGTATATAGTGATATGGAGCATGCTAGTATAACATGGTTATATCCTGTACATAGTGATATGTAGCATTATCTATTTATTTATTTATTATGCATTGCTTATATAGTGCTATCATATTCCGCAGCGTTTTACATACAATATCATCTCTGGCCCCATTGGGGCTCACAATCTAAATTTCCTTTCAGTATGTCTTTGGAGTGTGGGAGAAAACCAGAGAACCCAGAGGAAACCCACCCAAACATGGGGAGAACATACAAACTCCTTGAAGATTGCTGGTATAACCTCGGTATATCCGGTATATGATTATATATGCACATCTGGTATAACCTGGGTATCTCATGTATTTAATTATATATGTACAGCTGGGTATCTCCTGTATATAATTGTATCCAGGGTATCTTCTGTATATAATTATATATGTAGAGCTGGTATAACTGTGTATATTCTGTGTATGTACAGATGGCATCTCCTGTATATAATTATATATGTACAGCTACAGTAACCTGGATATCGCCTGTATATAATTATATATGTGTAGATGGCATAACCTGGGTCTATTCTGTTTATAATTATAAATGTACAGCTGGTATAACCTAGGTATCTCCTGTATATTATTATATATGTACAGTGGTATAACCTGGGCATTTCCTTATATAATTATATATGTACAGCTGGTATAACTGGGTATCTTCTGTATATAATTATATATGTACAGCTGGTATAACCTGGGCACTCCTGTATATAATTATATATGTGTAGATGGCATAACTGGGTATATTCTGTATATAATTATATATGTACAGCTGGTATAACCTGGGCATTTCCTGTATTTATTATATATGTACAGCTGGTATAACCTGGGTATCTTCTGTATATAATTATATATGTACAGCTACAGTAACAGGACATCTCCTGTATATAATTACGGTATATATGTACAGCTGGTAAACCTGGGTATTTCCTGTATATTATTATATATGTACAGCTGGTATAACCTGGGCATTTCCATTATATAATTATATATGTACAGCTGGTATAACCTGGGCATTTCCATTATATAATTATATATGTACAGCTGGTATAACCTGGGTATCTTCTGTATATAATTATATATTGTAACATTTCCAGGGTATTTAGCTCTAGGATCGCTGTCTGGGTAGACAGAATGGCACGGAAACAGTTCATTCAGACAGCAGTTTGGTGAAAACTGGCCGCAACCAGTTTTATTAAAGTCCACAGCACACAGATAAAAACAAAGCATAAACAAAAGACCTAGGCTTGTCTAGCCTCTAATTACACTTAGATAGATGGCCCTCTCTATCCGGGACCCAGACTCTACCAGTCTGTGCCAAAACAACACATATGATCTCTGTTACCAGTATGGAGTTTCACAGACACTCCTCTTTATGTCTGAAGGCAACTCCAACATCCAGACTTGAGAGAGGTCACCTCCTATTCAGTAGTCACCAGCATGGAGTGTCGCAGAGTCTCCTCTTTGTGTCCGGGGTACCTCGAGCACCCAGACAGAGAGAGCCCACCTCCGGAGTCTCCTTCCGTGCCTGGACTCCTGTCCAGACTGAATGAGCTCCCTGACTGTGCTCCCAAGCACCTACTTCTGGCTTCCTAATCAACACCTGAGTGGGTTCAGGTCTGAGCTGCAAGCGTGTACTGAATGGCAGGTGTAGTGACCTTTCTTTACCACCAGGTTTACAAAGCCACACATTTCGCTCATACCAGTCAGCAAGGTACTTTGGTGAAATATACACCTCATTCACCACATATTCCTTCACTGTCTCACAATATGTACAGCTAGTATAACTTGTGTATCTCCTGTATATAATTTTATATGTACAGCTGGTATAACCTGGGCATTCCCTTATATAATTATATATGTACAGCTGGTATAACCTGGGTATATTCTGTGTATAATTATATATGTACAGCTGGTGAAACCTGGGCATCTCCTGTATATAATCATACATGTACATCTGGTATAATCTGGGTATCTGCTGTATATAATCATATATGTACAGTTGGTTTAACCTGGTGTGGTATGGCAACTGGCCATGTGGTTAATGGGAGGTATGTATCACAGAAGTGGGTGGCCCTGTGATGGAAGCCTCGGCTTGTTTTGCTCAGCAGATCTAATACTGAGGTTTACTATACTTTGGAAGGCTCCCAGGTGATTGGAGAGATGGGTGGGTCCAGTCACCTACATACCCCACCCCAGGGGTTGTGTCTGAAAACCCAAGTTGGAGCCTGCGTGTCTCAAGGAAAGGAAGGTCCGAAACGCGCATCGGGGCAGACGCGCAGCTCCAGGCAGCTTATACTGCTGATACCCACTGGTAATTTTACTTTACATTGGACACTGTTTTCTTATATTGTGAGTACTATTGGGATATGGGTATTCAACAGTTAGGTGGCGTTGGTTTATACATACCTAGGCATGTCTGATTTAACCCCTTCCCGACCTATGATGGCTACGTAGGCGTCATGAAAGCCTGTGCCATTACGACCTGTGACGCCTACGTAGGCGTCATGGTATAAATCGCGTTCCTGTGGGTCTGGTGACCGGGGTTACTGAAAGGTCACCCGACCCGCAGGCACAAGTGCACAAGACCCTTTGTACTTCACCACAGGGGGGTGGCTTAACCCACCCTCCCCCGTGGCTACGATCGCTCTGATTGGCTGTTAAAAGTGAAACAGCCAATCAGAGCAATTTGTAATATTTCACCAATGAAATTTGGTGAAATATTACAATCCAGCCATGGCCGATGCTGCAATAGCATCTGCCATGGTTGGAGACCGAGATCTGACCTCCCCCACACCGAGTGACGTTGGTGATCGGCCCCCGCCACCGATTGATGGCGGCGATCAGTCGCCGCCATCACTATCTGCTCCCCTCCCCCTTCCCTCAGCTCCCCCACCTTCCGATCCCCCCTTACCTCCCCCGGTACCTGCGATGTCCCTGTGTCCGTCTCGGTGTCCCTCCCGGATACTTCATGGGTGCTGCCATCTTGCAAAATGGTGGGCGCATGCGCAGTGCGCCGGCCGGCAGATTCCATTCATTTATTTTGATCACTGTGATAAACTCTCACAGTGATCAAAATTAAAAAAAAGTAAATAAACTCCCCCTTTATTACCCCAATAGGTAGGGACAAATAATAAATTAAAGAAATATTTTTTATTTTTCCATTAAAGTTAGGGTTAGAATTGGAATTAGGGTTAGGGTTAGACTTAGGGTTAGGCTAAGAACTAGGGTTAGGGTTGGAATTAAGCTTACGGTTAGAATTAGGGTTAGAATTAGGGTTGGAATTAGGGTTAGGGTTAGAATTAGGGTTAGGGTTGGGATTAGGGTTAGGCTTGTGGTTAGGGTTAGAGTTGGGATTAGGGTTTGGGGTGTGTTGGGGTTACGGTTGGGATTAGGGTTAGGCTTGTGGTTAGGGTTGTGGTTAGGGTTGGGATTAGGGTTAGGGTGTGTTGAAGTTAGGGTTATGGTTATGGTTGGGATTAGGGTTAGGGGTGTGTTGGGGTTAGGGTTGGAGTTAGAATTGAGGGGTTTCCACTATTTAGGCACATCAAGGGGTCTCCAAACGCAACATATCGTCACCATTTATTACAGCCAATTTTGCGTTCAAAAAGTCAAACAGTGCTCCCTCCATTCCGAGCCCCGACGTGTGCCCAAACAGTGGTTTACCCCCATATATGGGGTATAAGCGTACTCAGGAAAAATTGCACAACAACTTTGGGGGTCTAATTTCTCTTGTTACCCTTGGGAGACTAAAAAATTGGGGTCTAAAAAAATTATTTTTGTGGAAAAAAATGATTTTTTATTTTCACGGCTCTGCGTTCTAAACTTCTGTGAAGAACTTGGAGATTCAAAGTGCTCACCACACATCTAGATGAGTTCCTTTGGGATCTAGTTTTCAAAATGGGGTCATTTGTGGGGGTTTCTACTGTTTAGGCACATCAGGGGCTCTGCTAACGTAACAAGATGCCCGCAGACCATTCCATCAAGTCGGCATTTCAAAGCGTCACTACTTCCCTTCCGAGCCCTGACGTGTGCCCAAACAGTGGTTCCCCCCACATATGGGATACCAGCGTGCTCAGGACAAACTGGACAACAACTTTTGGGGTCCAATTTATCCTGTTACCCTTGGGAAAATAAATAAAGCGGGCTAAAACCTTATTTTTGAGGAAAAAAAAATATTTTTTTATTTTCACTGCTCTGCGTTTATAAACTTCTGTGAAGCACTTGGGAGTTCAGAGTGCTCACAACACATCTAGATAAGTTCCTTAAGGGGTCTAGTTTCCAAAATGGTGTCACTTGTGGGGTTTTTTCACTGTTTAGGCACACAGGGGCTCTCCAAACGCGTCATGGTGTCCGATAACGATTGGAGCTAATTTTGCATTCAAAAAGTCAAATGGCGCTCCTTCGCTTCTGGGCCCTGCCGTGCGCCCAAGCAGTGGTTTATGACCACATATGAGGTATCGGTGTACTCAGGAGAAATTGCCCAACAAATTTTAGGATCCATTTTATCCTGTTGCCCATGTGAAAATGAAAAAACTGAGGCTAAAAGAAAATTTTTGTGAAAAAAAAGTCCTTTTTTTTTATACGGATCAATTTGTGAAGCACCTGGGGGTTCAAAGTGCTCACTATGCATCTAGATAAGTTCCTTGGGGGGTCTAGTTTCCAAAATAGGGTTACTTGTGGGGGAGCTCCAATGTTTAGGCATACAGGGACTCTCCAAATGCTCAGGAGAAATTGCCCAACAAATTTTAGGATCCATTTTATCCTGTTGCCCATGTAAAAATGAAAAAATTGATGCTAAAAAAAATTTTTGTTGGAAAAATTTAAAATGTCCATTTTTTTCCTTTCACGTTGCTTTAGTTCCTGTGAAGCACCTAAAGGGTTAATAATGTTCTTGAATGTAGATTTGAGTAGCTTGAGGGGTGCAGTTTTTAGAATGGTGTCACTTTTGGGTATTTTCTACCATATAGACCCCTCAAAGTGACTTCAAATGTGATGTGGTCCCTAAAAAAAATGGTTTTTTTAAATTTCTTTGTAAAAATGAGAAATCGCTGGTCAACTTTTAACCCTTATAACTTCCTAACAAAAAATAATTTGGTTTCTAAAATTGTGCTGATGTAAAGTAGACATGTGGGAAATGTTATTTATTAACTATTTTGTGTCACATAACTCTCTGGTTTAACAGAATAAAAGTTTAAAATTTTAAAATTACGAAATTTTCTAAATTTTCGCCAAATTTCCGCTTTTTTCACAAATAAACGCAAAAATTATCGACCTAAATTTACCACTAACATGAAGCCCAATATGTCACAAAAAAACATTCTCAGAATCGCTAAGATCCGTTGAAGCGTTCCTGAGTTATTACCTCATAAAGGGACACTGGTCAGAATTGCAAAAAATGGCCAGGTCATGAAGGGGTTAATATTAAGGTAGTGTTGAACCCTTTTGAGATATGGCCCATGTATGTATAAGATCTTGTAATTTTATGCCATGGTATCTTTATCCTGATATATGAGATTTAATATATAGTCAGTAGTCTCTTTACTATATATGATGGTTATTTTTGCCTGGACCTGTGCATCTTGTTATGAGTGACTATGTGGATGGTGAGTGTGTTTGTCTATTTCCTTATTTTCCTCATTTCTTGGCATTATGGATTTTAAATATCGTTCATAATAAAATTGTGTTTTGATATTGGCCTTTTGATCATCGTTTTTTTGTTGTTTCTAAGAGAGGAAGAGCAGCTATGACTAGTGTGTAGCCCAGCTGCGCTTGGTGCCACATGTTACCCTGGAGGATGCACGAAAGGTAAACCCACAAAAACCCATAAGCACACAACACACCTGCACTAGTTCCCAGATCCACCAGAGGGAGCCCATCCGCAGTATATAAGACAGTGTAGCCTCGTGAGTAGAGTCTTGATTCCAGTCAGATTGTGGGAGACAGACAGTCTAGTCACCTCAGACGAGCTGAGAGGGAAGACTAGCCAGAGAGAGAGAGAGAGAGTTATTTGAAAGCCTGAAGACTTCAGCATATACTCAGCTTACATCGTGGAGTCCAGTAGTAGTGGGACGGATTGCCACTTAGTCTGGTCAAAGTTGAGTCCACTGAGAGTACCTTCAGTGAGCGTTTTAGTGAGTTAAGCGTGCCGACGCTTGGAGAGCGGTGAAGATAAAGAAAGCTGACATCTACTGCTGGTTGTGCTTATGTTAGAGGTGTGAGTAGGACGAACGGCAAGTGGAAGAAAGGAGAGAGTGACAGAGGTTGAACAGCATTGATAGCTTACCTCCACTCTGCACCTCCGGACACCGGGTCCGAGCTTGCTAGCATCATCACGACTAGTAGGGGAAACCGGAGACCCTGCTGTACTTCAGGTGCTGATACGTAACTGAGGTTAGGAAGATGGGGGTCTGGCAGGTACCGCCACAGAGACACTGTTCTGTCCACAAGAAGGCCTCATCACCAAGTCAGTCGGGCGTATACGAAGAAGACAGAGTTAGACTTTGTTCTATACGGGTCAGAAACCCACACTCATAAAGAAGTAAGGAGGCCCTACACCTACTCAGTGGGATTACTGGACGTGCATCCTCCACCCTGACAGCTTCCCGGGAAGTGCCTGCATCTACCATCAGTAAAGGTACAGAAAGAGACTTTTTGTGTGTGTCTGCCTTATTGATCCTGCACCCCTACACCGCCATTCACCCTGAGGGATTAGTCTTGCCTGTGGGAGACTTAAGACCTTGCTGCCCAGTAACAACCCTCAGAGGATCTACCCTGCAGCGCTGGTCACCCTGACCAGGAACCACAGGTGGCGTCACGAACATTTCCACAAACCTATAATCCCCTGTAAATACCCCTTTTCAGTGAGCGCCCAGGGCAACGGACAGAGCTGCGCTACCCTTGACATCCCCCAGTAAAGTGAACGGGCTCGGTGCCGAGTACCCCACAAGCCCTGGCCGTTCGACTCACTAGAGAGACTGCAAATTAATAAACAGCTGCAGGAAATGTGAAGATGATGGAGGCCGCTTTCAACCCGAGGTATGGAGAGACGAAGGGGTTCTTTAAAGGGTGGAAGTGCCCAACCTGAAGATAAAGGGAACGACTTCTCTCTGGGTAACAAAGACAATAGGAGAAATTGCCAACGGAGAGACAACCGGAGGTGGCCTTTTGGAAGAGTTAGAAGTGGTGACTCCTCTGTTAGCTCGGTGCTGAGTGACCTAGGCGGGAGACCCCGTAGAGGACGTGGTGACAGAGTCAGACCAGACAGAAGGTATGGGTGTCAGGAAATCACAACACCGTACTGACTGCCGGGGATGGGGTTGGTCCAACAAAGGGGCAACTCTATCAGACGAGGTGTCGGATGACGGATGGTTCCAAAAGGACTCAGTGACAGGACCAGACTTTGACAGATAGTTTGACTGTCAAAGACGACCGAGAAGGGTCTCTGGTCAGATAATAGAAAGTGCCAAGCCCCACGGCTTTAGGCAGAGGGGGGAGGTATGTGGTAAGGTGACTGGCCTAGTGGTTAATGGGAGGTATGTATCACAGAGGTGGGTGTCCCTGTGATGAAAGCTTCGGATTGTTTTGCTTAGCAGATCTACTGCCAAGGTTTACTATACTTTGGAAAGGCTTCCAGGTGACTTGGAGAGATGGGTGGGTCCAGTCACCTACCTACCCCACCCCAGGGGTTGTGTCTGAACACCCAAGATGGAGCCTGTGTCTTTGTGCACGGGTGGCAGTGCGGATTGGAGTGAGCCAGGGTGAGGAGGCCTGTGAACTACCTCCAGAAAGGACGTCTCTGAGGATAAGAGATATGTGGGAACTGGTGCGGTGATCACAGATGGTTAACGGACACTCACCCATATTAGGCACATCAGGGCTCAGCGAGGACAGTGGGTACTCTTAGAGCCGAACGGTTGCCTGACGGTGTTGCATGTAACCAAGTACCTGAGATTTGGTTTATGCTGTGTCTGAATAAACCAAATGGACTTTCTTTAACCCTGAGTGTCCCAGCGTATTCCGCAAAGACCAGCCAAGAGAGTACTCCCAATCCACAGATACTGGAGACACGTCACACTAGGTATCTTCTTTATATAATTATACGTATATGTACTGATAGTATAACCTGAATATATTTTGTGTATAATTATATATGTACAGCTGGTATAACCTGGGTATCTCCTGTATATAATTATATATGTACAGCTGGTATAACCTGGGTATCTCCTGTGTTATGTTTCGGTAGCTGAGGAGAAATAGCAAAAATAGCCAAAGTAGCAATACACCAGAGAGGCTGGAAACTACTGGGTTGTAGGACCCTAAACTAACCGCAACACTAGAAGTAGCCGTGGAGCGTACCTACGGAGATCCTAGACGCCTCGTCACAGCCGGAGAGATAGCTACACCTAAAGATAGAAAGATGAAAGCTAACTGCCCCGTAGCAGAACCCCCAAAGAAATAGGAAGCCCCCAATATGTAATGGCAGTTAGACAAGAAGAAAATACACACACAGACAGAAATAGAATGAGCAAACGCTGGGACCCAATTCTGTCTAGATAGAAAAGTATAGGAAAGAATTCTGACTGCAACCCAAAAAACCCTGACAAAAATACCAACACTTCTGATTAACAAAAAACCTGAGATCACACGATCTCTACCACCTAAATCAGAACTCTGGTGTAACACACAGCAATTCAGCAAATAAAAAGTGACACAGGAACAAAGCAAAAGTGCAAACACAAACTGAGCACAAATGCAGCGCCAGGCCCCAAAAGGGGACCAGGCCTAAGTCTACTGCAAAGCAGCAAACCAGCAAGGAAAATCCAACAAGGGAAAAAAAACAGCAAATCACTTATCTGAATGAGAGCAGGAATGCAAGCTGAGCTCCAAGTAAGAACTGGAAGAACAATTGATTACCGGCAAGGCTGATGGGAGTTCAGGTCACTTATATCAGACCATTCAGACCTAGCTGAAAGCCAATCAGCAATTAGTTCATTACCCTCAGCAACCACCGGAGGGAGCCCCAGCTCCGAAGTCGCCTCCAATGTATTCACAACAGTACCCCCCCCTTGAGGAGGGGTCACCGAACCCTCACCTGCGCAACCAGGCCGATCAGGATGAGCTCGATGATAGGCACAGATCAGTCTCCTAGCATGGATGTCCGAAGCAAACACCCAAGAATTGTCCTCCTGACCATAACCTCTCCACTTAACCAAATACTGAAGTTTCCGTCTAGCAAAACGAGAATCCAATATTTTCTCAACCACATACTCCAAATTGCCCTCAACCAAAACAGGGTCGGGAGGCGCAGCCATAGGAACCACTGGCTCGACAAACCTCTTCAATAAAGACTTGTGGAACACGTTATGGATCTTAAATGTCCCAGGAAGAAGCAAACGGAAGAAAACCGGATTAAGAATTTCCATGATCTTATAAGGTCCAATGAACCTTGGCTTAAATTTTGCAGATGCAACCTTCATAGGGATATGTTGTGAATACTCTGGAGGCGACTTCTGAGCTGGGGCTCCCTCCGGTGGTTGCTGAGGGTAATGAACTGATTGCTGAATGGCCTTCAGCTAGCTCTGAATGGTCTGATATAAGTGACCTGAACTCCCTTCAGCCTTGCCGGTAATCAATTGTTCTTCCAAGCCTTGCTTGGAGCTCAGCTTGCATTCCTGCTCTCTTTCAGATAAGTGATTTGCTGTTTTTTTTTTCCTCTGGTTGGATTTTCCTTGCTTGTTTGCTGCTTAGCAGTTGACTTCAGCCTGGTCCCCTTTTGGGGCCTGGCTCTGCAATTGTGCTCTGTTTGTGTTTGCACTTTTGTTCTGCTCCTATGTCACTTTTTATTTGCTGAATTGCTGTGTGTTACACCAAGATCTGATTTAGGTGGTAGAGATCGTGTGATCTCAGGTTTTTTGTTAATCAGAAGTGTTGGTATTTTTGTCAGGGTTTTTTTGGGTTGCAGTCAGAATTCTTTCCTATACTTTTCTATCTAGACAGATTGGGCCCCAGCGTTTGCTCATTCTATTTTCTGTCTGTGTTCGTATTTTCTTCTGGTCTAACAGCCATTACATGTTTGGGGGCTTCCTATTTCTTTGGGGATTCTGCAACGGGGCACATAGCATTCATCTTTCTGCCTTTAGGTGTAGCTATCTCTCCGGCTGTGACGAGGCGTCTAGGATCACCGTAGGTACGCTCCACGGCTACTTCTAGTGTTGCGGTTAGTTCAGGGTCCTGCAATCTAAAAGTTTCCAGCCTCTCTGGTGTATTGCTTCTTTGGCTATTTTTTGCAATTTCTCCTCAGCTACCGAAACACAACAGTATTACCGGCCAAACTGAAAATTATATGGTACTCAACAGAAGGGACAAATAGTAAAAGGAAAAAGAAAAAAGGGAGTTGTCAGAATTTTTTTTCTTTTTCTCTGTTTGTTGCATTTTTTCCCTCTTTGTCTCTGGGTGCTGAGGAGGATTTTTTTTTTTCCTCAATGGAGTTTGCACAGTTGTCTGGCCGTGTGAAGCAGCTTGCCACTGATGTTCAGAGTATTGCTACCTATCTTGCTAGGTTGCCGGTTGTGGAACGAAAGGATCCCATACCAGATTTATTTTTGTGGGATCGGTCTAAATATCTGAATTTCAAAAATAACTGTAAGTTGTTTTTTGCCTTAAAGCCTAAGTCCTCAGGGAACGCAGCACAGCAGGTTCAGATTGTCATCTCTCTGCTGCGCGGCGACCCTCAGGATTGGGCTTTTTCCCTGACACCTGGGGATCCTGTTTTGAATGATGTTGATGTATTTTTTCAGGCTTTGAGGTTATTATACGATGAACCTAATGTCACTGATCAAGCTGAAAAGACCTTGTTGGCATTAAATCAGGGTCGTGAAGACGCTGAGCTGTACTGTCAGAAATTTCGAAAGTGGGCAGTCCTGACCAAATGGAATGATGATGCTTTGGCAGCCCTTTTTCAGAAGGGTCTGTCAGAAAATGTAAAGGACGTTATGGTGAGATTCCCTGTTCCCTCTGGTCTCAATGATTCTGTCTTTGGCTATTTAAATTGACAGACGTTTGCGTGAGTGCAGAGGTATGCGAGAGATAGTGTTGACTTGTGAGCCAGCTCCTGAGCCCATGCAGTGTGATGGAGTGACATCTGGGGCTCAGCGTCATGATTTTTGAAAGCGCAATGGGTTATGTTTCTACTGTGGTGACGCTTCTCATGCTATTTCCGTCTGCCCTAAGCGGGGAAGACGTTTTGCGCGCTCAGTTGTCTTGGGTAGTGTTCAGACTAAATTTCTGTTGACTGTTACCCTGATTTGCTCCCTGTCCACATTTTCGGCTCAGGCTTTTGTTGATTCAGGAGCAGCTATTAACCTGATGGATTTTGACTTTGCCAAACGTTGTGGGTTTCCCATGATACCCCTGCGGAAGTCTATTCCTTTGCTGGGCATTGATTCTACACCTTTGGCGGAAAATAAACCCCAGTTTTCTACTCAGGTGATAATGAGGGTTGAACCAGATCATCAGGAGAGTTGCAAATTTCTGGTGTTGCATAATCTGTATGACATTATTGTACTGGGTTTCCCTTGGTTACAGACTCATAATCCTGTTTTGGATTGGAAATCTGTGTCTGTAACCAGTTGGGGCTGCCAATGTGTTAATACTCAAAAAAACCTGACTGGCACATCCAGACTAATGTGAACTAGGTGCAAACCAAGGGGAGCTACCCCATGTAAAACATACGAAAAAAGGCTGCACTCTATCATACCAAAGCATGACAACATAGAATACATGAAATTTTGAATAGCAATATGGCTTTGAAGTATAAGGAAAAATTTGAGACGCTTAGCATAAACATTTGGCCAAACATTTTAAAGCCCACCAACCATCGTCAAGGTGGTCTCAATTCTGGTGAGTCCCTGTCCTAATGTGAACATACCTCTTTTAGTCTGATATCTGAATTGCTGGGTGAATGTGGACACCTCTGTCAGTAAAGCCTGCATTTATGGGTAAAGTAGGGACCTAGTGTAATTAAAATCACCACCTGGTGGGGTCGGAGTGCTCGGTCAGTAAGCTAACATTCAAAAGTCAAAAAAACCTGACTGGCACATCCAGACTAATGTGAACTAGGTGCAAATCAAGGGGAGCTACCCATGCAAAACATACGAAAAAAGGCTGCACTCTATCATACCAAAGCATGACAACATAGAATACATGAAATTTTGAATAGCTATATGGCTTTGGAGTATAAGGAAAAATTTGAGACGCTTAGTATAAACATTTGGCCAAACATTTTAAAGCCCACCAACCATCGTCAATGGTTTAGCAATACCGGAGAAATTACCAATAAATTTACGATAAAAATTGGCAAAACCCAAAAATCTCTGAAGAGCCTTCAATGTAGTAGGTTGAACCCAATCACAGATGGCCTGAACCTTGACCGGGTCCATTTCAATAACAGACGGAGACAAAATGAATCCCAGAAATGAGACCTTCTGTACGCCAAAAAGACACTTTGATCCCTTCACATACAGTGCATTCTCTCTCAAAATCTGGAACACAGTCCAAACATGTTTCACATGAGAGTCCCAGTCGTTGGAAAAAATCAAGATATCATCCAAATAAACAATCAGAAATTTATCCATAAAATCCCTGAAAATATCATTCATGAAGGATTGGAAGACGGAAGGGGCATTAGTAAGCCCAAAAGGCATCACTAGGTACTCAAAATGCCCCTCTGGGGTATTAAACACCGTCTTCCATTCATCCCCGTGCTTAATGCGAATAAGGTTATACGCCCCCTGAAGTCAAGCTTGGTAAACCAACTAGCACATTTCACTCTGGAAAATAGGTCAGAAATCAAGGATAACGGATATTGATATTTAACAATGATTTTATTTAGGAGGCGATAGTCAATACACGGCCTCAATGAACCATCCTTCTTGGCAACAAAGAAAAAAAACGGTGCCCAAGGGTGAAGAGGACGGTCTGATATGACCCTTCTCCAAAGACTTTAGGAAATTTATCACCAGTCACTAACTCAATAGCGCAATCATAACTTCTGTGAGGAGGTAAGGATGCAGACTTACTCTCACTAAACACATCAGAAAAATCAGTCAAAAAGTCAGGGACATCCTGAGACTGGGGAGAGGCAGAAAAAACAGGAGTGTCGGCATTAACACATTGGCAGCCCCAACTGGTCACAGACACAGATTTCCAATCCAAAACAGGATTATGAGTCTGTAACCAAGGGAAACCCAGTACAATAATGTCATGCAGATTATGCAACACCAGAAATTTGCAACTTTCCTGATGATCTGGTTCAACCCTCATTATCACCTGAGTAGAAAACTGGGGTTTATTCTCTGCCAAAGGGGTAGAATCAATGCCCAGTAAAGGAATAGACTTCCGCTGGGGTATCATGGGAAACCCACAACGTTTGGCAAATTCAAAATCCATCAGGTTAATAGCTGTTCCTGAATCAACAAAAGCCTGAGCCGAAAATGTGGACAGGGAGCAAATCAGGGTAACAGTCAACAGAAATTTAGTCTGAACACTATCCAAGACAACTGAGTGCGCAAAACGTCTTCCCCGCTTAGGGCAGATGGAAATAGCATGAGAAGCGTCACCACAGTAGAAACATGACCCATTGCGCTTACGAAACTCATGACGCTGAGCCCCAGATGTCACTCCATCACACTGCATGGGCTCAGGAGCTGGCTCACAAGGCAGCACTATCTCACGCATACCTCTGCGCTCACGCAAACGTCTGTCAATTTGAATAGCCAAAGACATAGAATCATTGAGACCATAGGGAACAGGGAATCCCACCATAACGTCCTTTACATTTTCTGACAGACCCTTCTGAATTTCTGACAGTACAGCTCAGCGTTTACACGACCCTGATTTAATGCCAACAAGGTCTTTTCAGCTTGATCAGTGACTTTGGGTTCATCGTACAATAAACCCAGAGCCTGAAAAAATACATCAACATCATTCAAAACAGGATCCTCAGGTGTCAGGGAAAAAGCCCAATTCTGAGGGTCGCCGCACAGCAGAGAGATGACAATTTGAACCTGCTGTGCTGCGTTCCCTGAGGACTTAGGCTTCAAGGCAAAAAACAACTTACAGTTATTTTTGAAATTCAGAAATTTAGACGGATCCCCCAAAAATATATCTGGCATGGGTATCCTAGGTTCCACAACCGGAAACCTATCAAGATAGGTAGCAATACTCTGAACCTCAGCGGCAAGCCGCTCCACACGGCCAGACAACTGTGCAAACTCCATTGAGGAAAAAAAAATTTCTCCTCAGCACCCAGAGAAAAAGAGGGAAAAAATGCAACAAACAGAAAAAAAAAATTCTGACAACTCCCTTTTTTCTTTTTCCTTTTTCACTATTTTTCACTTCTGTTGAGTACCACATAATTTTCAGTTTGGCCGGTAATACTGTTATGTTTCGGTAGCTGAGGAGAAATAGCAAAAAGAGCCAAAGTAGCAATACACCAGAGAGGTTGGAAACTACTGGGTTGCAGGACCCTAAACTAACCACAACACTAGAAGTAGCCGTGGAGCGTACCTACGGTGTTCCTAGACGCCTCGTCACAGCCGGAGAGATAACTACACCTATAGACAGAAAGATGAAAGCTAACTGCCTCGTAGCAGAAGCCCCAAAGAAATAGGAAGCCTCCAAACATGTAATGGCGGTTAGACAAGAAGAAAATACGCACACAGACAGAAAATAGAATGAGCAAACGCTGGGGCCCAATTCTGTCTAGATAGAAAAGTATAGGAAAGAATTCTGACTGCAACCCAAAAAACCCTGACAAAAATACCAACACTTCTGATTAACAAAAAACCTGAGATCACACGATCTCTACCACCTAAATCAGATCTCTGGTGTAACACTTTTTATTTGCTGAATTGCTGTGTGACACAGGAACAAAGCAAAAGTGCAAACACAAACTGAGCACAAATGCAGCGCCAGGCCCCAAAAGGGGACCAGGCCGAAGTCTACTGGAAAGCAGCAAACCAGCAAGGAAAATCCAACCAGGGACAAAAAAAACAGCAAATCACTTATCTGAATGAGAGCAGGAATGCAAGCTAAGCGCCAAGTAAGAACTGGAAGAAAAATTGATTACCGGCAAGGCTGATGGGAGTTCAGGTCACTTATATTAGACCATTCTGACCCAGCTGAAAGCCAATCAGCAATTAGTTCATTACCCTCAGCAACCACCGGAGGGAGCCCCAGCTCCGAAGTCGCCTCCAAAGTATTCACAATACTCCTGTATATAATTATATATGTACATCTGGTATAACCTGGGTATCTCCTGTATATAATTATATATGTACAGCTGGTAGAACCTGGGTATATTCTGTGTATAATTATATATGTACAGCTGGTATAACCTGGTAATCTCCTGTTTATAATTATATTTAAACAGCTGGTATAACCTGGGTATAGCATGTATATTATTATATATGTACAGCTGCTGTAACCTGGGCATTTTCTTTATATATTTACATATGTACAGCTGGTATAACCTGGGTATATTCTGTGTATAATTATATACTGTATGTGCAGCTGGTATAACCTGGGTATCTACTGTATATAATTATATATGTACAGCTGGTATAACCTGGGCATCTCCTGTATATAATTATATATGTACAGCTGCTATAACCTGGTTATCTCCTGTATATAATTATATATGTACAGCTGGTATAACCTGGGTTTCTTCTGTATATAATTATATATGTACAGCTGGTATAACCCGGGTATCTTCTGTATATAATTATATATGTACAGCTGGTATAACCCGGGTATCTTCTGTATATAATTATATATGTCCAGCTGGTATGACCTGGTTATCCTCTGTATATAATTATATATGTAGAGCTGATATATAATTATACACAGAATATACCCAGGTTATATGTACAGCTGGTATAACCTGGGCATCTTCTGTATATAATTATATATGTACAGCTGGTATAACCTGAGCATCTTCTGTATATAATTATATATGTAGAGCTGATATAACCTGGGTATATTCTGTGTATAATTATATATGTACAGCTGGTATAACCTGGGCATCTCCTGTATATAATTATGTATGTACAACTGGTATAACCTGGGCATCTCCTGTATATAATTATATATGTACAGCTGGTATAACCTGGGCATCTTCTGTATATAATTATATATGTACAGCTGGTATAACCCGGGTATCTTCTGTATATAATTATATATGTCCAGCTGGTATAACCTGGGTATCTCCTGTATATAATTATATATGTACAGCTGGTATAACCTGAGTATATTCTGTGTATAATTATATATGTACAGGTCGTATAACCTGAGCATCTTCTGTATATAATTATATATGTACAGCTGGTATAACCTCGGTATCTTCTGTATATAATTATATATGTCCAGCTGGTATAACCTGGGCATCTCCTGTATATAATTATATATGTACAGCTGGTATAATCTGTGCATCTCCTGTATATAATGATATATGTACAGCTGGTATAACCTGGGCATCTCCTGTATATAATGATATATGTACAGCTGGTATAACCTGGGCATCTCCTGTATATAATTATATATGTACAGCTGGTATAACCTGGGCATCTCCTGTATATAATTATATATGTACAGCTGGTATAACCTGGGCATCTCCTGTATATAATTATATATGTACAGCTGGTATAACCTGGGCATCTCCTGTATATAATTATATATGTACAGCTGGTATAACCTGGGCATCTCCTGTATATAATTATATATGTACAGCTAGTATAACCTGGGTATCTCCTGTATATAATGATATATGTACAGCTGGTATAACCTGGTTTTCTCCTGTATATAATTATATATGTACAGCTGGTATAACCTGGTTTTCTCCTGTATATCATTATACTGTATATAAACAGCTGGTATAACCTGGGCATCTCCTGTATATAATTATATATGTACAGCTGGTATAACCTGGGCATCTCCTGTATATAATTATATATGTACAGCTGGTATAACCTGGGCATCTCCTGTATATAATTATATATGTACAGCTAGTATAACCTGGGTATCTCCTGTATATAATGATATATGTACAGCTGGTATAACCTGGGTATCTCCTGTATATAATGATATATGTACAGCTGGTATAACCTGGTTTTCTCCTGTATATCATTATACTGTATATAAACAGCTGGTATAACCTTGGTATATCGCTTATATAATTATATATGTACACCTGGTATAACCTGGGTATCTCCTGTATATAATTATATATGTACACCTGGTATAACCTGGGTATCTCCTGTATATAATTATATATGTACAGCTGGTATAACCTGGGCATCTCCTGTATATAATTATATATGTACAGCTGGTATAACCTGGGCATCTCCTGTATATAATGATATATGTACAGCTGGTATAACCTGGGTATCTCCTGTATATAATGATATATGTACAGCTGGTATAACCTGGTTTTCTCCTGTATATCATTATACTGTATATAAACAGCTGGTATAACCTTGGTATATCGCTTATATAATTATATATGTACACCTGGTATAACCTGGGTATCTCCTGTATATAATTATATATGCACAGCTGGTATAACCTGGGTATCTCCTGTATATAATTTTATATGTACAGCTGGTATAACCTGGGCATCTCCTGTATATAATTATATATGTACAGCTGGTATAACCTGGGTAAATTCTGTATATAAATATATTTATACAGCTGGTATATTCTTGGCATCTTCTGGTGTATAGTGATCACTATGATACTGGGAACATTTATTCGCCCCTTTCTAGTTGTCATTTCTGGCACACTGGAGGACTGTGTAACGTGTGATGACAGGCGGGTTGTAGCCCTTCTTTATTGATCCCGCTCATTGCCTTGGAATTAACTAACGTTTTGTGACCAGGTTTAAAAATCTAATTAATGGAGAAATTAAATATTAAGTGATGACAGATAGAAATGTCACTGCTGCAGAGAACATCCTGGTAGCTCTGGAATATGCATGAAGATCAGCGGCAAATATGTTGTAAGACAGAATCATCAAAGACCTTCTCCGCCGTCACACTACAAAAGAGGGAGATCATAGACGTTTTCACACGGATAAAATCCAATTATGAGTTTAAAGGACGGAATTTACAGTGCTTTGCTCATAGCAGGGGTTATGTAAAGCTTACATCACTAAGCTCCTTAGTGCTGAGATTGAGCACAGATTGTTCCCTGACCTCTTTTGTCTTTCAAAATGGTAGAAGACATCTAGCAGAAATCAAACCATATTCAAGTAAGAAAAATAGAGTCTTACTGAAATGGAGATTTCTAGAAAAAAAAATAGTAATGGAAGAGGAAAAATCAGTGCCAGAAACGAGTTAGAGCTTTTTCCTAATATCCTTGGTTAGGCTCTGATGCTCTCTGTATTTCTTTGTATTGAATGCTATACTCACAGAAACATGTGCCTTTCTGATTTCAGCAGTAGGGGAGCCTGCATACTGCAGTTTAAATGATTTGGAGCTTATTCACTTTAAAAGGCTCCAATGAGCCAGACTATTGGTAAAAAAGAAAAAAACTGACTTCCTGTTTACACCACTAGGGGAAACTCTGGATGCAGTAGCAAAAATGACTTGGAGCCTTTTTTCCCAAAACATTTTACAAGGCTCTTTCTTTGTTTCTCCATAGACAATTGTATTAACCACCTAATTCCTTTAGTAAGCAGTGCCATTTTCCCATAGACAGCTGCATTAATGATTTGGAGCTTTTTCTTAAAGCACTATAGCACTATATCCAGCACAGAATATTCATTCCCCCATCAACAATTGCAAAAAAAAAGTGACTTTCTGTTCAAACCACTAGGTAGAGCTCTGTATACAAGAATTTAAATATTTAGCATTTTTTCCTAATACCCATTATAAAGCTTCAATGCTCTGTTTTTTTAGAGTAGAGTGCCATTTCCTTGTCCCTCCATAGCCAATTGTAAAAATCTTGGTTCCTGTTTCAACCATTAGAGGAAGCTCTGCATACAGGAGCATAAAGACTTTGGAGCTTTTTCCCAATACACTGTATAAAAAGCCTCTTTCGATCTGTTTATTGTCATATGGACAGTTGTAAAAAAAAAAGAAAAAAATATGCCTTTCAGTTCCCACTACTAGGTGGAGCTTTGGATACAGCAGTATAAAGGATGTGGAGCTTTTTTCAAAATACACTTTAGAAAGCTTGAATGTTCCATATTTTTAGAGCACAGTGCAATTTTTTTATTCCTCCATTAACATTCATGAAAAACTTAGTGGTTTACACCACTGGCGGGAGCTCTATATAAAGCAGAATAAAGGATCTGGAGCTTTTTCCTGATACACTGCATACACCATGTTCCAAATTATTATGCAAATTGGTTTTAAGTGTCATAGTGTTTTTTTGTTGTTTTTTTTTGTAAATGAAACCCATTAATGGTATTGTGTCTCAGGGTTCTTTGGATCACTGAAATCAATCTCAGACACCTGTGATAATTAGTTTGCCATGTGAGCCCAATAAAAGGAAAACTGGATGTTCCACACTATTAAGCAGGCCAGAGTTTTCAAGTAACATGGGAAAGAAAAAGGATCTCTCTGCTGCTGAAAAGTATCAAATAGTGCAATGCCTTGGTCAAGGGATGAAAACATTAGATATTTCCTGAAAACTTAAGAGTGAGTATCGTACTGTTAAGAGATTTGTGGCTGATTCTGAGCACAGACGTGTTCGTGCTGATAAAGGCAGAATGAGGAAGGTTTCTGCCAGGCAACTTCATCGGATTAAGAGAGCAGCTGCTAAAAAGCCATTACAAACCAGCAAACAGATATTTGAAGCTGCTGGTGCCTCTGGAGTCCCTCAAACCTCAAGGTGTAGGATCCTTCTAAGGCTTGCTGTGGTGCATAACCCTACTATTCAGCCACCCCTAAACAGTGCTCACAAGCAGAAACGGTTGCAGTGGGCCCAGACATACATGAAGACTAATTTTCAAACAGTCTTGTTTACTGATGAGTGTTGAGCAACCCTGGATGGTCCAGATGGATGACGTAGTGGATGGCCACCATGTCCCAACAAGGCTGCAACGTCAGCAAAGACGTGGAAGAGTCATGTGTTGGGCCGGAATCATGGGGAAACAGCTGGTAGGGCCCTTTAAGGTTCCTGAAGGTGTGAAAATGACCTCTGCAAAGTATATAGAGTTTCTGACTGACAACTTTCTTCCATGGTATAAAAGGCAGAAACGTGTCTTCAGGAGAAAAATCATCTTCATTCATGACAATGCACCATCTCATGCTGCAAAGAAGACCTCTGAGTCATTGGCTGCTATGGGCATAAAAGGAGATAAACTCATGGTGTGGCCACCATCTTCCCCTGACCTCAACCCTATAGAGAACCTTTGGAGTATCATCAAGCAAAAGATCTATGAGGATGGGAGGCAGGTCACTTCAAAACCGCAGCTCTGGGAGGCTATTCTGACTTCATGCAAAGAAATACAAGCAAAAACTCTACAAAAACTCACAAGTTCAATGGATGAAAGAATTGTGAAGGTGATATCAAAGAAGGGTTCCTATGTTAACATGTAACTTGGCCTGTTAGGATGTTTTGGAGTTAAGTAGCTTTTTTGTTCAGTGAATGTGACCTCCTAATGCTGCAAATTCCACAAATGAGCATTTTCAGTTCTCTAAAACAGATCAAATGTTCAGAAATTCTACTGTGCCTAATAATTTGGAACAGTGCATTCTGAGTTTTTATTTTGGAGATTATATTGTTATCATTGGGAGGTTTCTTCAATAAAATTCGATGTATACTCCAACGGGTGATGACTTTTATTTGACTGACTGTCATTTGCACCGACCACTTAGGAAAATCAGAGAAAAATATCATTTGCATAATAATTTGGTACATGGTGTAAGCATCTAATGATCTGTTTCTTTAGTACTGAATGATATTTTCCTATGGACAATTGTTAAAAATCTTGGTTGAATATTTTCACTGCTCAGGGGAGCTCTGTATACAGCTCCATAATGATTTGGAGCTTTTTCCTAATACACTTCATGATAAGGCTCTAATGCCCTCATTCTTTAATGCAGAGCCCTATTTCCCTGTTTCCACCACTAGAGAGCCCTGTATACAGCAACATAAATGATTGGCTACATGTTTCCACCACCAGGGAAATTTTGGTATATATTGGCATAATGTTTTGGAGCTTTTTCCTAATGCAATCTATAAAGTCTTAAATATCTGGCTTTTTTAGGACACAGTGAAATTTAACCATAGACAATATAAAAAAAAATAATTCCTGTTTCCACCAGAAGGTGAAGCATGGGCGTACCCACCGTGGGGCAGGGGGGGGCAGGTGCCCCCCTCTAGAAGCAGGGGCACACAATGAAAGAGAGCGGAGAGAGCAGCACTATGCCGGCTCCCTCTGCCACTGTGTGCTCACAGTGCAGGGAGCTGCTGTCTCATCAGAGGAACTCCTTCCTGGCTGCAGCAGCTGTAGTTTCACTTTCTGCCCTGCAG
Organism: Oophaga sylvatica; assembly: GCA_033576555.1. Classification (NCBI taxonomy): domain Eukaryota; kingdom Metazoa; phylum Chordata; class Amphibia; order Anura; family Dendrobatidae; genus Oophaga; species Oophaga sylvatica. The sequence continues at coordinate 435,369,133 of JARQOD010000006.1, read as the reverse complement.
GCTCTGGTTGTCTCAGCCACACTGGGTCCTATTGCCCTCTGCGTGCATACACTGGACACTTCCTGCTCCTGCCTCAACCACTGCCTGCAAGCTTCATGGTAAGAGGGGATGGAATTTATTAAATTCATTCTGCTCAGGCATGTCATGGTCACTGTGGGGGAATGTGAGAGGATGGGGGTACAGTGGGGGAGGGGTACAGGGCACTGGGGTAAATGTAAGAGGATGGGGGTATTGTGGGGGCTAGGGCACTGGGGGGTTAATGTGAGAGGATGGGGTATTGTGGGGGAGGGGTACAGGGCACTGGGATGAATGTAAGAGGATGGGGGTATTGTGGGGGCTAGGGCACTGGGGGGGTTAATGTGAGAGAATGGGGTATTGTGGGGGAGGGGTACAGGGCACTGGGATGAATGTAAGAGGATGGGGTATTGTGGGGGCTAGGGCACTGGGGGGGTTAATGTGAGAGGATGGGGTATTGTGGGGGAGGGGTACAGGGCACTGGGGTGAATGTAAGAGGATGGGGTATTGTGGGGGCTAGGGCACTGGGGGGGTTAATGTGAGAGGATGGGGTATTGTGGGGGCTGAAGTGGGGGAGGGGCAACAGGGCACAGAGAGTGAATGTGAGAGGATGGGGTATTGTGGGGGAGGGGTACAGGGCACTGGGGTGAATGTAAGAGGATGGGGTATTGTGGGGGCTAGGGCACTGGGGGGGTTAATGTGAGAGGATGGGGTATTGTGGGGGCTGAAGTGGGGGAGGGGCAACAGGGCACAGAGAGTGAATGTGAGAGGATGGGGTATTGTGGGGGAGGGGAAACAGGGCACTGGTTGGTGAATGTGAGAGGATGGGGTATTGTGGGGGCTGGCACACAGGGGTTGATGTGAGAGGATGGGTATTGTGAGGGAGGTTGGACAGGTCACTGGGGTTGAATGTAAGAGGATGGGGGTATTGTGGGGCTAGGGCACTGGGGGTTTACTGTGAGAGGATGGGGGTATTGTGGGGGCTGAAGTGGGGAGGGGCAACAGAGCACTGAGGGGTGCATGTGAGAGGATGGGGGTATTGTGGGGTCAGTGGTACAGAACACTAAGGGGTGCATGTGAGACAATGGGCTGTTGGGGTGTGGGTGGGGGACAGGGGAGGTAGGGGGCTTTTTTTTACTTGTGAGCTCCTTAATACTTTAATAATAGATTAATATTTCAGTATTATTATAACAAGGGCATAGACAGATGGCCGTATAACTCATGCGAGGATCGCACTGCAATCCTCGGACTTGCTGGTACCGCTCCTGACATGAGCGCGACTGCCATGTATAATATATGGTATATACAGCGTAGTGTCGCATACACTGCTGTATTATACAATATACAACAGTTCTAATGCTCCATACCTAATATGCAGGATAATATACAGTGTATATGATGTAACCTGTATAAGATGCGACATTGGCTTGCCCCCCCAGTTTTGATCCTGGGTATGCCCATGAGGTGGAGCTCTGTGTACAACCGAATTGGAGCTTTTCTCTTATACACGTTATGAAGCCTACTGCATTGTTTCTCTATTTTATTCAATTCTCCCATGAACAACTAAGAATCTTGGTTAGCTCTTTCTATCGCTAGGGAGAGCTCTATGTACATCTGTACAAATGATTTGGAGCTTTTTCCTGATAAAATTTCTAAGACTTTAATGATCTGTTTCTTTATTACAAAGTGATTCCTTCACCACTGACAACTATAAACATTTTTGCTGCCCATTTCTACCTCTAGGTACAACAACACAAATTATCTGGAGCTTTTTCCTAATACACTTCCTAATGCATTTCTTTAATGCAGTGCACTATCACCCATAGATAGTTGTAAAAATCTTGTCTTATTGTTTCCACCACCAAAACAATATTAGTATACATAATATTTTGGAGCTTTTTCCTAATCCAGGCTATACAGCTTTATTTATCTGGTGGGGGGAGGGAGTTTCGTGCACAGTGCCATTCATATAGAACATTTTTTTAAAATGTAGATTCTTGCTTCTTCCAGTAGGTGGAGCTCTTTAAAATGTACAGCAGTACAAATGAGTTGAAGCTTTTTTCTAGTACAATTGTAAGAATATTGGCTATCTCTTTCTACCATTAGGGGAGGTCTATGTACAGTTGTATAAATGATTTGGAGATTTTTCTTAATACACTTTATAAGGCTGTAACGCACCATTGTTTCTTTAGTCCATAGCTCCTTCCCCCATGAACAATTGTAAAAATCTTGGCTGCAAGTTTCCAACACTAGGTGGAGCTGTGTGTACAATATATGATTTAGAGCTTTTTTCTAATAATAAGGTTGTAACTCCCTGTTTCTTCAGTGCAAAACACCATCCGTCGATTCTTCCATAAGCAGTTATAAATGTTTTCGTTGTCTACTTCCACAGGCCGGTGAGTCTGACATCTATACCGGGAAAGATCTTTGAACAAATTATTAAACAACATGTATGCAAGTACCTGGACAAGAATGAAGTGATTAAACAGAGTCAGCATGGGTTTGTAACTAATAAGTCATGTCAGACTAATTTAATTTCCTTCTATGACAGAATCACTGACTGTGTGGATCAGGGAAATGCTGTAGATATAGTATATCTTGACTTCAGCAAAGCATTTGACAAAGTATCTCACACAATCCTTATTGAAAAACTGACTAAGTTTGGAATGGACAAGGCAACTGTTAGGTGGATTCATAACTGGCTTAAAGAGAAGACCCAAAGAGTGGTAGTAAATGGCTGCACATCCAGTTGGAAGAATGTATCAAGTGGGGTACCACAGGGCTCTGTCTTGGGCCCTGTATTGTTCAACATCTATTTCAATGATTTAGATGAAGGAATTGAGGGTAAACTGATTACATTTGCTGATGACACAAAGCTAGGAGGGGTAGCTAATACTAGAGAAGAGAGAGAGGATTCAAAAAGATAAATAAACTGGAGCAGTGGGCAGCAACTAACAGAATGGTTTTTAACAGGGAAAAATGCAAAGTACTACATCTGGGAAATAAAAATGAAAAAAGCATATACAGAATGGTAGGAATAGGGCTAAGCAACAGCACATGTGAAAAAGTCTTGGGTATACTAATAGATCACAGACTGAACATGAGTCAACAGTGTGATTCAGCAGCGAAAAAGGCAAATACAATTCTGGGATGTATTAACAGAAGCATACAATCTACATCACGTGAGGTCATTATTGCCCTCTACTCCTCTTTGGTCAGACCTCATCTGGAATACTGTGACCAGTTTTGGGCACCACATTTTAACAAAGACATCAACAAACTAGAGCAAGTTCAGAGAAGAGCCACCAGAATGGTGACCGGTCTGCAAACCATGTCCTATGAGGAACGGTTACAGGATTTGGGAATGTTTAGCTTGCAAAAAAGAAGACTGAGAGGAGACTTAATAGCTGTCTACAAATATCTCAAGGGCTGTCACATTGTAGAAGGATCATCTTTATTCTCATTTGCACAAGGAAAGACTAGAAGCAATGGGATGAAACTGAATGGGAGGAGACACAGATTAGATATTAGAAAAAACTTTTTGACAGTTAGGGTGATCAATGAGTGGAACAGGCTCCCAGCGAGAGGTGGTGAGTTCTCCTTCAATGGAAGTCTTCAAACAGAGGCTGGACAGACATCTGTCTTGGATGATTTAGTGAATCCTGCTTTGAGCAGGGGGTTGGACCAGATGACCCAGGAGGTCCCTTCCAACTCTACCATTCTATGATTCTATGATTCTACACTAGGGGGGAGCTTTGTATGCAGCAGAATAACGGATTTGAAGCATTTTACTAATACCCTTTATAAGACGCTAATGATCTGGTCCTGTAATGTGCGTTGTCATTCCTGCTTTAACAATTGTAAAATCTTGTCTGACTGTTTCCACCACTAGGGGGAGCTCTGTATACAGCTGGACGATCTTTTACTAATGCTCTTTGAAATGTTTCCACCACTAGGGGGAGCTCTGTGTACAGCCGGACGATCTTTACTAATGCACTTTAGAAGGCTCTAATGATCTGTTTCTTTAGAACAGAATGTTGTTTTTCTAAAAAACTGGTCCAGAGAAAAGGGCTCTGGAGCCTAGACTTTGTAGATCCCCATCTGGAATGGAGCCGAGGATCACATGTCCGACCTCCCATTCATTGGGAGGACTGCCGGAGATCGCCCATATGAGACTGCTGGAGAAAGTAGAGTACAGCGCATTTCCCGTAGGCAATTAATGGAGTGGAGGTTTGACCATGCACCAGCCAGATTGGGTGATGCGCTTACAGAGTGGCTTATAGAGTAGAGTCCTGTGCTAATAAGTAGGGTAATATTACAATCCTGATTGGTTAATCCAACCGGTTACAGATCGCCTCCTCATCATCACCTCTTTGTGTATTGAGGAGGGTAGGAAGAAATATTGGGGACATACAGTTGTGTGAAAAATTGTTTGCCCCATTCCTGATTTCTTATTCTTTTGCATGTTTGTCATACTTAAATGTTTAAGATCACCAAACAAATGTAAATATTAGACAAAGATAACACAAGTAATCACAAAATGCAGCTTTTAAATGAAGGTCTTTATTATTAATGGAGAAAGAAATCCAAACCTACAGGGTGTGAGAAAGTGATTGCCCCTAAACCTAATAACTGGTTTGGCCACCCTTAGCAACAACAACTGCAATAACTGGCAATGATTCTTTTATAATTCTCTGGAGGAATTTTGGCCCACTCATCTTTGCAGAATTGTTGTAATTCAGCCACATTGGAGGGTTTGTGAGCATTAACCGCCTTTTTAAGGTCATGCCACAGCATCTCAATCTGATTAAGTTCAGGATTTTGACTAGGCCACTCCAAAGTCTTAATTTTGTTTTTCTTAAGCCATTCAGAGGTGGACTTGCTGGTTTGTTTTGGATCATTGTCCTGCTGTATAACCTAAGTGCGCTTCAGCTTGAGATCACAAACAGATGGCTGGATATTGCCCTTCAGAATTTTTTGGTAGTCAGCAGAATTCATCATTCCATTCACCACAGCAAGTCTTCCAGGACCTGAAGCAGCAAAACAGCCCCAATCACATTACCACCACCATATTTTACTGTTGGTATGATGTTTCTTTTCTGAAATGCTGTTTTACTTTTACACCAGATGTAATGGCACATACACATTCCAAAACATTCAACTTTTGTCTTGTCAATCCACATAGAATTCTCCCAAAAGTCTTGGGATCATCAAGATGTTTTACGGCAAAACTAAGAAGAGCCTTTATGTTCTTTTTGCTCAGAAATTGTTTTTGTTTTTGAATTCTGCCATGCAGGCCATTTTTGCCCAGTCACTTTCTTATGGTGAAGTCATTGACCTTAACTGAGGCAAGTGAGGCCTGCAGTCATTTGGATGTTGTTGTGGGGTCTTTTGTGACCTCTTGGATGAGTCGTCGCTGCATTTGTAGGGTAATTTAGGTCGGCCGGCCACTCCTGGGAAGATTCACCACTGTTCCATGTTTTTGTCATTTGTGGATAATGACTCTCACTGTGGTTCGCTGGAGTCCCAAAGCTTTAGAAATGGCTTTATAACCTTTTCCAGACTGATAGATCTCAATTACTTTGTTTCTCATTTATTCCATAATTTCTTTGGATCGTGGCATGATGTCTAGCTTTCGAGAATCTTTGGTCTACTTCACTTTGTCAGGCAGGTCCTATTTAAGTGATTTCTTGATCGAGAACAGGTGTGGCAGTAATCAGGCCTGGGTGTGGCTATGGAGCTTGAACTCGGCTTCCCAAAGATGTGATAAACCAGAGGTAATTTATGTTTTAGGGAGGGGGGTCAATCACTTTTTCACACATGGCCCTGTAGATTTGGATTTCTTTTTCCCTTAATAATAAAAACTTTCATTTAAAAACTGCATTTTGTGTTTACTTGTGTTATCTTTGTCTAATCTTTAAATTTGTGTCGTGATCTGAGACATTTATGCAAAAGAATAGGAAATCAGGAAGGAGCCAAACACTTTTTCACACAACTGTACCTTATAATTACTTGTTAATGTGAACAAAACCTAATAGATCTAAATTTCCATATTCAGTGTTTTTTGTCTCCTGTTATTACATGGAGACTGTCAATAAACTGCTGTTGTTGGGTCTGTTATCCTTAATATGTGTTTCTTTTTATTAAGTAGAATATTTGGATGTCTATTTGTTAATGAGAGAAGCTCTCCTAAGAATTTAGACAACGCAAAATTAGAATAAAGACAGTGAGAGTATAAGGTAGCCTAGCCTTCTTGCTGACAGTTTTCAAGTAAGGTAATCATTGGATGGTTACTCCAGGTTCCATTTCATTCCACTTCATTTCCTGGTTCTTCTATATCTGGAGTTGTAATCTGCCAGCCCAGACCTCTCCTTCTATTCCTCCTATTTTATATTTGGTGCTCATCACACTTATCAATATTTTGTAAACAACGTGGATGTAATCGTTTCTAGCTACGGATTTCTGGGAACTCCTATAAATAATAGGAGAGCTTCCTTTAAATCTTTGTATAGGAAGGAAGGGGAAAATGAAGGAAGAAAAAGGCACGGAAGGAAGAAAAGGAATGAGTAGAAGGAAGAGGAGAAGAAGAAATTAAGGGAAGGAAGGAAGGTAGAAAGCAAGAAAATGAGGAAGGAGTAAAGCAAAATAGGAAGGCAGAATGGGAAGGAAGGAAAGAAGGAGAAGGAAGGAAGGAAATAAGTGGAAAATGAAAGAAGGGAAAAGGCATGGAAGGAGGAAAAGAATGAAAGATGTAGGTAACAAAGGGAGTAAGAAGATAAAGACTGAAGGGGAGAAGGAGAGATAAGAGATAGAAGGGAGAATAAAACAGGAAAGTGGTGAAGTAAGGAAGAAGGGATAGAGGAAGAAGAGAAGGAATGAAGGACAGAAAGAAAAAGAAGGGAAGAATAAAAAAAGTAGGAATGAAAACAGGTAAGGAATAACACAGTGACATAAGGAGAAAGGGAAGCAAAGAAGTAAGAAAGGAAGCCAGAAGGAAGGAAAGGGGGAATAGAAGGAAGCATGGAGGCAAGGGAGAAGGAATGAGTAGAAGGAAGAAGGGAGGAAGAAATTAAAAGGAATGAAAGTAGAAAGGAAGAAAATAAAGAAGGCGTAAAGCAAAATAGGAAGGCAGAATGGGAAAGAATGAATAAATGATTGAAGGAAGAAGTGGAAAATGAAGGAAGGAAAAAGGCACGGAAGGAAGAAAAGAATGAAAAATGTAGCGAGCAAAGGGAGTAAGAAGATAAAGAATGAAGGGGAGAAGGAGAGATGAGAGAATAAAAGAAAAAAAGGGAAGTAAGGAAGAAGGGATAGAGTAAGAAGTGAAGGAATGAAGTACAGAAAGAATGAGAAAAAGAAGGGAAGAATGAAAAAGGTAGGAAAGAAAATAGGGAAGGAATGATACAGTGACAGAAGGAGGAAGGGAAGCAAAGAAGTAAGAAAGGAAGCAGGAAGGAAGGATGAAGGCATGAGAGAAAGAATGAGTAGAAGGAAAAGAAAAATATTTAGACTTGAGAGTCCTCAGTGGTTGATACCTTTTAATGGCTAACTGAAAAGATGGTAACAAATTGCAAGCTTTCGAGACTACTCAGGTCTCTTCATCAGGCATAGACTAATACAAAATCTGAAGAATCACATATTTGATATGTGATTCTTCAGATTTTGTATTAGTCTATGCCTGATGAAGAGACCTGAGTAGTCTCGAAAGGTTGCAATTTGTTACCATCTTTTCAGTTAGCCATTAAAAGGTATCAACCACTGAGGACTCTCAACTCTAAATATTTTTCTAACAGGCTTCAAGTAAGGTAATAATTGATTGGTTTCCCCTGTTTCCCTTCTCTCCAGACAATGACTTTGCAGGAAGTTCTCCTGCTGATGGTGACGCCTCATTTCTTAGTAATCTATATTTGAAAATGCAGAAATAGAGGAAAATGTGTCTATTCCCCTCTCAGCGGGAAAACAATAGCGCTACTTCCCCAAAGTGCCATGCGCCTCCATCCTTCCAGCCAAAGCGAGCCTTGCATCTTGTGTATATGAATCCTCATCATGTATCCCTATGTCAGCAGACCGTTTGGATGGGTCCTGAACATTCACACAAGCCAGACTAACAATGAAAATAGATGTATGAAGGCCATCAGCAGGAGCTGACCTGCTTGGTGACAGTTTTTACACAACACAATAATGGTATGTTACACGGATACTGGATTTTACGGTGTATAGAGCCAAGGTTACTCACGGTGCAGGGATTCTTTACGTCCCTGATATTCTGGAAAGATTGCTATAACATATGCTAGAGTCACAGAGACGAGCTTCAAGGGAAGAAAAAAAAACCTTTGTTTGGGATTCATTTTGGCCTTTGGGGTGGCAATTGGACGGCCATAATGTGGAGTGGATATAATTACTGCAGATTACGGCACTGGCGGCACGTTATTTTAGTAGATGATACATTAATTAACCTCCTGGAGCAAAATTGTAAGTCTGTTCTGTAAAATCGATTCCAATGCTAATTTTTTTTTTCTCCGAGAGGCTTGAAGCCGTCGTGGCCTCTGACTGATGTCAGACTCTGCCACTTCCCAAACATTTCTGAGTTATTATTAGCTGCACAGATAGAGGAAAAGGAATGAAGAGAAGGGACGGCAGGAAATCTGCTTTGTGCTACGCTGGAGTGAACACGAGCAACCAACAGAGCCAAAATCTCAAGAGATGACATTGGGATACTCGTATGTGATCCTCTGAGAAAAATATGAAAATACTACTTTTTTACTCATGGAAGGAGTCAATCCCATCCACATGGATGTACTCATAAGTTTCCCTCCAGAAATACATGAGGGGGTCTCCATATAGCTGGCTAGAAACCTATAAAGAAGGGTCCCCAGATCAAACTACAGGGTGTCCCCTTTACGAGATATAAAACATTTAGCGTTAATCTCTGGTGGAGCCGCCTGGTAGTAAGTTCTTGACTCCCCTGCAGTGCCCCACAGGATATATAGAGTATTACACACCTCCACATTCTTTCCCCTGCAGTTTGTCCTGTAGTGCAGATAATGGATACATTTGGGGTGACGAACGCTACTTTTCACTATTAGATTTCACATTATAAAAGATCCTGATAATACTTATCTGACCCGCACCTTCCCCACACAGCTTTTTGCCAAGTACGCGCAGATCCCATCTAATCTTCACACACAGTACACCTCCGTTCTTCACACATCCCATTTGGACTGACTAGGCATCAAGCAACATCATGAAGTGTGCTACCCGCGACGTTATGAGGCCTAGTCATTGATGATGGCACTGTAGACATGACAGGAAGGAGGACCTGCTGTGACTGAAGACCAGACCCAAACTTTGAGGAGCTGCGTGGAGAAGCTGAGGGCTTTGGAGACGTGAGTAGAAGTTGTGTGGTTTTTTAACCCCTTCTTGGCCCTTTTGAATCCAGAAAATTGGCAGTCAAGGATTCACCAAGAGCTCAAGGTGTAGTATTGTCTTCACAAGAAGTAGGAGCTGTGCGGCAGGTGGATGAGGAATGTAATGGCCACCCTAACTTTAGATCCACTCAGGAAAACACACCTTTAGGATATCCTGATGACAAAACATTTTGGACAATGACCACACAGTGAGCATGAAGTGAAAAAATATAGATGAATACTACATCATGACAGGTCTGACTGGAAGGACAGACATTCCTCAATATTTGCCATGGCCATTAATACAAAGACAAAAGGTAAGTGCCTTCCCATCCGCAGTGATTTTAGTTACCGCTTCGTCTCAATTCTGAGGAAAGCTTCTGCACACCTGGCTTCAAGTTATCCGATCTTGAGATACAATTCAGTACCCACAACTGGTGGCCAATAGACATCTTTAAATTCCCACCACACATCAGTGGATTTTTTAGGAATTACATCATTAATTTAAAAAAAAAACTCATATTAGAGTTCAGACCAAAAGCTAAACCTAATGTAGCTTTTGTACCCTACTCATCAAGTTCCTTTCAGGTGCTGACCAGGTCACTGCTCTATAAGAAGTTTGTACTGCTGATTCCAAAATACTTGATTTGATTATAAGGTCCTACCTCTTCAGCCAACCTAGGTTCACCCAAGTATAAACGTCCTTATGCATATCATACAGTTCCTACTCTTTCCCAGTGACTCCCGTAAACCAGTGCTAAAACCAATTCCTCACCTAATCTACACACAGAGAAAAGTTTTCTGAACTCTCACACCTTGGCTAGACAATCCAGGCATCTAATGTGCCAAAAGCCTTTGGACTCAAGATAGATAATGTTGGGGAGAAGAAAGCCTGGTAAATCTCATTGCCTGATCCTTTTGTTTTCTGTCCAGATAAGCCACCACCAGAGGTTTACTCATCTTTATGATTGAAGACACATGCACACTCGGCTAACTAAGCATGTGTGTGTATAAGAATCCGGGAGGAATAACTGTCCGTTGATCTACTACTGAAGGGACATGGGCACCTTTAGTCAAAAGATCAAGAGCATTAGAAATGAGCCATGGAGTATGCCATAAAGTCAAGACCAGACCAGGGGGCAACGGACCAATGTTGACTGCAAATTATGTTAAGCAGACATCACATATGACCACCAAAGGAAATGGACCAAAACATTGGAGGTGTGATCAGAACCCAAGGACAACATAAAGAGCAAGGAGCAAATCACAAAAGGGAGATTGTTCCTGGAGAAAGATGGCATTCTAGGATACATAGGTTAGGTTTTCCAGTATTAAAAGCAGCTGGTGGTGGGAAAGCTGAAGTTCAAAAATAGAGCAGGTCTATGGGAAGGAGAGCGCTGACCTCTCTCAGTGCAGAATATTCTGCAACTATTTAGAGACATTTCATGAAAAAATAACTGAAGCCCGATATCCTGAGCCAAAAAAGTTACTGGGTAAGGAAATGAATGGCTATAACTAAATCTGGCATCCAGCTATTGATGGAACTCTTCTCTAATAAAGGAGTGACATACAAGAGCAAGAAAGAATGACCGATCGATTAGAATCCAAGAGAATTCAGAAACAGAAGCGTAAAGGGCCACAACGCCCTGATATCAGTGCCAGACACAGTGCCCTCACAACTAGTGATGAGCGAGTACGCTTGTTGCTCGGGTTCTCCTGAGCACGCTCGGGTGATCTCCGAGTATTTGGAAGTGCTCGGAGATTTAGTTTCTGTCGCCGCAGCTGCATGATTTGCGACTGCTAGACATCCTGAATACATGTGGGGAATGCCTGTTTGTTAGGGAATCCCCACATGTATTCAGGCTGTCTAGCAGTCGCAAATCATGCAGCTGCGGTGAAATAAACTAAATCTCCGAGCACTTCCAAATACTCAGACTACCCAAGCATGCTCGGGAAAACCCAAGCAACGAGTATACTCGCTCATCACTACTCACAACAGTGCCAGGCACAATGCTCCCACAACAGTGATAGGCACTATGCTCCCACAACAGTGCCAGGCACTATGCTCCCACAACAGTGCCAGGCACTATGCTCCCACAACAGTGCCATCAAGGCTGCCCTCACAACAGTGCCAGGCACAATACCCTAATACCAGTGCCAGAAACAATGCCGTCACAATAGTGCCAACAAGACTGCCCTCACAATAGTACCAGGCACAATGCCCTGATATCAGTGCTAGACACAACGCCCTCACAACAGTGCCAACAAGGCTGTCTTCACAACAGTGCCAGGCACTATGCCCTAATAAATGTACCAGACACAATGCCCTGATATCAGTGCCAGACACAATGCCCTAACAACTATGTCAATAAGAATACCCTAATGACCGTGCCAGGTACAATGCCCAAATAACAGTACAAGGAACAATGTCCTGATTCCAGCACCAGAGACTATCTTCCATAATAGTGCCAAGTTCAATGCCCTCCCAATAGTGCCTGTCACAATATCCTAACAACAGTGTCAGACATAATGCCCTAACAACAGTGCCAATAAGAGTTCGCTAATAACAGCGGCAGGTTCAATGTCCTGATACCAATGTCAGGAACTAATGCCCTCATTACAGTCCCAAGAAGAGTACCCTAATAACAGTGCCAGGCACAATGTCCATATAACAGTACCAGTCACTGTGCCATCATAACTGTGCAAACCACAATACCCTTATAACAGTGCCAGCCATACTGACCTCAATAGTTTCAGTCACAATTTCCTCATAACAGTGACAGTCACAGTGTTCTCACAACAGTACCAGACACAATGTCCTGGTAGAACCGTCAGCAAAAGTGCCCTATTAACAGTGCCAATAACAATACCCTTATAGCTGATCCAGCCACAATATATTCATAACAATGCCAGTCTCAGTTTTCTCATAACAGTGGCAGCTACAATAAATCGCTAGACACAAAGTACCCTTATAACAGTGCAAGCATCGATGAAAAAAACCCCAGAGTGCTCGCCATCTCTATACACAGTGCCTTGAATAAGTATTCATACCCTGTGATCTTTTCCACATATTATCACACTACACCCACAAACTTAAATGTTTAATATTTGTATTTTATGTGATACCAACACAAAGTAGCAAGAATTTGTGAAGTGAAAAGGAAATGAGAAATGGTTTTCTAACTATTTAAAAAAAATACAGTAAATCTGACAAATATAAAAGCGATGTGCATTTGTATTCAGCCCCTGAGTCAGTACTTTGTAGGACCACCTTTCGCTGCAGTAACTGCTGCAGTATTTTTGGGGTCTGTCTCCACCAACTTTGCACATCTAGAGCTGACATTTTTGCCCCTTCTTCTTTGCACACTCGCTCTAGCTCAGTGACATTGGATGGAGACGTCTATGATCAGTAATTTTTAGGTTTTGTCACAGATTCTCAATGGGATTTAGGTCTGAACTGTGACTGGGCCATTCACACACATGAATATGCTTTGATATAAACCATCCATTGTAGCTGTGGCAAGATGTTTAGGGTCATTGTTCTGCTGGAAGATGAACCTATGGCCCAGTCTCAAGTTATTTGCAGCCGCTAATAGGTTTTCCTCCAGGATTGACCTGTATTTAGCTCCATCCATCTTATCATCAACTCTGACCAGCTTCCCTGTCCCTGCTGAAGAAAAGCTTCTCCACAGCATGATGCTGCCACCACCATGTGTGACGGTGGGGATGGTGTTCGTTAGGGTGATTTGCAGTGTTTGATTTCCACAACACATAACATTTTGCATTTAGTCCAAAAAGTTCTACTTTTGTTTCACCTGACCAGAGCAGGTTCTTCCACATGTTCAATATGTCCCCAACATGGCTGTTTGCAAACTGCAAATGAGATCTCTTATGGCATGCTTTTAAAAATGTCTTTTTTCTTGCCACTCTTCCAAAGAGTCCAGATTTGTAGCGTGTGCAACTTTTAATTGTTCTATGGACAGATTCTCCCAACTGAGCTATGAATTTCTGCAGCTCATTCAGAGTGACTATGAGCTTCTCGGTTGCTTCTCTAATTAGTGCTCTCCTGGCTTGGGATGTCAGTTTACGTGGACGGCCATGTCTTGGTAGGTTTGCAGTTGTGCCATATTCTTTCATTTTTGGATGATGGATTGAGCAGCGCTCCATGAGATGTTCAGAGCTTGGCTATTTTTGATAAACTAACTTTACTCTTCTCCACAACTTTATCCTTAACCTTTCTGGTGGGCTCCTTGGTTTTCATGATGCTCTTTGATCCACAATGTTCTCACACAAACCTCTGAAGGCTTCACAGAACAGCTGTGGTTATACAGAGCAAAAATTATACAAGGGTGGACTTAATTTACTAATTATATAACTTCGGGAGGCAGCTGGTCACTGAGAATTATATTTAGGGGTATCAGACTACAGGGGCTGAATACAAATGCACCTCACAATTTTCAAATTTCTATTTTAAAACTAATTAGAAAACCATGTATCATTTCCTTTGCACTTCACAAATACTTGCTTCTTTGTAGTACATCACTAAAAATCCCAATAAAATACATTTACGTTTGTGGGTGTAACGTGAGAAAATGTGGAAATGTTCACAGGGTATGAATACTTTTTCAAGGTACTATATGTAACGATGCCATCTGCCATATCCTGATGTCAGTGACCACCACCATGTCCTCAAATTTTTGCCAAATTTGATAGACATATCAAGTAATATTACCACTTAACTCTCTTCAAAACCAGGTACACAGGCATATACGGAATGTTCTTGTGAAGAACAATAGAAATAAAAGTTCTAAATATGTCTTAACACATTAAAGCCATATCCTAGTAATTTGCTGAATACAAGATCCCACCGATCGTCCCTTTTACAATTTCCTACGCAGCTGACTATGAACTGTACACCCTCAGCCGCGTATCAGACCGCCATCTGTAAGATTGTCTTTAGCTTTTCCTGGCATGTGTTCATTGACAGCGGCAGGAGACCACTGAGAAAATTATTTAGAAAAATTCAATAATATTTCCTAGATGAAAAAAAAATATAGCGGAACATGATATTAACCTATTCGCCGTACCGCAGCCTTCAGCCATAAAAGTCTCAGGCAATGTCCCCTTGAAGTTGATGACTGGTGTGATTACCCACCTAGGAGACAGATTTGACTTTTTTTTAAGGGATTGAAGTCAATTCCCTGTCCTGCGGGGGACTCTCTAAGCCCATTACTCTCCTAAATTGATTTTTCATAAGACGCCTGGCACAAAATTGCAGTAGTCACACATGAAGACGTCATTTGTGGCAGTGATTTGGTATTTTATGTGTTTTGCGTCGTAAATCTCATCAACATGACTCTGGATAAATATCAACCTCATGTAGCACAAGTCTCACCAAGGTGTGACCTCGTAGAATAATGCCACTTGGGCATCCGAGGGGCAGTGCCCTCACACTAAGCATCTCGGCATCGCTCTACCACATTGTCGTATTTCATTCAAGGACACGACATGTCTGAAATGGACATAGATGTGACAACCTCAACGTCACAAGATGATCAAATGTCTGAATGACGTTAGCAGTATGCCCCCATGGATGATTTACGATTTCTTTGGATGATTCATCTCCAGTCATAAATGGTCCCAGGCGTCAGCAGAAATAATCAGTCACAGCAATAAGCGTCACTGATGTCACATCTTACAGCAAATGTGTAATAACACTGGAAGTATGAGAACAGATTGTTTAACTCTTCACTGCAAAAAGTACATATGTCATATATAATGGTATCAATTATGTTAAAAGGTGCAACAAACGTAGCTGGCCCCTATGTACAAGAATGTATCTACTATAATACCGCCCCTATGTACAAGAATATAACTACTATAATACTGCCCCTATGTACAAGAATATAACTACTATAATACTGCCCCATGTACAAGAATATAAAAACTATAATACTGCCCCTATGTAAAAGAATATAACTACTATAATACTGCTCCTATGTACAAGAATATAACTACTATAATACTGATCCTATGTACAAGAATATAACTACTATAATACTGCTCCTATGTACAAGAATATAACTACTATAATACTGCTTCCTATGTACAAGAATATAACTACTATAATACTGCCCCATGTACAAGAATATAAAAACTATAATACTGCCCCTATGTAAAAGAATATAACTACTATAATACTGCCCCTATGTACAAGAATATAACTACTATAATACTGCTCCTATGTACAAGTATATAACTACTATAATACTGCTCCTATGTACAAGTATATAACTACTATAATACTGCTCCTATGTACAAGAATATAACTGCTATAATACTGCCCCTATGTAGAAGAATATAACTATTATAATACTGCCCCTATGTAGAAGAATATAACTACTGTAATACTGCCCCTATGTACAAGAATATAACTACATAATACTACTTCCTATGTACAAGAATATAACTACTATAATACTGCCCCTATGTAAAGAATATAACTACTATAATACTGCCCTATGTACAAGAATATAACTACTATAATACTGCCCTATGTACAAGAATATAACTACTATACTTTCCTATATATAGATATAACTACTAAATACTGCCCCTATGTACAAGAATATAACTACTATAATACTGCCCTATGTACAAGAATATAACTACTATAATACTGCTCCTATGTACAAGAATATAACTACTATAATACTGCCCTATGTACAAGAATATAACTACTATAATACTTTCCCTATTAAAGAATATAACTACTATAATACTGCTCCTATGTACAAGAATATAACTACTATAATACTGCCCCTATGTACAAGAATATAACTACTATAATACTGCTCCTATGTACAAGAATATAACTACTATAATACTGCCCCTATGTACAAGAATATAAATACTATAATACTGCCCTATATGTACAAGAATGTACTACTATAATACTGCCCTATGTACAAGAATTACTACTATAATACGCCCTATGTAACTAGATAATACTCCCCATACAGAATATAATACTATACGCTCCTATGTACAAGAATATAACTACTATAATACTGCCCCTATGTACAAGAATATAACTACTATAATACTGCCCCTATGTACAAGAATTATCTACTATAATACTGCCCTATGTACAAGAATGTATCTACTATAATACTGCCCTATGTACAAGAAATAACTACTATAATACTGCCCTATGTACAAGAATATAACTACTATAATACTGCCCTATGTACAAGAATATAACTACTATAATACTGCCCCTATGTACAAGAATATAACTACTATAATACTGCCCCTATGTACAAGAATAGTAACTACTATAATACTGCCCTATGTACAAGAATTACTACTATAATACTGCCCCTATGTACAAGAATATAACTACTATAATACTGCCCCTATGTACAAGAATATAACTACTATAATACTGCCCCTATGTACAAGAATATAACTACTATAATACTGCCCCTATGTACAAGAATATAACTACTATAATACTGCCCTATGTACAAGAATGTACTACTATAATACCCCTATGTACAAGAATTAACTACTATAATACGCCCTATGTACAAGAATATAACTACTATAATACTGCTCCTATGTACAAGAATATAACTACTATAATACTGCTCCTATGTACAAGAATATAACTACTATAATACTGCTCCTATGTACAAGAATATAACTACTATAATACTGCCCCTATGTACAAGAATATAACTACTATAATACTGCCCCTATGTACAAGAATTAACTACTATAATACTGCCCTATGTACAAGAATATAACTACTATAATACTGCCCTATGTACAAGAATATAACTACTATAATACTGCTCCTATGTACAAGAATATAACTACTATAATACTGCCCTATGTACAAGAATATAACTACTATAATCTGCCTATGTACAAAATATAACTACTATAATACTGCCCCTATGTACAAGAATATAACTACTATAATACTGCTCCTATGTACAAGAATATAACTACTATAATACTGCCCCCTATGTACAAGAATATAAAAACTATATTACTGCTCCTTAGAGATGCAGATACTAATATGTAACCACCACTTTTATCCTAAAATATGTTCTGAAGTGCTGTTATAAATAGGTATTATGAAGGCTCTTGCTGAATATTTTTCATTGTTCATGGATATTTCCTGCTCTTTGAACATCGATTCAGCATCAACATGAAAAGCCTTTTTTTGCTTCTATTAGACCAGGTTGCTGCTACCCCCTCCGATGCCAAAGGATTCTGTTGCTTTCCTTTGCTGCATATGATGAAATTGCACAATTATGGGGGGTGTTAAAATTACAGTACTTCAAAGGTCATGGAAAGATACAGTTTTCCAGTCCTGATAAGGATATGCAAAAACCTTGTAAGGTAACATCCAACCAGTGACATAACTAAAGTCCAATGGGCCCCTGTGCAAAATTTGGATCTGGGCCCCCACCTGCATGTTCATCAGATGTATGAGTCCTTATAGCGTTCTAGATCCTATAAACTATAAACCCAACTTTCCCGTCACCCTGACAGACTGTCAGTACTATGTTCCTGTCACTCTAACCAGCTGTGGGACACACTTTCCCACCCTCCTGGCAGGCTGTAAACAATACTTTCCCACCACCCAGACAGACTGTGAGACACAATTTTCCCTCAGTCTGACTGGCCATGGTCCACAATTTCACACCATATGGACAGGCAGGGGACAAAACTTTCCCACCCCCTTGACAGGCTATGGGTAGTGCATCCCATTATCCTGACAGACACATTATTACCTCACCCTGGCCTGTTGTGGGTCATACAATTGTGCTCAAAAGTTTACATACCCCAGCAGAATTTTTGGTTTCTTGGCCTTTTTTTCAGAGAAAATGAATGATAACACCCAAACTTTTTCTCCACTCATGGTTAGTGGTTGGGTGAAGCCATTTATCATCAAACTACTGTGTTGCCTCTCTTTAAATCATAATGACAACCCAAAACATCCAAATGACCCTGATCAAAAGTTCTCATACCCCATTTCTTAATACCGTGTATTGCTCCTCTAACATCAATGACAGCTTGAACTCTTTTGTGGTAGTTGTGGATGAGGTTCTTTATTTTCTCAGATGATAAAGCTGCCCACTCTTCTTGGCAAAAAGCCACCATTGCCTGTAAATTCCTGGGCTGTCCAGCATGAACTGCACACTTGAGATCTCCCCAGAGTGGCTCAATGATATTGAGGTCAGGAGACTAAGATGACCACTCCAGAATCTTCACTTTATTATGCTGTAGCCACTGACAGGTCAACTTGTTGTGTTTTGGATCGTTGTCTTGTTGGTACATCCCATGCACAGATTCCGAGCTGATGATTGCAAATTTGCCTCCAATATATGCTGATAACGTGCTGCATTCATCTTTGCTTCTACTTTGACCAAGTTTCCTGTGCCTTTGTAGCTCACACATCGCCAAAATATCAGCCATCCACCTCCGTACTTTAAGTAGGAAGGGTATAGCACAGGCAGGAGTCAGATGCTCCCTGATTAGTCCTGAAGTTTAAAATGTATATCCCATCAATAGATGATATATACAGTCATGGCCAAAAGTTTTGAGAATGACACAAATATTAATTTTTACAAAGTCTACTGCTTCACTTTTTCTAATGGCAATTTGTATATACTCCAGAATGTTATAAAGAGTGATCAGCTTAACAGCAATTACTTGCAAAGTCAATATTTGGCTAGAAAATAAACTTTATCCCCCAAAACACATTTCAACATCATTGCAGCCCTGCCTTAAAAGGACCAGCTAACCTCTTTTCAGTGATTGCTCCATTAACACAGGTGTGGGTGTTGATGAGGACATGGCTGGAGATCAATCTGTCATGATTAAGTAAGAATGACACCACTGGACACTTTAAAAGGAGGCTGGTGCTTGGCATCATTGTTTCTCTTCTGTTAACCATGGTTATCTCTAAAGAAACACGTGCAGTCATCATTGCAATGCACAAAAATGGCCAAACAGGGAAGAGTATCGCAGCTAGAAAGATTGCACCTCAGTCAACAATCTATCGCATCATCAAGAACGAACTTCAAGGAGAGAGGTTCCATTGTTGCCAAAAAGTCTCCAGGGCGCCCAAGAAAGACCAGCAAGCGCCAGGACCGTCTCTTAAAAGTGTATCAGCTGCGGGATCGGGCTACCAGCAGTGCAGAGCTTGCTCAGGAATGGCAACAGGCAGGTGTGAGTGCATCTGCACGCACTGTGAGGCGAAGACTCTTGGAGCAAGGCCTGGTCTCAAGGAGGGCAGAAAAGAAGCCACTTCTCTCCAGAAAAAACATCATGGACAGACTGATATTCTGCAAAAGGTACAGGCAGTGGAGTGCTGAGGACTGGGGTAAAGTTATTTTCTCTGATGAATCCCCTTTTCGATTGTTTGGGACATCAGGAAAACGCCTCATTTGGAGAAGACAAGGTGAGCGCTACCACCAGTCTTGTCTCATGCCAACTGTTAAGCATCCTGAAACCATTCATGTGTGGGGTTGCTTCTCAGCCAAGGGAATCGGCTCTCTCACAGTCTTGCCTAAAAACACAGCCATGAATAAAGAATGGTACCAGAATGTCCTCCAAGAGCAACTTCTCCCAACCCTCCAAGAGCAGTTTGGCGATCAACAATGCCTTTTCCAGCATGATGGAGCACCTTGCCATAAAGCAAAGGTGATAACTAAATGGCTCAGGGAACAAAACATAGAGATTTTGGGTCCATGGCCTGGAAACTCCCCAGATCTTAATCCCATTGAGAACTTGTGGTCAATCATCAAGAGACGGGTGGACAAACAAAAACCTAAAAATTCTGACAAAATGAAATCATTGATTGTGCAAGAATGGACTGCTATCAGTCAGGATTTGGTCCAGAAGTTGATTGAGAGCATGCCAGGGAGAATTGCAGAGGTCCTGAAGAAGAAGGGTCAACACTGCAAATATTGACTTGCTGCATTAACTCATTCTAACTGTCAATATAAGCTTTTGTTACTCATATGTTTGCAATTATTATATTTCTGTCTGTGATAAAAACATCTGTCAAACACACATAAAAGCCAGAGGGCAGCAGATCATGTGAAAATATAATATTTGTGTCATTCTCAAAACTTTTGGCCATGACTGTACAAACCCCAATATTCATAACTATCCAGCGGTGTACTCTATACTCTGAAAGGAACAAAAGTTATCTCTAGCGATGTTAGATTTCCTACTTTTCTGCCTCTTAAATCTACATATCCTAGTCTAAGTGGCTATAACCACAATAGATGTTCTGCCTTATCTATTTGGTTGCCACAGGCAGTCCCAGTCTCAAAAGGGATTTTAATTAGTTTGTCACTTCCCAGCCATACGTAATTTCCTCACTTCCTTATGTTAAACATGTGGTTCTACTTCAAGGAGGCTCTTAGATTGCCAGCTCAGTCTCCTTGAGAGATTTTGTATGAGCAAGGAGGGGGGGTGGATGCCCCCTCCCGGCAAATGTTTTATGGATTTTAATGTTTTCTAAGACAGAAAGCTTTGGCAGCTTATTGTGATAGTGTTTAGTGTGAAAAAATGTTATTATAAATATTTCTAAATACCTTTAATTGACAAAAAACTTTTATCTTGGGAGGTAATCACTTTAGAAAATTAGAATACACTGAAATAAACCTGATCCAGAATGTTAATAATACCTATGAGTATGTGCAGTAACAGCTTCACTCGCTCCCTCATATATAGTAAGATGTGCTTCCAGCAGATGTTTCTGATGTAATACTGTAGATACCAGGAGTGCTGTGGTAAGAAGAGGCTGCTCACATTGCTGTTTACCCTGTCTGATCTAATAGCGCAGATACTAGGAGCACTGAGACAAGAAAAGCTACTCACACTGCTATCCTCCCTGTCTGAGCTAATACTTTAGATATTACTTGAGAGGTGTTGAGGTAAGGAGCGGCTTCTCACACTGCAGTGCCGTGCACCCTGCCTGATTTATTAATTGGAATATCAGAGCTACTGAGATAAGAGGCCGCTCACACTGCTGTCCACCCTGTCTATCTGATCTAATACTGGAGATAGGAGTACTGAGGTAAAAAGAGGCTGCTCACACTGCTGTCCACCCTGTCTATCTGATCTAATACTGGAGATATCAGAGGTGGTGAGATAATAAGAGGCTGCTCACACTGCTGTCCACCCTGTCTATCTGATCTAATACTGGAGATACCAGGAGTACTGAAGTAAGAAAAGGCTGCTCACACTGCTGTCCACCCTGTCTATCTGATCTAATACTGTAAATACCAGGGTGCTGAGGTAAGAAGAGGCTGCTCACACTGCTGTCCACCCTGTCTATCTGATCTAATACTGGAGATAGCAGGAGTACTGAGGTAAGAAGAGGCTGCTCACACTGCTGTCCACCCTGTCTATCTGATCTAATACTGGAGATAGCAAGAGTACTGAGGTAAGAAGAGGCTGCTCACACTGCTGTCCACACTGTCTATCTGATCTAATACTGGAGATACCAGGAGTACTGAAGTAAGAAAAGGCTGCTCACACTGCTGTCCACCCTGTCTATCTGATCTAATACTGTAAATACCAGGGTGCTGAGGTAAGAAGAGGCTGCTCACACTGCTGTCCACTCTGTCTATCTGATCTAATACTGGAGATAGCAGGAGTACTGAGGTAAGAAGAGGCTGCTCACACTGCTGTCCACCCTGTCTATCTGATCTAATACTGTAAATACCAGGGTGCTGAGGTAAGAAGAGGCTGCTCACACTGCTGTCCACCCTGTCTATCTGATCTAATACTGGAGATAGCAAGAGTACTGAGGTAAGAAGAGGCTGCTCACACTGCTGTCCATCCTGTCTATCTGATCTAATACTGTAAATACCAGGGTGCTGAGGTAAGAAGAGGCTGCTCACACTGCTGTCCACCCTGTCTATCTGATCTAATACTGTAAATACCAGGGTGCTGAGGTAAGAAGAGGCTGCTCACACTGCTGTCCACCCTGTCTATCTGATCTAATACTGGAGATAGCAAGAGTACTGAGGTAAGAAGAGGCTGCTCACACTGCTGTCCATCCTGTCTATCTGATTTAATACTGTAAATACCAGGGTGCTGAGGTAAGAAGAGGCTGCTCACACTGCTGTCCACCCTGTCTATCTGATCTAATACTGTAAATACCAGGGTGCTGAGGTAAGAAGAGGCTGCTCACACTGCTGTCCACCCTGTCTATCTGATCTAATACTGGAGATAGCAAGAGTACTGAGGTAAGAAGAGGCTGCTCACACTGCTGTCCACCCTGTCTATCTGATCTAATACTGGAGATACCAGGAGTACTGAAGTAAGAAAAGGCTGCTCACACTGCTGTCCACCCTGTCTATCTGATCTAATACTGTAAATACCAGGGTGCTGAGGTAAGAAGAGGCTGCTCACACTGCTGTCCACCCTGTCTATCTGATCTAATACTGGAGATAGCAGGAGTACTGAGGTAAGAAGAGGCTGCTCACACTGCTGTCCACCCTGTCTATCTGATCTAATACTGGAGATAGCAAGAGTACTGAGGTAAGAAGAGGATGCTCCACACTGCTGTCCACCCTGTCTATCTGATCTAATACTGGAGATAGCAAGAGTACTGAGGTAAGAAGAGGCTGCTCACACTGCTGTCCACCCTGTCTATCTGATCTAATACTGGAGATACCAGGAGTACTGAAGTAAGAAAAGGCTGCTCACACTGCTGTCCACCCTGTCTATCTGATCTAATACTGTAAATACCAGGGTGCTGAGGTAAGAAGAGGCTGCTCACACTGCTGTCCACCCTGTCTATCTGATCTAATACTGGAGATAGCAGGAGTACTGAGGTAAGAAGAGGCTGCTCACACTGCTGTCCACCCTGTCTATCTGATCTAATACTGGAGATAGCAAGAGTACTGAGGTAAGAAGAGGCTGCTCACACTGCTGTCCACCCTGTCTATCTGATCTAATACTGGAGATACCAGGAGTACTGAAGTAAGAAAAGGCTGCTCACACTGCTGTCCACCCTGTCTATCTGATCTAATACTGTAAATACCAGGGTGCTGAGGTAAGAAGAGGCTGCTCACACTGCTGTCCACCCTGTCTATCTGATCTAATACTGGAGATAGCAGGAGAACTGAGGTAAGAAGAGGCTGCTCACACTGCTGTCCACCCTGTCTATCTGATCTAATACTGGAGATAGCAAGAGTACTGAGGTAAGAAGAGGCTGCTCACACTGCTGTCCACCCTGTCTATCTGATCTAATACTGGAGATACCAGGAGTACTGAAGTAAGAAAAGGCTGCTCACACTGCTGTCCACCCTGTCTATCTGATCTAATACTGTAAATACCAGGGTGCTGAGGTAAGAAGAGGCTGCTCACACTGCTGTCCACTCTGTCTATCTGATCTAATACTGGAGATAGCAGGAGTACTGAGGTAAGAAGAGGCTGCTCACACTGCTGTCCACCCTGTCTATCTGATCTAATACTGTAAATAGCAAGAGTACTGAGGTAAGAAGAGGATGCTCACACTGCTGTCCACCCTGTCTATCTGATCTAATACTGGAGATAGCAAGAGTACTGAGGTAAGAAGAGGCTGCTCACACTGCTGTCCACCCTGTCTATCTGATCTAATACTGGAGATACCAGGAGTACTGAAGTAAGAAAAGGCTGCTCACACTGCTGTCCACCCTGTCTATCTGATCTAATACTGTAAATACCAGGGTGCTGAGGTAAGAAGAGGCTGCTCACACTGCTGTCCACCCTGTCTATCTGATCTAATACTGGAGATAGCAGGAGTACTGAGGTAAGAAGAGGCTGCTCACACTGCTGTCCACCCTGTCTATCTGATCTAATACTGGAGATAGCAAGAGTACTGAGGTAAGAAGAGGCTGCTCACACTGCTGTCCACCCTGTCTATCTGATCTAATACTGGAGATACCAGGAGTACTGAAGTAAGAAAAGGCTGCTCACACTGCTGTCCACCCTGTCTATCTGATCTAATACTGTAAATACCAGGGTGCTGAGGTAAGAAGAGGCTGCTCACACTGCTGTCCACCCTGTCTATCTGATCTAATACTGGAGATAGCAGGAGTAACTGAGGTAAGAAGAGGCTGCTCACACTGCTGTCCACCCTGTCTATCTGATCTAATACTGGAGATAGCAAGAGTACTGAGGTAAGAAGAGGCTGCTCACACTGCTGTCCACCCTGTCTATCTGATCTAATACTGGAGATACCAGAGTACTGAAGTAAGAAAAGGCTGCTCACACTGCTGTCCACCCTGTCTATCTGATCTAATACTGTAAATACCAGGGTGCTGAGGTAAGAAGAGGCTGCTCACACTGCTGTCCACTCTGTCTATCTGATCTAATACTGGAGATAGCAGGAGTACTGAGGTAAGAAGAGGCTGCTCACACTGCTGTCCACCCTGTCTATCTGATCTAATACTGTAATACCAGGGTGCTGAGGTAAGAAGAGGCTGCTCACACTGCTGTCCATCCTGTCTATCTGATCTAATACTGGAGATAGCAAGAGTACTGAGGTAAGAAGAGGCTGCTCACACTGCTGTCCACCCTGTCTATCTGATCTAATACTGGAGATACCAGGAGTACTGAAGTAAGAAAAGGCTGCTCACACTGCTGTCCACCCTGTCTATCTGATCTAATACTGTAAATACCAGGGTGCTGAGGTAAGAAGAGGCTGCTCACACTGCTGTCCACCCTGTCTATCTGATCTAATACTGGAGATAGCAGGAGTACTGAGGTAAGAAGAGGCTGCTCACACTGCTGTCCACCCTGTCTATCTGATCTAATACTGGAGATAGCAAGAGTACTGAGGTAAGAAGAGGCTGCTCACACTGCTGTCCACCCTGTCTATCTGATCTAATACTGGAGATACCAGGAGTACTGAAGTAAGAAAAGGCTGCTCACACTGCTGTCCACCCTGTCTATCTGATCTAATACTGTAAATACCAGGGTGCTGAGGTAAGAAGAGGCTGCTCACACTGCTGTCCACCCTGTCTATCTGATCTAATACTGGAGATAGCAGGAGTACTGAGGTAAGAAGAGGCTGCTCACACTGCTGTCCACCCTGTCTATCTGATCTAATACTGGAGATAGCAAGAGTACTGAGGTAAGAAGAGGCTGCTCACACTGCTGTCCACCCTGTCTATCTGATCTAATACTGGAGATACCAGAGTACTGAAGTAAGAAAAGGCTGCTCACACTGCTGTCCACCCTGTCTATCTGATCTAATACTGTAAATACCAGGGTGCTGAGGTAAGAAGAGGCTGCTCACACTGCTGTCCACTCTGTCTATCTGATCTAATACTGGAGATAGCAGGAGTACTGAGGTAAGAAGAGGCTGCTCACACTGCTGTCCACCCTGTCTATCTGATCTAATACTGTAAAATACCAGGGTGCTGAGGTAAGAAGAGGCTGCTCACACTGCTGTCCACCCTGTCTATCTGATCTAATACTGGAGATAGCAAGAGTACTGAGGTAAGAAGAGGCTGCTCACACTGCTGTCCATCCTGTCTATCTGATCTAATACTGTAAATACCAGGGTGCTGAGGTAAGAAGAGGCTGCTCACACTGCTGTCCACCCTGTCTATCTGATCTAATACTGTAAATACCAGGGTGCTGAGGTAAGAAGAGGCTGCTCACACTGCTGTCCACCCTGTCTATCTGATCTAATACTGTAGATAGCAAGAGTACTGAGGTAAGAAGAGGCTGCTCACACTGCTGTCCATCCTGTCTATCTGATCTAATACTGTAAATACCAGGGTGCTGAGGTAAGAAGAGGCTGCTCACACTGCTGTCCACCCTGTCTATCTGATCTAATACTGTAAATACCAGGGTGCTGAGGTAAGAAGAGGCTGCTCACACTGCTGTCCACCCTGTCTATCTGATCTAATACTGGAGATAGCAAGAGTACTGAGGTAAGAAGAGGCTGCTCACACTGCTGTCCACCCTGTCTATCTGATCTAATACTGGAGATACCAGGAGTACTGAAGTAAGAAAAGGCTGCTCACACTGCTGTCCACCCTGTCTATCTGATCTAATACTGTAAATACCAGGGTGCTGAGGTAAGAAGAGGCTGCTCACACTGCTGTCCACCCTGTCTATCTGATCTAATACTGGAGATAGGAGTACTGAGGTAAGAAGAGGCTGCTCACACTGCTGTCCACCCTGTCTATCTGATCTAATACTGGAGATAGCAAGAGTACTGAGGTAAGAAGAGGCTGCTCACACTGCTGTCCACCCTGTCTATCTGATCTAATACTGGAGATACCAGGAGTACTGAAGTAAGAAAAGGCTGCTCACACTTCTGTCCACCCTGTCTATCTGATCTAATACTGTAAATACCAGGGTGCTGAGGTAAGAAGAGGCTGCTCACACTGCTGTCCACTCTGTCTATCTGATCTAATACTGGAGATAGCAGGAGTACTGAGGTAAGAAGAGGCTGCTCACACTGCTGTCCACCTTGTCTATCTGATCTAATACTGTAAAACCAGGGTGCTGAGGTAAGAAGAGGCTGCTCACACTACTGTCCACCCTGTCTATCTGATCTAATACTGGAGATAGCAAGAGTACTGAGGTAAGAATAGGCTGCTCACACTGCTGTCCATCCTGTCTATCTGATCTAATACTGTAAATACCAGGGTGCTGAGGTAAGAAGAGGCTGCTCACACTGCTGTCCACCCTGTCTATCTGATCTAATACTGGAGATAGCAAGAGTACTGAGGTAAGAAGAGGCTGCTCACACTGCTGTCTACCCTGTCTATCTGATCTAATACTGGAGATAGCAGGAGTACTGAGGTAAGAAGAGGCTGCTCACACTGCTGTTCATCCTGTCTATCTGATCTAATACTGGAGATATCAGGAGTACTGAGGTAAGAAGAGGCTGCTCACACTGCTGTCCATCCTGTCTATCTGATCTAATACTGGAGATATCAGAGTACTGAGGTAAGAAGAGGCTGCTCACACTGCTGTCCATCCTGTCTATCTGATCTAATACTGGAGATATCAGGAGTACTGAGGTAAGAAGAGGCTGCTCACACTGCTGTCCATCCTGTCTATCTGATCTAATACTGGAGATATCAGAAGTACTGAGGTAAGAAGAGGCTGCTCACACTGCTGTCCACCCTATCTGATCAATACTGGAGATAGCAGGAGTACTGAGGTATGAAGAGGCTGCTCACACGGCTGTCCACCTGTCTATCTGATCAATACTGGAGATACCAGGAGTACTGAGGAATGAAGAGGCTGCTCACACTGCTGTCCACCCTGTCTATCTGATCTAATACTGGAGATAGCAGGAGTACTGAGGTAAGAAGAGGCTGCTCACACTGCTGTCCACCTGTCTATCTGATCTAATACTGGAGATAGCAGGAGTACTGAGGTAAGAAGAGGCTGCTCACACTGCTGTCCATCCTGTCTATCTGATCTAATACTGGAGATAGCAGGAGTACTGAGGTAAGAAGAGGCTGCTCACACTGCTGTCCACCCTGTCTATAGAATCTAATACTGGAGATAGCAGGAGTACTGAGGTAAGAAGAGGCTGCTCACACTGCTGCCACCCTGTCTGTCTGATCTAATACTGGAGATAGCAGGAGTACTGAGGTAAGAAGAGGCTGCTCACACTGCTGTCCACCCTGTCTATCTGATCTAATACTGGAGATAGCAGGAGTACTGAGGTAAGAAGAGGCTGCTCACACTGCTGTCCATCCTGTCTATCTGATCTGATACTGGAGATACTGGAGATTACTCAAAATGCTGTCTAGCTGATCTAATACTGGAGATATCAGGAATTCTAAAGGTCTGCCACACTACACAATCCCGCTAGCGATCTCGTTAGCGTCGCATACTAATGAATCGCTAGCGGGATTGTTTCTATATCGCTAGTAGCTACCTAATTTAGCGATATCGTTAAGGACGCTATCGCGGTTAGCGATCTCCTTAACGACTTTAGCGGTACAAAAGTACCGCTAACTCGCTAAAAAAGGTGCCACACTCAGCGATTAGATACTTACCAGCGGGACGCCAGCGATGAAAATGGGGTCCGGAACGATCAGGACGACGGACGAGATCACAGCAGGGGCCACGTCGCTGGTAGATGCCGCACACAACAACATCGCTAACGGGATCGCTAAATAGTGACGTTTTTTAGCGATCCCGTTAGCGATGTTGTTTAGTGTGGCATACCCTTAAGTTAAAAAGAGGTTGCTCACACTGCTGTCCACACTGTGTGATCTAATACTGAAGATATCAGGATTACTGAGATAAGAAAAGGCCGCTTAGACTGTCTTCCCTGTCTGATCTAATACTGGAGACACCTGGAGACACCAGCAAAGCTGAGATAAGAAGAAGCCGCTCATACTGCTGTCCATACTGTCTGATCTAATACTGGAGATACCAGTAGTACTGAGGTAAGAAGAGGCTGCTCACACTGCTGTCCACCCTGTCTATCTGATCTAATACTGGAGATACCAGGATTACTGAGGTAAGAAGAGGCTGCTCACACTACAATCATGGCCAAAAGTTTTGAGAATGACACAAATATTAATTTTTACAAAGTCTACTGCTTCACTTTTTCTAATGGCAATTTGCATATACTCCAGAATGTATAAAGAGTGATCAGCTTAACAGCAATTACTTGCAAAGTCAATATTTGGCTAGAAAATAACTTTATCCCCCAAAACATATTTCAACATCATTGCAGCCCTGCCTTAAACGGACCAGCTAATCTCTTTTCAGTGATTGCTCCATTAACACAGGTGTGGGTATTGATGAGGACATGGCTGGAGATCAATCTGTCATGATTAAGTAAGAATGACACCACTGGACACTTTAAAAGGAGGCTGGTGCTTGGCATCATTGTTTCTCTTCTGTTAACTATGGTTATCTCTAAAGAAACACGTGCAGTCATCATTGCAATGCACAAAAATGGCCTAACAGGGAAGAGTATCGCAGATAGAAAGATTGCACCTCAGTCAACAATCTATCGCATCATCAAGAACTTCAAGAAGAGAGGTTCCATTGTTGCCAAAAAGGCTTCAGGGCGCCCAAGAAAGACCAGCAAGCGCCAGGACGTCTCTTAAAAGTGTTTCAGCTGCGGGATCGGGCTACCAGCAGTGCAGAGCTTGCTCAGGAATGGCAGCAGGCAGGTGTGAGTGCATCTGCACGCACTGTGAGGCGGAGACTCTTGGAGCAAGGCCTGGTCTCAAGGAGGGCAGCAAAGAAGCTACTTCTCTCCAGAAAAAACATCATGGACAGACTGATATTCTGCAAAAGGTACAGGCAGTGGACTGCTGAGGACTGGGGTAAAGTTATTTTCTATGATGAATCCCCTTTTTCGATTGTTTGGGACATCAGGAAAATGCCTCATTCGGAGAAGACAAGGTGAGCGCTACCACCAGTCTTGTCTCATGCCAACTGTTAAGCATCCTGAAACCATTCATGTGTGGGTTGCTTCTCAGCCAAGGGAATCGGCTCTCTCACAGTCTTGCCTAAAAACACAGCCATGAATAAAGAATGGTACCAGAATGTCCTCCAAGAGCAACTTCTCCCAACCCTCCAAGAGCAGTTTGGCGATCAACAATGCCTTTTCCAGCATGATGGAGCACCTTGCCATAAAGCAAAGGTGATAACTAAATGGCTCAGGGAACAAAACATAGAGATGTTGGGTCCATGGCCTGGAAACTCCCCAGATCTTAATCCCATTGAGAACTTGTGGTCAATCATCAAGAGACGGGTGGACAAACAAAAACCTAAAAATTCTGACAAAATGAAAGCATTGATTGTGCAAGAATGGACTGCTATCAGTCAGGATTTGGTCCAGAAGTTGATTGAGAGCATGCCAGGGAGAATTGCAGAGGTCCTGAAGAAGAAGGGTCAACACTGCAAATATTGACTTGCTGCATTAACTCATTCTAACTGTCAATATAAGCTTTTGTTACTCATATGTTTGCAATTATATTTCTGTCTGTGATAAAAACATCTGTCAAACACGCACATAAAAACCAGAGGGCAGCAGATCATGTGAAAATATAATATTTGTGTCATTCTCAAAACTTTTGGCCATGACTGTACAGTCTAAATTGTCCATGTGATCTAATACTGGAGATATCAGGACTACTGATTGAAAAGGTAAACACCTAAATGTAGCCAATGTAGTTTTGGACCCTCTTCAAAGAACTGTATAAGCCTACAAAGAATTTATGAGAGTGCAAGCCAAACAAACAATAAAGTAAATCTTTAGTTACCAAGATAACATACACATTAAAAGGGTATACTAAAAAAGAAAGTAAAGCAGAACTCTATCCCACTGAGGCAGCCCACACATGGACATACACTAGTAATTCTACACTTAACCAAACAATGCTATAATGAAAAACCTCAAGAAAGATGTAAGTGATGTCATAGACAAAGGACACAATGTCCAAGTGATGAGTGGTGCGCGTATATCTGTGAAGAAATGGCAGTGAAGCAAATATAGGCCAAGTGGCAATAAGGCACCTATTAAAAGCAGTAAAATAAAGTGTCAGAATATGTCTGAATGACAGAGAATAATCAGAGAGTGGCCTACAAAATGCAGTCTGACAAACTGGTACTGCATGTTATAAAGGACCAATGAAAGAGAATAAATCATAGCAATGCTATAAATCAAGTATAATCATGATGAGGGAAAAAGACCGATGTGGAGATAGAAAGGAGTAACCTAACGTGTATTTCATGTATAGCTTCTTCACATCCCCCTTGGAAGAAACTGTACGCGAAACCTGCGTTGGAGTGCTCCTTAAAATGCCATTGTCAGTGACTGACAGTAGCATCTAAATGGTTAACAGCAGCAATCAGAGCTGAGCTCCAGACGATGTTGTCAGATACAGATGATGGTTATTTAATCTTGCCAATATCTGCCATGTGTGGTGCGGGCTCAGCTCCTGTGCCTGCTCCACGATGAATATATCTGCCATGGAGCGTTAAGGAGTTAAAGTGGTTGTCCAGGCAGGAGAAAAAAATCTGCAGTCATTCTGTATGAAAGCTGAAACATGACATTGTGCTTATTAGAAGCATTTGGCTTCTCTCAGTAGAAGTAAATTGAGAGAAGTTTGTCATGTCTAGTTGGCATGTTACTACAAGTATGCAAATCGCGACAGCCTGTTTGCCCCAGGTATACTGGGAAATCGAGACAGAATGGGCACCTTACATATAAAGTGACTGCAGACTTTTGTCTCAAGTCTGGACAATTCCTTTAATCTTGACACAAGATATCACAAACTTTAAAAATGTGCATTGTTCTGTGGAGCATTATTTAGGCTTTATGTGTCTGCGCAGTAATGCATCAAATTTGCATAGTTGGAAAAGTGGCAAATGACGCATTAGGAAATTGGTGTGAGCATGGTGCACCAGAAACACAAAACACCAGATGGTGCCAAATCTGTTTACCCCTTGTCCTAAAGTTGATGGTGGCTTTGAAATGCGTTTTTGGCATGCAACCAATATATTATAATAAAATATTTGGGATTGCACCTAATATGTTAACCACTTACATAAATTTGGCACCAGATTTTCTCCATTCATTCTCGATGAGTTCAGCACATTGTGTGAACTGTTACATTCATTTTTATAACTGTTCTCACTCCTTCCTTCCTAATTGTGCTGTGTTCTCTTCTCTCGTGTTTGCCCCGTGGCGCATTAGCATAACCAATAATGTCACGTGCCAAGAGTCTGTAATAAGGTCTCGCTGGCTTCACCTCGATGAACGAGTCTGACCAGTATTTTATAGGCATGACTTCAAATGACATTGATTTAGTCGTGTTTGCTGATGCCTGGGCAGATGTAAAGATAACACGCGGCTATAAGCGGTGGTATAAAGTTCAGGACATACAAGCAGATACTTTGTGGTGGCAACAATCACCATGGAAGCAGAGGGCTCAAAAGTTTGGAGAAAATAGAAGATATTTATTAGAGGGAATGTCCATCTTTTAACGCCTTGTCTATCAGCAGGACGTCGGCCGCTGAGTTTCTAATTTTGCCCAAAGCCCCTCCGAACCACTATCAGTTTCACTATATTGTAGGAACTCGGTTGGTCTTCTTGACCTCAAACTTGTATGACCACCACACGTTGCCTCTACATCTTGGTGCCTTCTTTTGGAAGGTCCGCACTTGCCATTAGATGGAAATGTAACCAGCATGGAAGAGTCTTAAAGAGCGAAATGGACAATACCTAAAATTTTGCACCCACATGATATAATAACGCAGTCGGTCCACTATGCATCATGGAGTCTCTCGATGATGGTTTGCTCTTATGAAATGACGAAAGATATTTTCCAAGCCTCATGTACAATTTCTGATGATTTGTCATCGTGTTGCAAGGTTCTCCGCAACCAGCTGTTTCCATCCTAGTACATGCTCCAATCATGAAGCTTAAATAAAGAGAAGGTTCGAAGATGTGTTTTAAGGCCGATACGATATAATTGCAACGTCACCGGTTTGGTGACGTTGCAGCGACGTCGAAACAACATCTTTGCATGTGACACGTAGTAACGATCAACGATCAGTCGGCTGATCGTTAATCGTTGCAGAATGTACTGGATCATAAATCTATCATTGGTCTCCCGCTGGGCAGCAGACATCGCTGCGTGTGACAGCGGGAGACCAACAATCAGCGAGCTCCCAGGGCTGTACAGCAGACGCTGGGAGCTGGTATCCCGGGTAAACAGTGGGAAACTAAGCGCCTGCTTCTGGAAATGTTTCCAATTTTTCATACCCTTAGTTGCACTGCTATCTGCCTCCTGGAGAAATGTCATTCAAGAATACGGTGCAGAAACCACCAACATATGATCCGTATGTGGCCATGACTGTTCGCTCACAAAAAAAAACTGTGGAAAAGCAAAGTCTTCCGGCTCATTCTCAACAACAAGCTTTGTGCAGAAAATAGTCTGATAAGTAATGAACCGGTCCTGATTCTCATGCTCCGGAACTAGTCATCTTCTCTTTTTAATTAAGTCGTTCCTTTACATTAGCATTCTGTGGGCACAAAAGGTGCTGGAACAGTCCTACACCTAAAGAACATCTCTAGAATCCGCCCTTTTCTCACCATGGAAACAACAAAA
>JARQOD010000006.1:435242120-435335459 GCA_033576555.1 Oophaga sylvatica | reverse complement strand
AAAAAAGAATGAATACTCCAACATGGCTGCTATAGGAAGAAAGCACGTGTTCGGACAATACAGGACCCCTGCGGTGAAGCGGGAAAACTTCCAGCACTGGCAGCTCACATTACACTGCCTGAGTGCAGGCTGACAGGGGGGAAGGGAGAAGTATGAGAGCTGCAGAGAGAAGGAGGGCTTTCAGCAGTACAAAAAAAAAAAAAAGAGATGAGGACAGCAATTCCAGCACAGCACTCATCACAGTGGTTAATTCAGGTTACTGCAATCCAATAGGTTCCAGCCTCTCTGGTGTATTACCGCTTTTGTTATTTTTTGCTATTTCTCCTGTTACTGAAACATAACAGTATAACCAGCCCAAAACTGAAAATTGTATGGTACTCACAGAAGGGGAAAATAGTAATAAGGAAACTCTGTTTGTTGCATTTTTTTTCCCCTCTTTTCTCTGGGTGCTGAGGAGGAATTTTTTTTTTCTCTCAATGGACTTTGCACAGTTGTCTGGCCGTGTGGATCAGCTTGCCACTGAGGTTCGGAGTATTGCTACCTATCTTGCTGGGTTGCCTGTTGTGGAACCTAGGATCCCCATGCCAGATTTGTTTTTGGGGGATCGATCTAAATTTCTGAATTTCAAAAATAACTGTAAGTTGTTTTTTGCCTTAAAGCCAAGTCCTCAGGGAACGCGGCACAGCAGGTTCAAATTGTCATCTCCCTGCTGTGCGGCGACCCTCAGGATTGGGCTTTTTCCATGACACCTGGGGATCCTGTTTTGAATGATATTGATGTATTTTTTCAGGCTCTGGGGTTATTGTACGATGAACCTAATGTCACTGATCAAGCTGAAAAGATCTTGTTGGCATTAAATCAGGGTCTTGAAGACGCTGAGTTGTACTGTCAGAAATTCGAAAGTGGGCAGTCCTGACCAAATGGAATGATGATTCTTTGGCAGCCCTTTTTCGAAAGGGTCTGTCAGAAAAAGTAAAGGACGTTATGGTGGGATTCCCTGTTCCCTCTGGTCTCAATGATTCTATGTCTTTGGCTATTCAAATTGACAGACGTTTGCGTGAGCGCAGAGGTATGCGAGAGATAGTATTGCTTTGTGAGCCAGGTCCTGAGCCCATGCAGTGTGATGGAGTGACTTCTGGGGCTCAGCGTCATGAGTTTCGTAAGCGCAATGGGTTATGTTTCTACTGTGGTGACGCTTCCCATGCTATTTCTGTCTGCCCTAAGCGGGGAAGATGTTTTGCACGCTCAGTTGTCTTGGGTAGTGTTCAGACTAAATTTCTGTTGACTGTTACCCTGATTTGCTCCCTGTCCACATTTTCTGCTCAGGATTTTGTTGATTCAGGAGCAGCTATTAACCTGATGGATTTTGACTTTGCCAAACGTTGTGGTTTTCCCATGATACCCCTGCGGAAGTCTATTCCCCTACTGGGCATTGATTCTACCCCTTTGGCGGAGAATAAACCCCAGTTTTCTACTCAGGTGATAATGAGGGTTGAACCAGATCATCAGGAGAGTTGCAAATTTCTGGTGCTGTATAATCTGCATGACATTATTGTACTAGGTTTCCTTTGGTTACAGACTCATAATCCTGTTTTGGATTGGAAATCTGTGTCTGTGACCAGTTGGGGCTGCCAATGTGTTAATGCCAACACTCCTGTTTTTTCTCCCTCTCCCCAGTCTCAGGATGTCCCTGACTTTTTGACTGATTATTCTGATGTGTTTAGTGAAAGTAAATCTGCATCCTTGCCCCCTCACAGGAGCTATGATTGCGCTATTGAATTAGTGCCTGGTGGTAAATTTCCTAAAGGTCGCCTTTTTAATTTATCTGTACCTGAACACGATGCTATGCGATCTTATATCAAGGAGTCATTGGAGAAGGGTCATTTCAGACCATCCTCTTCACCCTTGGGCGCCATTTTTTTCTTTGTGGCCAAAAAGGATGGTTCATTGAGGCCGTGTATTGATTATCGCCTCCTGAATAAGATCACTGTTAAATATCAATATCCGTTACCTTTGATTTCTGACCTATTTTCCAGAGTGAAAAGTGCTAGTTGGTTTACCAAGCTTGACCTCAGGGGGGCGTATAACCTTATTCGCATTAAGCACGGGGATGAATGGAAGACGGCGTTTAATACCCCAGAGGGGCATTTTGAGTACCTAGTGATGCCTTTTGGGCTTACTAATGCCCCTTACGTCTTCCAATCCTTCATGAATGATATTTTCAGGGATTTTGTGGATAAATTTCTGATTGTTTATTTGGATGATATCTTGATTTTTTCCAATGACTGGGACACTCATGTGAAACATGTTCGGACTGTATTCCAGATTTGAGAGAGAATGCACTGTATGCGAAGGGATCAAAGTGTCTTTTTGGCGTACAGAAGATCTCATTTCTGGGATTCATTTTGTCTCCATCTGTTATTGAAATGGACCCGGTCAAGGTTCAGGCCATCTGTGATTGGGTTCAACCTACTTCATTGAAGACTCTTCAGAGATTTTTGGGTTTTGCCAATTTTTATCGTAAATTTATTGGTAATTTCTCTGGTATTGTTAAGCCATTGACTGATCTGACCAAAAAGGGTTCTGATGTGGTGAATTGGCCTCCTAAGGCAGTTTCTGCATTTCAGGAACTTAAGCAGAGATTCACTTCTGCTCCTGTTATACGGCAGCCTGATATTTCTCTGCCGTTTCAGGTGGAGGTTGATGCCGCTGAGATTGGGGCAGGCGCCGTTTTGTCCCAAAGGGATCCAGAGACCTCTAAGAGTGACCGATGTGCCTTTTTCTCCCGAAAATTTTCTCCAACTGAACGTAATTATGACGTGGGTAATCGGGAGTTATTGGCCATGAAGTGGGCCTTTGAAGAGTGGAGACATTGGCTGGAAGGAGCCAAACATCAGGTGGTGGTCCTCATGGACCATAAGAACCTGGTTTATCTCGAATCAGCCAAGCGACTTAATCCTAGACAGGCCAGGTGGGCCTTGTTTTTCACAGGTTTTAATTTTGTGGTTTCTTTTCTTCTTGGCACTAAGAATGTTAAGGCGGATGCCCTCTCGAGGAGTTTCTTTGCAGATTCTCCTGAGTTATCTGATCCTGCTGTTATTTTGAAAGAGGGTGTAGTTCTTTCCGCCATTTCGCCCAATTTGAGACTGGCTCTGGAAGGGTGTCAGGAGGATAAACATGAGCGCTGCCCTGTTGGGAAGTTGTTTGTTCCAGACCAGTGGAAAAAGAGTGTGATGTCTGAGATTCATTGTTCCGCATTGGCTGGTCATCCCGGGATTTTTGGTACCAGAGACTTGGTGAAACGCTCTTTTTGGTGGCCTACTTTGTCTCGTGACGTCAGGGACTTTGTGTAGTCCTGTGGGACTTGCTCTCGTTCCAAGCCTTGCTCTCGTTCTAGTGGTTTGTTAATGCCATTACCCGTACCCAAGAGGCCATGGACCCATATTTCTATGGATTTTATTTCTGACCTTCCTGTCTCTCAGAGAATGACCGTTATCTGGGTAATCTGTGATAGGTTTTCCAAGATGATACATCTTGTGCCATTACCTAAGTTGCCTTCCTCCTCCGAGTTGGTGCCTTTGTTCCTTCAGCACGTGGTTCGGTTACATGGCATTTCGGAGAACATTGTGTCTGACAGAGGAGTCCAGTTTGTTTCCAGATTTTGGAGGACATTTTTTCTAAACTTGGTGTTCAGTTGTCTTTCTCCTCTGTATTTCACCTCAGACCAATGGACAAACCGAGAGAACAAACCAGACCTTGGAGACTTATTTGAGATGTTTTGTGTCTGCTGATCAAGATGACTGGGTCTCTTTTTTTGCCTTTGGCTGAGTTTGCTCTTAATAATAGAGCTAGCTCTGCCACCTTAATGTCTCCATTTTTCTGCAATTCTGGGTTTCACCCTCGATTTTCTTCAGGACAGGCGGAGGCTTCCTGTCTGTCCGGGGGTTGACTCTATTGTGCAGCGTATGCAGCAGATTTGGACCAGGTGGTGGAGATGTTGTCTCTCCAGGAGACGGCCCAGCGGTTTGCCAACCGGCATAGGACTGATGGTCCTCGTTTTAAAGTGGGGGACTTGGTTTGGTTGTCCTCAAGGAATATCCCTATGAAGGTTGCATTTCCAAAATTTAAGCCAAGGTTCATTGGACCTTATAAGATCATGGAAATTATTAATCCGGTTTCCTTCCGTTTGCTTCTTCCAGGGACATTTAAGATCCATAACGTGTTCCACAAGTCCTTATTGAAGAGGTTTGTCGAACCAGTGGTTCCTATGGCTGCGCCTCCCGACCCTGTTTTGGTTGAGGGCAATTTGGAATATGTGGTTGAGAAGATATTGGATTCTCGTTTTGCTAGATGGAAACTCCAGTATTTGGTTAAGTGGAGAGGTTATGGTCAGGAGGACAATTCTTGGGTGTTTGCTTCGGACATTCATGCTGGGAGACTTATCCGTGCCTATCATCGAGCCCATCCAGATCGGCCTGGTTGCGCAGGTGAGGGTTCGGTGACCCCTCCTCAAGGGGGGGGTACTGTTGTGAATATGCTGGAGGCGGCTTCTGAGCTGGGGCTCCCTCCGGTGATTGCTGAGGGTAATGAACTGAGTACTGAATGGCCTTCAGCTGGCGCTGAATGGTAGTATATAAGTGGCCTGAGTTCCCAGCAGCCTTGCCGGTTATCAATTGTTCCTTCTGGTCTTGCTTGAAGCACTGCTAGTTTCCTGCTCTCCTTCAGATAAGTGTTTGCTGTTTTTTTTTCCTCTGTTTGATTTTCTCTGCTGGTTTGCTGCTTGCAGTGGACTGCAGCCTGTCCCCCCTTTGGGGGTCTGGCGCTGCAATTGTGCTCCATTTGTGTCTGCACTCTTGCTTTGCTCCTTTTTTACTTTTTATTTGCTGAATAGCGTTTTGTTACACCAGAAATCTGATTTAGGTGGATGAGATCGTGTGATCTCAGGTTTTTTTGGCAATCAGAAGTGTTGGTATTTTTTGTTAGGGTTTTGTTGGATTGCAGTCAGAATTCTTTCCTGTACTTTTCTGTCTAGACAGATTGGGCCCCAGCGTTTGCTCATTCTATTTTCTGTCTGTGTCCGTGCTTTCTTCTTGTCTAACCGCCATTACATGTTTGGGGGCTTCCTATTTTCTTTGGTGATCTGCTCCGGGGCAGATAGCTTTCATCTTTCTGCCTTTAGGTGTAGTTATCTCTCAGGCTGTGACAAGGCGTCTAGAATCACCGTAGGAACGCTCCACGGCCACTTCTAGTTGTGTGGTTAGTTCAGGTTACTGCAATCCAATAGGTTCCAGCCTCTCTGGTGTATTACCGCTTTTGCTATTTTTTGCTATTTCTCCTCAGTTACCGAAACATAACAGGAAAGAATGTGCATAAAGGGGATCTATATACAGAGAAAGAATGTGCATAAAGGGGATCTATATACAGGGAAAGGATATGCATAAAGGGGGTCTATATACAGGGGAAAGAATGTGCATAAAGGGGATCTATATACAGGGAAAGGATGTGTATAAAGGGGATCTATATACAGGGAAAGAATATGCATAAAGTGGGTCTATATACAGGGGAAAGAATGTGTATAAAGGGGATCTATATACAGGGAAAGAATGTGGATAAAGGGGGTCTACATACAGTGGAAAGAATGTGCATAAAGGGGGTCTATATACTGGGGAAAAATATGCATTAAGGGGATCTATATACAGGGAAAAGAATGTGTATAAAGGGGATCTATATACAGGGGAAAAAACATGCATTAAGGGGATCTATATACAGGGGAATGAATGTGCATAAGCGGGGTCTATATACAGGGGAAAGAATGGGTATAAAGGGGGTCTATATACAGGGAAAGAATGTGCATAAAGGGGGTCTATATACAGGGGAAAGAATGGGTATAAAGGGGGTCTATATACAGGGGAAAGAATGGGTATAAAGGGGTGCTCTGTTTTGAGGTCTAGTCTTAACGTTGTATTTTTGGAGGAAACGGTCTGCGATCTGTACTTTTTAATGGGTCTGGGTTCTTTTTTATTTTAAGGATCATGGTGA
Source organism: Oophaga sylvatica (assembly GCA_033576555.1). Classification (NCBI taxonomy): domain Eukaryota; kingdom Metazoa; phylum Chordata; class Amphibia; order Anura; family Dendrobatidae; genus Oophaga; species Oophaga sylvatica. Next base: position 435,329,420 of record JARQOD010000006.1, on the reverse strand, counting down.
ACCTCCATTTCATTCATTGACTATGGGACGGCCAGGAGCAGTGCTGTAGTCGGCAATCCCTAAGGCTCCTTCAGACGTCCGCGATCATCGGTTTGGTCTCGGATGACAATGCACGGACTGGCCTGGCGTCTCCGTACCTGAGCATGACAGACTCCTAGAAATATATGAGGCTGTCACGCTCGGGGTTGGCAGACATGTGGCCAGTCCGTGCATTGTCATCCGCGATCAGACCGATGATCGTGGACGTCCATCAGACAATGGAAGGTGCACAGCTTTGATCCATTTAAGACATTGCTCTTTGGGTTAGACCCCCCGCGATCAGTAACAAAGTTTACGGGATAGTTTACAATTTTGGGAATAAAAACCTGCATTGGAGAATGTGTTCATTTATGGGTCTGCATTTGCTCAGAAGGTGCGGCCTGGAGTCCTAAATATCAGACCCGACCTGTGGTATCTAGAGAGGAGCCACAAACACAGGGCTCGGGCCGTTATTACTTCTGTGCCTTTTTTTTGGCATTTTGCTCCAAATCCATTTCTGTCCTGTATAAAGCCTATTTTACGCGCTCGCCCGTTTTCATCACTGTGGACGGTTTTCCAGATGTTTTTTCCACGATTGATCAATTGCAACTTTTTTGAAAAGCGGCTGAATTTTTGCATCAATGTCCTTCGGTTGCCCCTTCCCCCGCCCTCCGGAAAGTTTGCATCATTTTTAAGCATGAACATGGGACTTTTTTCTCTAGAAAGTCACAAGGTAAAAGACAAAAAAAAATGAGCATTTCTTATTTTGCACTAAGTACATGCACCATTTTGAAAAATTTGGCACAAAACCCCCCCACAATATTTACAAAATAAAAAAGATTAAAAAAACCCCACTGATGATGAATGGGGGCCAGAGAGCTGCGCTGTCAGACCGGGCCCATCTATACATGACACAGTTGGACGTTGCTATTCGCACAAATCCACTCAATCATGGCGGAAACTGGACAGAAATGGTTTTAGCGTTTTGCCGGTACTTTTCCATTATCCGGTGCACCAGGAGCTTCGTCAGTTTCATACTTCGCCCTGGAAACATCCCTCGAAGACCCGGCCAAGAGGGTCATAGATTATCTGGTCCACAGGGGCTTGACGCAAAGGGTTACAGAGGCCGGCATAGCCCAGAAGCCCACGTTAGACGCTCTCGGACGGTCGCAATGGGGGCCAGTGTCCACCCCCACAATGGGGCAGCCCAAAAAACATGGACTTCGAGCTTATGGAGGTGTTTGTATTCATCAAACTACCGTTTAGCTTCCTAAAACATGGCTGATTTCAGTAAAAAATCTCCCACACCCAACATCCAGGCAGATATGTCAGAAATAAAGAAAGTGAGACCCAATAAGTGTCCAGAATCCCAAGCAATCACCTCTGTGCTGTCATTCACAGGGCCACTGAGCTCTAACAAAATGGCGCCTATATGAAAGACAAGCCAGTAACAGCGAGTGCTCGCTCTAGTAACCGTCCCAGCCAATCAAAACCCGCGGCGTCTTGACGGCTGAAGAGACAGGCGCTGAGATTGCAGCGCGGCGATTGGCCGGTAGAGTGAAGGTGGGCGGGGCTGGGAGCTGCAGGGAAGTATATTTTGCAGGGTTACACTGTAACCTCTCAGCTTCCGGTACTCGCGGGGTTCAGCTGAACGGTGCCGGGTGGTCACAGGAGGGCGAACCGGGGGCCTCACAGCCGGGAAGGTACGTGTGTGACGGGGAAGGGCCGCTGTGTGGCACCGAGTGGCGGGAGACGAGGGCGCCTCACTGCAGTGCTGGGTACTTAGAGGCGCCCCCTGGTGACAGCCCCAGCGCACTGGCCCCGCTCCAGGCCCATGTGACCTCCTGCCGCAGCAGAGATGCCCCGGGAGTCTGGAAAGTTCCTCCAACTCCTGAAGGTCACAAACTTCCCCGGGCTGCGCGCTGCTCTCTATCTGTCCTTGAGCTCAGAACCGCCGTGTGTGAATGTGGGGGAAGGCTCGTGTGACTGCACCGGGGAGAGCACAGCTCGTTATTCTGCAGCCTCCCCTGCACAGATGTGTGGTGAGGGGGAGTCAGGGTGCTGGATGTATGGGGACTACTGCAATCTACTGGAGGCTGTGATCACCGAGCGACCCGGGGAGGCAGCAACATCCTCAAGGTCACTGGTGACTCAATGTTCTCTAGTTGTCCTTGTAAATAAGTCTTATCTTCTGTTACACTCCAGTGTTACACTCCAGAGCTGCGCTCACTATTCTGCTGGTGCAGTCACTGTGTACATACATTACATTACTGATCCTGAGTTACCTCCTGTATTATACACCAGAGCTGCACTCACTATTCTGCTGGTGCAGTCACTGTGTACATACATTACATTACTGATCCTGAGTTACTTCCTGTATTATACACCAGAGCTGCACTCACTATTCTGCTGGTGCAGTCACTGTGTACATACATTACATACTGATCCTGAGTTACATCCTGTATTATACTCCAGAGCTCACTCACTATTCTGCTGGTGCAGTCACTGTGTACATACATTACATTACTGATCCTGAGTTACCTCCTGTATTATACCCAGAGCTGCACTCACTATTCTGCTGGTGCAGTCACTGTGTACACACATTACATTACTGATCCTGAGTTACATCCTGTATTATACTCCAGAGCTACACTCACTATTCTGCTGGTGCAGTCACTGTGTACATACATTACATTACTGATCCTGAGTTACCTCCTGTATTATACACCAGAGCTGCACTCACTATTCTGCTGGTGCAGTCACTGTGTACATACATTACATTACTGATCCTGAGTTACATCCTGTATAATATACTGCAGAGCTGCACTCACTATTCTGCTGGTGCAGTCACTGTGTACATACATTACATTACTGATCCTGAGTTACATCCTGTATTATACTCCAGAGCTGCACTCACTATTCTGCTGGTGCAGTCACTGTGTACATACATTACATTACTGATCCTGAGTTACATCCTGTATTATACTCCAGAGCTGCACTCACTATTCTGCTGGTGCAGTCACTGTGTACATACATTACATTACTGATCCTGAGTTACATCCTGTATTATACACCAGAGCTGCACTCACTATTCTGCTGGTGCAGTCACTGTGTACATACATTACATTACTGATCCTGAGTTACCTCCTGTATTATACACCAGAGCTGCACTCACTATTCTGCTGGTGCAGTCACTGTGTACATACATTACATTACTGATCCTGAGTTACATCCTGTATTATACTCCAGAGCTGCACTCACTATTCTGCTGGTGCAGTCACTGTGTACATACATTACATTACTGATCCTGAGTTACCTCCTGTATTATACACCAGAGCTGCACTCACTATTCTGCTGGTGCAGTCACTGTGTACATACATTACATTACTGATCCTGAGTTACATCCTGTATTATACTCCAGAGCTTCACTCACTATTCTGCTAGTGCAGTCACTGTGTACATACATTGCATTACTGATCCTGAGTTACCTCCTGTATTATAACCAGAGCTGCAGTCACTATTCTGCTGGTGCAGTCACTGTGTACATACATTACTGATCCTGTATTATACACCAGAGCTGCACTCACTATTCTGCTGGTGCAGTCACTGTGTACATACATTACATTACTGATCCTGAGTTACATCCTGTATTATACTCCAGAGCTGCACTCACTATTCTGCTGGTGCAGTCACTGTGTACATACATTACATTACTGATCCTGAGTTACCTCCTGTATTATACACCAGAGCTGCACTCACTATTCTGCTGATGCAGTCACTGTGTACATACATTACTGATCCTGAGTTACCTCCTGTATTATACACCAGAGCTGCACTCACTATTCTGCTGGTGCAGTCACTGTGTACATACATTACATTACTGATCCTGAGTTACATCCTGTATTATACTCCAGAGCTGCACTCACTATTCTGCTGGTGCAGTCACTGTGTACATACATTACATTACTGATCCTGAGTTACATCCTGTATTATACCCCAGAGCTGCACTCACTATTCTGCTGGTGCAGTCACTGTGTACATACATTACTGATCCTGAGTTACATCCTGTATTATACACCAGAGCTGCACTCACTATTCTGCTGGTGCAGTCACTGTGCACATACATTACATTACTGATCCTGAGTTACCTCCTGTATTATACCCCAGAGCTGCACTCACTATTCTGCTGGTGCAGTCACTGTGTACATACATTACTGATCCTGAGTTACATCCTGTATTATACACCAGAGCTGCACTCACTATTCTGCTGGTGCAGTCACTGTGTACATACATTACATTACTGATCCTGAGTTACATCCTGTATTATACTCCAGAGCTGCGCTCACTATTCTGCTGGTGCAGTCACTGTGTACATACATTGCATTACTGATCCTGAGTTACCTCCTGTATTATACACCAGAGCTGCAGTCACTATTCTGCTGGTGCAGTCACTGTGTACATACATTACTGATCCTGTATTATACACCAGAGCTGCACTCACTATTCTGCTGGTGCAGTCACTGTGTACATACATTACATTACTGATCCTGAGTTACCTCCTGTATTATACTCCAGAGCTGCACTCACTATTCTGCTGGTGCAGTCACTGCATAAATACATTACATTACTGATCCTGAGTTACATCCTGTATTATACCCCAGAGCTGCACTCACTATTCTGCTGGTGCAGTCACTGTGTACATACATTACATTACTGATCCTGAGTTACCTCCTGTATTATACACCAGAGCTGCACTCACTATTCTGCTGGTGCAGTCACTGCATAAATACATTACATTACTGATCCTGAGTTACATCCTGTATTATACCCCAGAGCTGCACTCACTATTCTGCTGGTGCAGTCACTGTGTACATACATTACATTACTGATCCTGAGTTACCTCCTGTATTATACACCAGAGCTGCACTCACTATTCTGCTGGTGCAGTCACTGTGTACATACATTACATTACTGATCCTGAGTTACCTCCTGTATTATACACCAGAGCTGCACTCACTATTCTGCTGGTGCAGTCACTGTGTACATATATTACATTACTGATCCTGAGTTACCTCCTGTATTATACACCAGAGCTGCACTCACTATTCTGCTGGTGCAGTCACTGTGTACATATATTACATTACTGATCCTGAGTTACATCCTGTATTATACCCCAGAGCTGCACTCCCTATTCTGCTGGTGCTGTCACTGTGTACATACATTACTGATCCTGAGTTACATCCTGTATTATACTCCAGAGCTGCACTCACTATTCTGCTGGTGCAGTCACTGTGTACATACATTACATTACTGATCCTGTACTGATCCTGAGTTACATCCTGTATTATACTCCAGAGCTGCACTCACTATTCTGCTGGTGCAGTCACTGTGTACATACATTACTGATCCTGAGTTACATCCTGTATTATACTCCAGAGCTGCACTCACTATTCTGCTGGTGCAGTCACTGTGTACATACATTACTGATCCTGCATTACATACCGTTTTATACTCCAGAGCTGCACTCACTATTCTGCTGGTGCAGTCACTGTGTACATACATTACTGATCCTGAGTTACATCCTGTATTATACCCCAGAGCTGCACTCACTGTTCTGCTGGTGCAGTCACTGTGTACATACATTACATTACTGATCCTGAGTTACATCCTGTATTATACTCCAGAGCTGCACTCACTATTCTGCTGGTGCAGTCACTGTGTACATACATTACATTACTGATCCTGCATTACATACTGTTTTATACTCCAGAGCTGCACTCACCAGAATTCTGTCATAAACTGCTTTGAAATTTTGACACAATTCTGCACCAAAACTTTGCAGCTCTTGGCGTTGCCTAGCTCTGATATAGTGGGTGGGTGTGAGGGGCTTGTGCCCCCACATAGTGATTTCATGACACGCTGTGGCGTTCCTTGTATAATCTTATTCCAGTCCTGACTGTAGTAAGACTTGTGGGGAGGCTCAGAACACTTTTTTAAGAGGCATGTGCCTTCTAATAAACCAGAACCTTCTGACTCCAGCATGCCCCTCATTGAGACCAGCTTGATGAAGGCCTGGTTACCTGTGATGGAGATGTCCCCTATAAACATCGCACCTTGTGTCTAGTCTCTACATATTTAGGAACAGCTCGGCTTATACAGAACAGGGGCAGACTGTTACTAATGGCTGCACTGGAGAGGTCGCAGTCTAAGTGCAGAACAAGACTTTTCTGTATCAAAAGATCATTAAACACAGATGCAACTTTTGGTGCAGAATTGAAGCAAAGGGTAAAGTGCAGCAGTCGAGGAGGGGGTCATTGTGCATTTTGGTGCAGGACCCGCAGCATCTCCACTACAGATGAACATGGGCTGAGTGCACACTTGTCTTCGACTCCTGATCTAGCGATTTGTGCTTCATGCAAAATGTGTGAAATACATGGGGTGGGGGGTTGGTGATTGACTTTTGATTGCATGTTAGACATATGGGTAAGGTCCACAATGTGCAGACATGAGATTGTCACTTGCACAAATAAGATAAAAGATTCAAATGCATCGAATGTTCCTGGAGATGCTGCATGAAGCGGAGATAACAAGACCGAAGTTATAGGAACCCCGGCTACACGGCCTGGATGTGTCACCAGACGCCGGAGACCAGTGGTCAGGAGTGACTGCTTAGGTCTTGCAGTAAGACTTGGCGGTGGCAGCACTGAGGCTTAAGTTTGCACAAGAAGATTCCTAAACTCTGACGGTCTTGATGTCTAAACTCAATTTGTCAACTCTATGGACACAAGAAGTTGACTCAAAGGCACACTAATAAGTTACAGAAGCTTGAGGATTCTGTTCTGTGGAGCGATGAAACCAGACTGGGACTCTTCTGTCTTATAGATCTGTCGTATGTCTGGAGGGGGAAGAATGAAGCAACTGCTGAAAAGGAACAACGCCTACAGTGAAGCATGGTGGTGGTGTTCCTCTGCTTCTTCTGACAGTAGAAACCTGTAGCTTGTGGAAGAAAAGATTGTGTTTAATTGAGTATCAAGAAATCCCAGGGGAAAAAATGTCATGATGCTGTGCTGACGATCGGGTGTCATTGGAACAGGATAATGGTTCACAGCATACCTGACAGTCCTGAGCTATATTGTATCCCATAGAAAATCTCTGGTGTTGTGTGACTAAGATGGCTGTATCACACAAACTCAAGGACGTTGGTGACGCTTGAGGATACTGCCCTTGAGGACCAGGCTAAGACTTCTCAAGTGTCGGCGTATGGTTTCTGCATCATGTTGCATTGCTCTGTTTGCTTTAAACAAATTGCAGAGTTTCTACGTGTTGCTAATACACTGAATTTGTAATGAAGGATGAACCATTTTGTGTGTAACTGGGCATTACTCATCCTGTATTATACTCCAGAGCTGCGCTCTGACTGCTGTTTATTTGTAACAGTAAATTCCATCAGCTATCCTCCTCTTATCTCAGACTCTTTATCTGCACTGATGCATTGTAACAAATCACCAGCAGAGACTTGTGCTGCTTCTGTGGAGCACATGGGGGCTGCCTTGTGTCTATCACTTGCCCCCAAACATCTCCTGTTACAGGCTGACAACCTGCCGGTGTTCTGTAGTCAGGCTGCAGCAGAGATCAGGACATCTGCAAAACTAAGGGCCTGTGTGCATTGTTGTAGACTTGTAGCTTTTGTTTTTTTTCCAGTTTTCCACAAGGTGAAAGGTTTGACACCTGAAGAGTCACTGTGAATCCTGAAGTCTCATGCACACCTTACTTATTTGTGACTTGCAGATTTATACCTGCAGCATTCTTTCAGTGTTTTTGCTGCAGATTTCACTCATTCTAACTCGTAGGGTGGGAAAACTCTGCTTAAACGCTTCTATTTTAAGCTGTGTCTTCCTGCCATGGGATGAGAATTTCCAGCACCAAATACTTAATGATTGCACATACCCCAACACTCAAAGTGGATCGCTCACCAGTCGGAGTGTGTTGTTGAACTGGTTAAATTGTGAAACAATGGCTGCCAAGCGGAGTATGCATTATGTAGTTTTATTTTGCGCCCTTTCTGTTGCTCTATGTTCAGTTTATGTATCATTACAAACACTTCCAAATCGTCTCTCACGACAGTCAGTGTGGGGAGGTAAGGTTGAGAGAAGTGATGGCACTAAGATATCTGGAAGCTTGTGCATGTGGGGCTACATGGTGCCATGGCAGGGTGACTGTGGTGCTAACCCCTTGGAGAAAATATACATATAACGCTCTCATCGTAAAGTACAGCATTTGCCCTGCTAATTTTTCAAGGTCATCCCTCTTATTTGCAGAGGTCAGTCTCGCTGCAGTTTGCTCGCCTGTCGTATAGCTTTAGTCTTCAGTGTGGCGTTGTCACCGCTTCCTGAAGGACGTTCTTCAGTGTATGGCTGTCTGCCAGGGGAAAGGGAATGAGAATGGGTTGTGTGAGCGTAGTGCACAGGTATGACGGCTCTTCTGGAAATGGCTCGTGTAATTTCCCCACTACCAATCATTGACTCCTGCATTAGATGCCCTTCTTAAATCCACCATTTGTGTGCGGTGCCTCCATGTTACTACATAATGCTCCTCTTGTGTGCAGGGTGAGGAATTTACTGGTGGAGCGTGTTTGCCACTTGGTCACATGACTGACAAGGAGCCGCAGGTCTGCCCTCGTTTCACCTCTACCTGACACGACGTGTGCACATACCCTCAGCGTTGCACAATCTAAGTATTCGCTGCCTCAAAAACAGGTGAAATAATGCTGCGTAAAAAGTCCCCTGACCCTCCTATTAATGGGGACATAATTGCCACACTCAGGGGTGTTTTTTTTTTTTTTAATTTTTTTTTTTATTTTTAAACCACTTTTTGGGATAGATTACAATCCTGTTCAGACTTTACAAGGAAACCTTGACATTGTCCACTACTTTAAAAACTCCTTCTCATACCCCACTCTTGGCTCCGATAACATAAAGCCTGTACTCTCCTCCCCGTGCCAGCGCCCTTCCTGCCATGTGGGCAATCGCTCCACCGAGAAAGTCGTATCCGACTCTGTGAATAATCCAAATTTGGAGTGGCTTGGCTTATACTTGGGGTGGGTGGATATATAGGGTGCAGGGGAAACAGTCGGGGATCTGGCACTGCTCAGCTCATTCTGCTCGCCAACAGTCCGAATTGAAAGCATATAGGAGAATGTGGCACTCGCCACTGCCGTGTTTAAAGTGTTTCTTTTATTGCAGTTCTGAGAATGTGGAGACCAAGTGGCTGACGGCCGTTTCGCGTGAGTCATGCTTCCTCTGAGGCTTAACTTCATGCATCGCTACACCCTTGTATACAAAGCCTATATGAACATTTATTTCCATGTATAGTGATATATGCTGATAAGGCTCAGAAGAAGCGTGACTCGCGCGAAACGTCCGTCAGCCACTTTGTTTCCACATTCTCCGTTGTGGCACCGCAATAAAGCAACGCTGTAAACGTGCAGTGGTGTTACCTTTATTTAGGGAATCTTTCTTGCCTCCCTCTTCCAGTTGTATACAGTCGGGCCTGTCTGTCCTCTCCGGCCCTGTGCCGTCGGCTATGTGCAGCACACACTGGCTGTAACTCCCGCTACCTGCGCCGTCTGTTAATTAACCAGCTCTACAATCACTCGAGTCGCTCCCCGCAGGTCAGCCGTCTCCATAGTAACGCGCCTGTCATCCGTGAAATCTCTACACGTGAGTAGTTGGCAGCCGTCTCCGTGACTCTTAATAAACCTTCCCAGATGCCTTATTCCAGCGCCGCATTATCTGAGATCTCACTCACACGTCTTTAGGCAAAAGTGCGGAAGGACGAAGAGTTTATAAAGTTTCCTGAGTTAATAACTTTTCCATTGTGTGGGAGAAAATGATGGATCTGTTCCCATGGGGGAGGGAATTGACTATTTTATGTCGGGGGTTCAGCCATCTTTATTATGGCCCTTATTGCATGCACTTTAATTTATTGGCACATCTTGTCTACTTTAATAAATTTATACTTATGGAATGATGCATTCCTTTAAGGTGTTTTGCGACTGCTTAAAGGGCTGTTCAGGCCTGATGTCCCATCCATATGGTTGAAAGGTATGAAGGCCTCCAGCATGAAGTTTCTGGTGAGATTGGGCTGTAATCTGAGGGAACCTACAGGCAAAACCATCCAGAAGGGTAAATATTCCACCAATCCATGGCCTGTCCATGTAATGCTTGGACATGCTGGATCCTCCAGAGATGCTTGGTCCCCTCTAGTGATGAGCGAACGTACTCTGATAAGGTGTTATCTGCGTGCTCGAGAAAATATGCCGTCCAACAGACATCCCTGCATGTGTTGCTCCTGTCAAGCAGCCACGGGGACTCGAACATAGTATTCGAGCACGCTGAAGATACTTGGTTGGTACCCGAGCATGCTCGGGTAGCATCTTATCTGGGCATGTTTGCTCATCCCTAGTCCCCTCCTAATCTAGATTTTAGTACAGATCACAGATAAGGACCCCTTCTGACTAGGAATTCCTAGTTGGAACACAATGGGGAGATTTTCCCTTAAGGGTGAGTTTCCACGGTCAGGAAACGCTGCGTGTTTGGCGCTGGCGCAGCGCCAAACACGCAGCGTCCAGATGTTACAGCATAGTGGAGGGGATTTCAAGAAATCCCGTCTCCACTATGAGTAACAACACGCAGGCGGAAGACCTGCGTATCCAGACATGCTGCGCGTCTCTTCAGACCGCAGCATGTCCTAGCGTATTGCGGCGACGCAACGGAATTTAGCACAGGGCTATGTAGCCCTGCTTCTTTCCGGAGGTGTCCTGAACACCTCCGGAAAGGGGGCGGGGCTTAGACGAAGCGGAATTTCAAATGCTCCGTCAAATGCGCTGTGGTTCCGGACCGTGGAACCACAGCCTAAGGAAGATAATACCTTAAATTTGGCCTTTGTGCAGTGGACATGCTTGCAGGTCTCGCGAGACTGGAGAACTTGTGGTCTCCAAACAAATCATCAATTCCACCGGGTTACTGAATTATTATTCCCTGATTATATAGCGCCAGATTCAACATCGCTTTACGGACATTATTGTTGTCCCCATTGGGGCTCACAATGACACAATCTAAGTTCCCTATCAATATGTCTGACATGTGGGAGGGAAACCCATGCCAACATGGGGAGTATGTACGAACTTTGTGATTCCAGGACCCCCAGTGCTGCAAACCACTGAGCTACCCATATAGTCAAATGGAAATTGTCATATTGCCTTCCCCGGAAACTTTTCCAAAAGCGACCATATGTCTGAAGTGTTTGAATGTGACGGATCCTTCTATTCATGAGTGTTTTCTTCTTTGCAGCTCGCAGATGTCGGAGCCGGATTCATAGTCTGTTGCTGTAAACATCCCGACTGGAAGCTTTGAGACTGAATGCGGCTTTCAATCGGATGTTTGCTGCCACCGGCTATAAAGTCTAAGTGACGGGTGGATCTCTTCTGCAAGTCTTCTAGGTGCCCACATAGCGGAGTGACACAGCCATGTTCCCGCTGACTATCTGAAGATTCTTGAAAGCTCCTGAACCTTATAAAATACCGTATATACGCCGAGATTTTCAGCCCATTTTTTTAGGGCTGAAAGTCCCCCTCTCGGCTTATACGGGGGTCGGCGGGGGAGGGGAGCGGGGGTGTTGGATTATACTCACCTCTCCGCCGCCGCAGTCTCTGCAGCCCCCTCTGCTTCTCCCACGATCTCCGGCTCCTTCCTGCAGCGGTCGCATGGCACCGCTCATTAAAGTCATGAATATGCACATATTCATGACTTTAATGAGCGGTACCATGTGACCGCTGTAGGAAGGAAGCGCTGCGGAGAGCGCCGGGAGAAGAGGAGAGGCTGCAGGGACGCGCGGTGGAGGGGTGAGTATAGCGATGCAGGCTGCGTCCTCGTCTGACTCCTCTGGCTGTGAATGATCAGCAGAGGGCGCGATGACATCATTAGTGAGCGCCGCGCCCCCTGCCTGATCATTCACTGCCGAGGACCAGGAAAAGGACGCAGCGCTGCTGTGCAGAGAGGACAGGTAAATATCTCAGGTGCCGGGGTCCTGAGCGAGCGGTGACGCCGGCACCTGTCCCCCATAGCGCGCCGGTGTCCCCGCCTGCTCAGGACACTGGCACCTGGCCCCCAGCGACGAGAGGTGAGTATGTCACTTTTTTTTTTTTTTTTGGCAGCAGCATATGGGGGCATAATGTGGAGCATATGGGGGCATAATGTGGAGCATATGGGGGCATAATCATTTTTCACCCTAGGCTTATACGCGAGTCAATAAGTTTTCCCAGTTTTTTGTGACAAAATTAGGGGGGTCGGATTATACACGGGTCGGCTTATACATGAGCATATACGGTAGATTTCATATGGTCTCTATAAATTTCCCTCCATGTTTAGAAATTCTCCACGACTTGGCGGTTGTTGTGTACAAGTTCTTGCAGGTATCAAGTCTTTTGATAAGCAGAATAGAAACCTTCTCCTGACCCCTGTGATCTTATACTTATATTATTTTTTTAGGTTTTCACCCCTCGTTAGTATAGAGAAGTCATGTTTCTTAAATGGTCATCCATTAACCTGTAGGGCTGCCTACCTCTCCTATGCTTAACTTGTGAGATCACTTCTTTCGACTTGCAAAGCCTAATTTTTATACTTCTCCCGTGCAGCATTGGCTTCAAGACTCAGTAGTCAGCTGTTTTTTTTTTTTTTTTTTTTTTTTTTTTATTTATGAGAACTAGAAGAAATGCTTGGTTGTCTACTAGAGACTGGAGAGAAAAAAAGAATTTGCAGGAGTGCTGTATTTCTCCACTCCCCAGGTTGTAACCTCCTGGATACTACCCTCTTGTGATGTCGATGTTCCCTCCTGATGTATGAGAATTGTCGATGTTCACCTCTTGGTAGGTTGGGTGACTACTAACACCCGTTTCTTGCCGCAAAGTGACTAACAAGCAACAACTTGGTTTGTTTAGACATCTGAGATCTCCCATTTCCCTGCGCACATTTACTTCACAACAGGCTCTCAATTGTCTCCAAATCCTCTCACTTCCTTCCTCGCAGCCTCCACGCATTTCACTTTTCTGCTACTCCACCTACAACAAGCGTGCTGGCACCCATCCTCCTGCAGATCGCGTCTTGTCCCGATGATCCAGATGCTTCTCGGAGTTAGTTCCTGTAAACATCCTACACTCAGCTCTGCTGGGATCCGGCTGGGCGGAGGATGCTTACCTGAGCTGATCTGTGACATCCAGCACCAGAGATCTGGCCGCCGATGCCAAAATCAAGCTCGCTCGTCAGTTTCCTGGGAGATTGTGTGAACACTGAATTGTTTTCTGTTACCATTCATGACAAGTTTCTGCATGTTAATAAAGTAATGTGCTTTGCAATAAACATGGTGCATTGGGTTTTATTGCACAACGGTCTAGGTCATATATAGCTAATCAGTCAAAATATGTGGCAAGGACTAACTGCACAATACCACAGACGTGCTGTTGTACTCTTGTATGTAGGGGCAATATTAGGGTATGTGCACACGTTGCAGATTCTGTTGCAGTTCTGCAGCAGATTTTGCCTTGCAGAACTGCAAGTGATGTACAGTACCATTCTAGTCAATGGAAATCAAAAAACGCAGTGCACATGCTGCAGAATGTCACTTCTTTTGTGCAGAACTGCAGCGTTTTGAGACCTGCTCCATTATAGGAATCTGCAGGTCTCAAAAGGCAGGGGAAATCTGCACAAAACTGCAGTAAATCTGCAGATAAAAAGGATAAAAACTGCGCAGATTTTGACCTGCAGTTTCTGCCAAGAGATGCAGATTCTGTGCAGAAAATTCTGCAGACCAATCTGCGACGTGTGCACATACCCTTACACTAGTTATTGTTATGATTCCACCCCTCGGTGTGTCTTAGGACACTGTCATTGACAGTTCAGGCGTCCAGTTTGGTGCAGGGGTGTGCTGAGCTGTCTTTGACAGCTCGGCCGTCCAGTCTGAGTCTCAGCTGCTGAGATCTCTTCAGGTGTTTCCTCTACCAATGATTACACGGCTACTTAACTGAGCTGTCTGGCCCAGCTGCCTGTCCTAGTTTAACACTGATGTGCTTTGCTCCTCATTACCTTGTTCTCAGCTTTCTGACACTGTCAGACCCTGGACTTTCCTTTTTGCTCTGATCCACTATCCTCCTGGTGTTCTGACCTCGGACCGTTATCTGACTACGTCTGTGTCTTCCCTCTGTTTAAGACATAACTTCTTGGTTAGTGACCTTGGACTCTTTGACTATCCCAATCCATGGCTTGTCCCTGTGAAGTGATTCAGCTGCGCAGTTTTAGGTTTTCATGTTATATTAATGTTTACCAACACCAGGATACAATAAACTCACTAGCAGGTTGCAGCAGACCCCCATGATAAAGATGGAGGCAGTGCAAAATGCTGATGAGACTGCCACTCGCACACCAACCATTCACGCAGAGGGTGGCTGCTTAATCTAAAGGCACACAGATGAGGCTTGTTTAGTGCTTCAGTCCCACAGATGCATGTAGGTGACAGTATTTGGCTTATAACCTACTAGTGATGCCCATACTATTAGCACAGACAGGCTGCTCCATAGGATAGAAGTGCACCACATGAGGACATGTATTGATAAATATTTTGTCCAAAATAAGGTTTGCAACCGTTGAGGGTTCTCACTAGAAAGGGCGAGAGGCTAGCACTCAACAAGATGGGTGGTGCAGGTGAATGAGATCAAAGATCTCCAAAATCAAATACTGTCAAATAACACCGCACTCAGGATTATGCTTCAAAGTGAAAAAATTTTTATTGTTCAATGTCCTAATGTGAAAAACGACAAGCAATATTAACGTTTCGGCCACAGCCTGGCCTTGATCACAATGTCGCTGAAACAAATGAAATGGAAGTGTAAATTATATATAAAAAAGACAATGAATATTATACAATATGTACAAGGTCACGAAGTATATACAGTGTTCAATTCTTTAATCAAAAATCCGTATATATATGCCAAGAGTATTATGGACATTATGTCGGACTGGAGAAATAAGGTAATAATAGCTATATACGGTATATATATATATATATATATATATATAATGAGATGGGACTGATGTGGAACATACCAGTATAGAGATGCTTTGGAGGTATGGTTAACAAGGATCCCTTATAGAGAATTGATGCAGGGCATAAGAAATAAACCTGCATGAAGACAATTAAATGGTATTAAGTGCTAAATGCTGTACATAATTTATATAGGAGATACACAAAGGAATAGGGTTACACCAGTATTTACCCGGTACTTATGTTCACTTGGATACAGCAATTTTTTTTATAGGGTATGTATAGGGTGATATTCTATGGGAAGAAAAATAAAATAAAATGAAATGAATTGAACAAAGGCTGGGTATGGAGTATATATGGTAAAGATATATTTATATTTACCCCACTTGCAGAGTCATGTGATATTGAGAATACAGTATATATACACACCAGATATAGGTTAGCTGTATTAGGGAGGGTATTGTAATGCTGTGAACAAAGAAAGAGAAAACCATGGAGATATCATGGGAAATGGTAACAAAATATATGTGGTTAACAAAATAGAGTATAGTTACCCCATAGATTGTGGGGTTCTGGGATGCAGAGTATTGATATGGTAGGATATCCGTGTGCTGTGGGGAGAGATCGGTATTCAGAGTCATATATATCGCTTTTATATGTGGTAGTACTTATCTTAATCCAGAAGCGCTCACATCCGTTGGTGATATAGTGGTCTTCCCTGTCAGGGTTGGAGGCGTTAGTGGTGAAGTGGATCGCTGGCACATACCGTGCCTTAGCTGGGAAACGCTGCTCAGAGGAAAGTGTGGGCGTGGATTTTTAAGGGGCTGGGCGGTCACATGTCCGGAAGTGACATATGACGCCAGCGCATGCGCAGTGTCTTAGGGGAGACGGAGCGGTCAGCGCTGTGTATGGTGTGTTGCCATAGCAATGACTGGGAGGCGCTGAGCAGGCACAGGACGTTCTAAAAACTGCAAAATGTCAGATGGAGAGAGCGATAAGCACTCTAAGTTCTAACAAAAGGTGTAGGTGTTCATATTAATAAAAATAAAAAGGTAATAGGTTATGTTGATTGGTGGTTGCTATAGTGATGGTGGGAGGAGCAATCCCACATTGAGGACCTATAATGGTGTGGTGGGCAGGATTTATATACTGCAGGTCATGGTAATGTGCAGAGATGGAAATCATGTATAATAACATAGTAATACAATGCAGATCAATAAATCCATGAGCGATAAAAGCAATTCAAATGCAATATGGGTAGAAAAACATAAATAATAGAAAGTAAATCATAAAAAATAGGTGGGTAAATATAACTGTAGATAAATAATCATGGATAAACATAAATGAAGTAGGAGTCCAAACAAAATCAGGAATAATGAATAAATGAATAAATAAATAAATAAGGAAGGGGGGGGGAAGGAAAATCAAAGTCTTACCATCTCAGATATATAGGTGAGGCCAATAATATATAGATATGAATTTAGGGATTGATCTGAGGAAAAAAGATTACATTAGCCAATCCATCTCTCTATTTAATCCCTTGGGGTACAGTGTATTGAGGGTATAGATCCAGTAGCTCTCACGCCTTTTTAATATTTGGATATGGTTCCCACCCCTTCTTGGTCTGGGGACACGTTCGATGATCTGAAATCTAAGTTGGGCTACATTGTGGTTGGCTTCTTTGAAATGCGCTGGTACTGGTAGCCAGGTTTTACCGCATCTTATGGTAGACTTGTGGCTTGAAATTCGATCACGAACGGCTTGAGTCGTTTCGCCAACATACAATAAGCCGCAAGGGCATTTGATAATGTACACCACGAAATTAGATGCGCATGTATAGTAGTCCCTAATAGGGTAAGTTTTACCAGTATGGGGGTGTGTGAACTCATTCCCTTTAATGACATTGGAACAACACATGCAGTTGAGACACGGGAAGGTACCTGTCCTCCTTTGTCCTGTTAGAGTAGTATTGGATGATTGTCTATTGGAACCCAAATCCGCTCTGACTACCTGATCTCTAATTTTATTTATTCATTCATTCATTATTCCTGATTTTGTTTGGACTCCTACTTCATTTATGTTTATCCATGATTATTTATCTACAGTTATATTTACCCCTATTTTTTGATTTACCGTTTATTATTGTTTTATGATTTACTTTCTATTATTTATGTTTTTCTACCCATATTGCATTTGAATTGCTTTTATCGCTCATGGATTTATTGATCTGCATTGTATTACTATGTTATTATACATGATTTCCATCTCTGCACATTACCATGACCTGCAGTATATAAATCCTGCCCACCACACCATTAATAAGTTGCCACTATATGTGGGATTGCTCCTCCCACCATCACTATAGCAACCACCAATCAACATAACCTATTATCTTTTTATTTTTATTAATATGAACACCTACACCTTTTGTTAGAACTTAGAGTGCTTATCGCTCTCTCCATCTGACATTTTGCAGTTTTTAGAACGTCCTGTGCCTGCTCAGCGCCTCCCAGTCATTGCCATGGCAACACACCATACACAGCGCTGACCGCTCCGTCTCCCCTAAGACACTGCGCATGCGCTGGCGTCATATGTCACTTCCGGACATGTGACCGCCCAGCCCCTTAAAAATCCACGCCCACATTCCTCTGAGCAGCGTTTCCCAGCTAAGGCACGGTATGTGCCAGCGATCCACTTCACCACCAACGCCTCCAACCCTGACAGGGAAGACCACTATATCACCAACGGATGTGAGCGCTTCTGGATTAAGATAAGTACTACCACATATAAAAGCGATATATATGACTCTGAATACCGATCTCTCCCCACAGCACACGGATATCCTACCATATCAATACTCTGCATCCCAGAACCCCACAATCTATGGGGTAACTATACTCTATTTTGTTAACCACATATATTTTGTTACCATTTCCCATGATATCTCCATGGTTTTCTCTTTCTTTGTTCACAGCATTACAATACCCTCCCTAATACAGCTAACCTATATCTGGTGTGTATATATACTGTATTCTCAATATCACATGATTCTGCAAGTGGGGTAAATATAAATATATCTTTACCATATACACTCCATACCCAGCCTTTGTTCATATTCATTTTTATTTTATTTTTCTTCCCATAGAATATCACCCTATACATACCCTATAAAAAAAATTGCTGTATCCAAGTGAAATAGTACCGGGTAAATACTGGTGTAACCCTATTCCTTTGTGTATCTCCTATATAAATTATGTACAGCATTTAGCACTTAATACCATTTAATTGTCTTCATGCAGGTTTATTTCTTATGCCCTGCATCAATTCTCTATAAGGGATCCTTGTTAACCATACCTCCAAAGCATCTCTATACTGGTATGTTCCACATCAGTCCCATCTCATTATATATATATATATATATATATATATATATATATATATATATATATATATAGTATATAGCGACTGTCTCCTTATTCTCCAGTCCGACATAATGTCCATAATACTCTTGGCATATATATACGGATTTTTGATTAAAGAATTGAACACTGTATATACTTGTGACCTTGTACATATTGTATAATATTCGTTGTCTTTTTTATATATAATTTACACTTCCATTTTATTTGTTTCAGCGACATTGTGATCAAGGCCAGGCTGTGGCCGAAACGTTAATATTGCTTGTCGTTTTTCACATTAGGACATTGAACAATAAAAATATTTTTTCACTTTGAAGCATAATCCTGAGTGTGGTGTTATTTGACAGTATTTGAGGGTTCTCACTGTCTTGCAAGTTCCTACATTAAAATGCAGAAAGGCGTTCAAAAAAAAATAAAAGGGCAGCCGTATTCATCACGGGTCACAAACTAATGCACTGCAAGATGCAGCTACTCCACCAAAATAAAGGTGGGGGCATCACAGGTGTAAGCTACAGAGGGAACAGCCACTCTCCCGCCAACTGTTCATGGAGGGGGTGGTTGTTTGGTATACATGCACACAGACAAGGTGAAAGTAACTTATTGTCATGGGCTTGATTGCTGGGACCTGCACCAATCGACAGAACAGTGACCTTTTATCCCCATTAATGAAGCATCAGTTTGCATTTTTTTTTTTTTTTTTTTTTTAACGCTGCTCTGTTCACTCCCTGGGGCTGTGCTCCACTTTTGCAAGAAAAAAAACAAACTTAAGAAAATTGACAGAAGCAGCGATTAGGCTTCTTGAACCTCCAAAAGTTTTTTTTTTTTTTTTTTTTTTTTTTCCCACAAACTGTAGATTATAAAAGTTTTTAGTAGAAGTTTTCCAATGATTCCAGACCACATAAGGGAAGCAGGAGCTGACGTTCTGTTATATCGTCTCCTACCTGTGAGATGCAGTTAAACGTCTCTTGATCCTTAATAAAAGCTGATCGGTGAACAGATGGCCGGGTAAGTGCGTCGCTCAATCACATTTACTGTCTTCAAGTACAAAATGTTTTATTTCTCCTTCATTGACGACCATTAGTGTGAATATAAAGGGATTGGAGAGGGCGATTTCTGTGGTGGGAGAGGGGGGATGGTACGGATAGATGTGTGGGGATTTTGTTTTTGGGCTCTGAGTCGAGCGCTATTAATTTTCCCGTAAGTGATGAATTGTCATAACAGCTGTAATTCTATTACATATTCCTGTTTTATCCCTGACATTTCTAGGAACGTTTTGTGCTCGGGACATTATGTTCAATTAGGTAAAAATGTCCGTGGATGTCACAAATTATTTTTGACGGCGCTTTACCGTAAACTGTAATTAGACTGCGCCACAGGCTTGTTTGATATGGGTTAATCACTATGTTCCAGAATTCACATCACCCTCCCAAAATGTTAAAAAAAAAGTTGTTTTCTCTCTCCGCCTTACCTGTATGACAATATTCACACATTGTGGCAGCAATGCGGCCATTCTGCATGTCAGCACGGTTTACAAATGACTCCCACTAAAAGTGTTTTATTAGTAAGGACCACCTAGTGAACTGCCCTTTGATTGCATCTACCTCCCCGGGACCACCACAGAATGTGGTGGGGGACTTGTATCATCCAGTCTCTGGCAGGAAGATAGGAGGCTATCATTTTCTCCAAAAACCCTGACTTGCATCTACTAAAAATCCTGAGTTTTCCTGATTCTGCCGCTTTTTTCCGTTTTGCTCTACGTTGCTTCATTGCGGAGATATATGAATCTGTTTCTTCTGGAGCACACTGTGAAATCTCTGCTGGCAGACCAACTTGCACATTTCTCCAGAGTTCCTTGGGGGTATACTTTCAGTTTCCCAAGACGCTGTTGAACAGTGTCTGATGCTGCTGAACTATGTTTGCCAGTGTCTGGCAGGGGTGAAAGTGTTCACCACCGAGAGAAGACTCTGAAGAAACGAGCAGTTGGACTACAAGCAGAAACTTAACATGCTGCGATCCAGAAGAAACGGATGTGAATAGCGCTGCAATGGAACGACTCAGTAGAAATCGGAAAAGTCAGACTCAGGGAAGCTCAGATTTTTTTTTTTTTTTTTTTTTTGAGACAAAAAGTCCTGATTGATACCATCTTTTTCGTTAGCCGTTAAAAGGAAACTGAGCTTTCGAGATGACTCTGGTCTCGTCATCAGACGTAGCTTAACAAAATTTGAAAAGCCACATAATATACACAAGAGAAAACCGAATAGTGCAGTAATAACACAAGTGATGTGAAGCAGAACTATCACTGGCACGGGAAGAGACGATTGTGGCAGTAAATATTGCAGCAGTTCATAGATAAAGGTAAAAGCTTTACTGTCCACTGATTGGAGTCTGGTCTGCGGGTTGTGATGTCTCCCCAAGGTCTGAGGAGCACCTTATCCCAACACTTACGCTCATCACTATTACTGACCCACATTCTTCTATAGGGCTGTTCAGATTAACTATTTTTGTCTCGGACAGACTGTCAACGCAAAAGAAAACTTCAGCATTCACCGACATGTACTGTAGACAAATGACATATAATGTGCAGCAAAACAAGACTTTTTTTTTTTTTACTGCATAAAGAGCCGGCTTTGACTGCAAAAATAAAATTGCAGCAAAAAAAAAGCAAACCCAAGAAATAAGGTTCCAGATCTGTCAAGAAAGAGACCTTCCTATCTTTTGCTACCAGAAGCTGAGGGGGGCCGCACATGTGACATTTCTCATAGCAGTGAATGGAGAGAGCTGAACATATGCAGGTAAGCTTTCCACCAGCAAAAAAGAGAACAGCCGTGCTTACCTGAGCAGAGCTAAGAACTAATGCACTCTCAAGATGCAGCAAACCCATGTAGTAAAGATGGTGGCAACACAGGTGCAAAATACTGAGGAGACTGCTGCCCTTCCTCTGCTGTATTCTCGAATTTATAGGCTTTTTAGTCCTCTTTATGTGGCTTTGCTTTCAAGTTTAGTGTTAACACTCGCATGTGTGAGGACCCTTGTCGTGAGTTGTGAGCTTTCATATCTTGGCCAAAATATCGACCAATAGAATGGTTGAGTTGGAAGGGACCTCTTGGGTCATCTGGTCCAACCCCCTGCTCAAAGCAGGATTCACTAAATCATCCCAGACAGATGTCTGTCCAGCCTCTGAAGACTTCCATTGAAGGAGAACTCGCCACCTCATGGCAGCCTGTTCCACTCACTGATCACTCTCACTGTCAAAAAGTTTTTTTTTTTTTTTCTAATGTCTAATCTGTGTCTCCTCCCATTCAGTTTCATCCCATTGCTTCTAGTCTTTCCTTGTTCAAATGAGAATAAAGATGATCCTTCTACAATGTGACAGGCCTTGAGATATTTATAGACAGCTGTTAAGTCTCCTCTCAGTATTTTTTGCAAGCTAAACATTCCCAAATCCTGTAACCGTTCCTCATAGGACATGGTTTGCAGACCGGACACCATTCTGGTCGCTCTTTTCTGAACTTGCTCCAGTTTGTTGATGTCTTTGTTAAAATGTGGTGCCCAAAACTGGACACAGTATTCCAGATGAGGTCTGACCAAAGAGGAGTAGAGGGTAATAATGAGTTCACGTGATCTAGACCAGGGTTCCCCAACTCCAGTCCTCAAGGCCCACCAACAGGTCATGTTTTCAGGATTTCCTTTGTATTGCACAGGTGATTTGTTCAAAGATCTTTCCTGGTATAGAAGTTAGACTCACCGGCCTATAGTTCCCTGGGTCCACCTTCTTCCCCTTTTTTTTTTTTTTAAAGATGGGGACAACATTTGCTCTTCTCCAGTCTTCTGGGACTTCTCCTGTTCTCCAAGAATATTCAAAGATTATGGAGAGTGGTTCAAAAATGTCTTCTGCTATCTCCTTCAGTACTCTGGGGTGTAATTCATCTGGACCTGGAGACTTGAATTCATTTAGATTAGCTAAGTGTTTCCTCACTATCTTTCTGTTTATAGATATCCTGGATTCTTCTAGTCCTCTAATAGGACTTTGAAGATCAGTTGATGTTACATTTCCTTTCTGAGAGAAAACAGATGCAAAATAGGAATTTAAAAGTTTGGCCTTCTCAACATCCTTTCTTACCATTTCATCCTGTAAAAATCCTACAGCATCTTTGACTTCTCTATTACTTTTAACTTTTTTTTTTTTTTCCCAAAATCCTTTTTTGTTGCTCAATACCTCATATAGTATTACATCTGGATGGTGTGTTGAGTGGTTGCATGAGTTTTCGACTGTTCAGAATGCACCTGCAGTGATGTCAATAAAGTGACCGGAGTTCATCGCCGATCAACTGCGGTAACCTTACGGACATCTCCAATTGTAGCATGAGTAAATTCACCTTATTAACGTCACTGTAGGTGTGTCCTCACGCTATTGTCATTGAGCTCGGGCTGGCGTACTGAATGGTCGCATACTCATGCAATCGCTCAACACACCATCCGGATATAGCAGAGCTGGAAATCGTAATGGGACATCATCTGTATGGAATAGTAATGTGGGTGTCTTATTAACCCCTTTCTGTCATCTGACGTACTATCCCATCCATGGGCTCTTTAACCCCTGGCACACTGCAATCAAACATAATTGTAGTGTTGTGGCGGCTGCAGAGGGGCTAACATCCCCTCTGCTTTTGGATTTGCTGCGCGGTCCCGATCGCTGCCATGGAGACCCAGATGTCGTCACGACATCTGGGTCTCCAGGCCTGAGGGACTTCCTGTCATGAGCAGTGATGACCAGGAAGTCTCTCAGGTCAGTGCTATAGGAGCTGCAGCACTGACAGCTTCTATAGCATGCAGATCTGCATGCTATAGAAGCGATCAGGCTGCGCAAAATGAGTGTCCCATAGTGGGACAAAATGTAAAACTAAGCATTAAATAAAAAATTTTTTTTTAAATAATTGTAAAAAAATTTTTTTTTTTAAAAAAAAAAAAAAAAACAATATTCCAGCAATAAGTATTTTAATTAAAAAAAATCTAACAAAAGTACACATTTGGTATCCTCGCATCTGTAATGACCCGCCCTATAAAACTGTCCCATTAGTTAACCCCTTTAGTGAGCACCATAAAAAAGGCAAAAAACAATGCTTTATTATCATACCGCCTAGCAAAAAGTGGAATAACACACGATCAAAAAAGTATATAAATAAACGTGATACCGCTGAAAACGAGCAGCCATACAGCGTCATCAGCGAAAAAATGAAAGTTATCGCTGTCAGAATAAAGCAATGCAAAAATAATTACTTTTTCTATGAAAGTTGTTATACAAGTGTCAAAACATAAAAAATGATATAAATGAGGTATCGCTATAATTGTACTGACCTGAAGAATAAAACTGCCTTATCAATTTTACCACACGTGGAGCAGTGTAAATCCCACCCCTTACCCCAAAGAAATTCATGAATTGCTGGTTTTTGTTAATTTTGTCTCCCAAAAAATCAGAATAAAAAGCAATCAAAAAAGTCGTGCCCAAACATGGTACCAATAAAAACGTCAACTCGTCCCGCAAAAATAAGACCTCACATGACTCTGTGGGCCAAAATATGGAAAAATTATAGCTCTCAAAATGTGGTGATGCAAAAACTATTTTTTGCAATAAAAAGCGTCTTTTAGCGTGACAGCTGCCAAACATAAAAACCCGCTATAAATAGTAAATCAAACCCCCCTTTATCACCCCCTTAGTTAGGGAAAAATAATAAACTAAAAAAAATGTATTTATTTCCGGTTAGGGGTGTGTTGGGGTTAAGGTTGGAGATAGAATTGGGGGGTTTCCACTGTTTAGGCACATCAGGGGCTCTCCAAATGCAACATGGCATCTGATCTCAATTCCAGCCAATTTTGGTTTGAAAAAGTCAAACGGCGCTCCTTCCCTTCCGAGCCCTGCAGTGTGCCCAAACAGTGGTTTTCCCCCACATATGGGGTATCTGTGTACTCAGGAGAAATTGCACACCTTTCTGTCAATTTTCTCCTTTTAGCCTTGTGAAAATAAAGAAATTGTAAAAGATCATATTTGTGACTAAAAAGTTAAATGTTCATTTTTTTTTTTTTCTTCCACATTCCAAAAATTCCTGTGAAGCACCTAAAGTGTTAAAAAACTTCTTGACTGATTTTGAGCACCTTGAGGGGTGCAGTTTTTAGAACGGTGTCACTTTTGGGTGTTTTCTGCCATATAGACCCCTCAAAGTGACTTAAAAAAAAAAAAATGAGATCGTTGGTCAATTTTTAACCCTTATAATTTCCTAACAAAAAAAATTGTTTCCAAAATTGTGCTGATGTAAAGTAGACATGTGGGAAACGTTATTTATTAACTATTTTGTGTGACATATTTCTCTGTTTTAAGGGCATAAGAATTCTAAGTTTGAAAATTGCCAAATTTTCTAAATTTTCACCATATTTCCTTTTTTTTCATAAACGCAAGTTATATCAAAGAAATTTTACCACTATCATGAAGTACAATATGTCACGAGAAAACAATCTCTGAATCGCGAAGATCCGTTGAATCGTTCCAGAGTTATAACCTCATAAATGAACAGTGGTCAGAATTGTAAAAATTGGCCCGGTCATTAACGTGCAAACCACCCTTAGGGGTGAAGGGGTTAATGCCTACTCATTGCTAACCTCTTCGCTTGATGTAAGCAAACATAAAACAGCTGACATCAACCCCAAAACCATTACCCTACTTGCCAACGCACCAGGGCAAGTGGGAAGAGCTGAGGCGAAGCTCAAGAATTGGTGCATGTAACGGATGCTGGTGTTGTTAGTCTGTAAGCCGGCCAATATCCATGGCTCCTACCCAGCCTATTAATATTAGCTCACAGCTGTCTGTTTAGACTTTGCTGGTTATTGAAATTAGGGGGAACTCCCTTTTTTTTATAACTAGTAAAGGCTATGGCGACAGCTTGGAGCTGTTATTAATAAACTGGGAAGACCCATGGATGGTGCCCCCTTCCAAGAATAATAACACCATCCCCACAGCTGTCTGCTTTCCCTTGGCTGGTTAAGAAAAATGAGGGGGGCACCATACCATTTTATTCTTTTAATTATTTATGATCTAAATACATCTATTGTAAAGTGCACAATCACTGCACTAACTATATATGTCACTGACCTCTCTCTATTATATGTATACATGCTGATGGATCACACTGCGAATTTACTGTATTCCACTGATGAAATGTCGAGTTTCCTATGAGATGGGTGCATAAATATCGGATTATGCACGCCTGGTCCATGTGCCTGTGACTTTTTTTTTTTCTAGCACCCATTCACTTGCACTGACTAGTCCCATCCGATACTACTCGCGGCATGTTGCAATTTTTATTTTTATTTTTTTCCCCTCAGTCCTATCTGAGAAAAAAATTGCCGATGAGCAGGGAATCATAGAATAACATAGGGCAGAGGGTAATTCGATTATTTTTTTTTGCACTTGTTTTTTCTTCTGTATGATAAAATTAATATCATTTATTAGCTGAATTGTTGGCTCAGATTTCGTCTGGAGTATTATTTCTCGCTGTGTGCGCAGCCCTTATTACGGAGCGGTCCCATGACGCACAAGGTAGGCATTGTCCCTGACAAGTGGGGCTCAGATGAAAGCTCTCCAGCTCCCATCTCCTCCTTGGCTCCTGATTGTCTAAGGACGCTGGAGAGCGCAGGATTTTCCTCCTGACCCTCTCGAAGACTGTATTTGAAGTTCCACCCTTCCTCTTTAAGAACAAGGCGGCCGAAGCAGCTGATATTTCCTAAAGATAGCCGTCAGATAAAAGCCCCTATAATAAAGCTGCGCCTGGAGCGCTCGGAAATCGGTCCAGCGAGGAATAATGCATTGTGCGCGCTAATCTCTCCATATAGATCTGCATACAGGAGATTATTATTATTATTCTTGGGTCTGTTCTACCCGGCTTTGCGGTAATTTGTTGAATGGTAATGAATAAAAAAAAACCTGCAAATCAGGAAAGGAAATGGATTTATTTACCGTACATAATGATAAACGTGAAGGCTATTCCAATTTGTAACTTATTTCCCATTGATATCCTTGCATTCAGGATAATCGAGTGTATGAACAGAACTCCAGCCCTGCAGTACACACTGACACCGAGCAGCAAAAATGGGTGGTTTCTAGCCGGGTGAATTTTGACAATAAAGCTTTTTCTGCACCAATTGGTTACTTGCGTTTTTGAGTGTTTTATCGCGCTTTTCAGCTGAAATTTTGGTCTTTTTTTTTTTGGTATTTTGTGTTTTATATCAACCTGTTTAGCTTTGGAAACTTTCCACTACTTTGCTTTGATAAAACTTTATTGGTGAAATTCCTAAGCGGATGACATGCCCGGCAGGGTATAAAAACAACAAAAAAAATATATGTATGAGATTTATATAAATCCTTCATGCTTTGCTGCATTTTTATGTTCATGAATGCTGCTGCAAAAAATGTACCCCGTAGCCCTAGATCGTGTTCCCACCCTCCCAAGTGTCTGCACAAAAGTACGGCATAGCAATCCGCCTCCACTATTGTCTTTTTGGTGCAGATCTCATGCAGCAATTTTTTTTTTGTTCTTTTTTATTTTTTTTCAAGCCCTAATGACGAATGGTGGACATAGCACGTCATGAGCATGAGCAGGTATGAATTCCCGCACCATGACCTGCTATGTCTGTCATGGAGTTAAACTGTCACTGTGTGTGACAGCTGAGTGGCAGGGGAAGAGGTGCGGGGACCCATGACATCGGCCCCTGCACTCAGATCACTGTGATCGGTCAGTCAGTCTAACTGATCGTTCACAGCATGATCGCGCATAAGGAGCTGAAATATCGGCACCTCCCGCATGATCACCGCAGGAGCTCGGTGCAGCTAACAGTTGAGCTCCTGTAGTAACAGCCAGTGACAGAGCCCGCGCCACTCCCTGGCTCATTTACCCTCCAGAGGCCGCGATCAAGAGCATTAGCGACATTTGGGTCCCTCTCTCACCCTCATCAGCATCCCCATGACAAAATCGCGGGAAGTAAATGGTTGTCATGACACTCGGAGGTCAAACAATGACCTGGTGTACCAGGTACAGGGGCCTGTTAGACCCAGCCTCATGCAGGGTGTAACGGGATCTGCCTATGTAATATCACAGGTCTTATGCATTGCAACGCATGATGTAAAAATAAACAAAAAAAGTACACGTATTTGGGTACACATGACCCCAATAGTTAACACCTACAGTGAATGCCATAAAAGAAAAATAAATAAAAAACATGGCACAAAATATGGTTTTTCAACACATCACTGGTAAAAAAAAAGTGGAATAAAACGTGATCAAAAAAGACAAACATGAATAAACATGTTGTCGCTGAAAACGTCCTCTTGTCCCGCAAAAATCAAACCGCCATACAGCTCCATTAGGGGAAAAATAAAAAAGTTAGAGCTCTCAGAATAAAGCGATGCAAAAGTAATTTTTTTTTTCTATAAAATAATTATGTAAAAGCACCAAAACATTAAAACATTTATATAAATATGGTATTGCTGTAATAGTGCTGACACAAAGAATAAAACTGCCTTATCAATTTTAGCACCATCAAGAAAAAGCTTCTTTTAGTGTGTGACAGCAGCCAAACATAAATCTGATATGAATAAAGTCATCTAATCACTTATACCTCACGAGGAACAGCGTAAAAAGTAAATAAAACCAATTCTTCACCTGCTGTTGATTTGTTCATTCTGTCTCCCAAATATAGCAGTAAGGCTCGGTGCACATTTATCCTGCGCACTATGTTGAGCGTTTATACTGGGGTTTCCGTGTAAATCTCTGAAATACGTGATTCAGACAGAACCTATAGTCGAAGATTCCCTATAATGAGGCAGATGGAGGCACTGTGGACGCTATCTGGCCTATGGTCCAATGATGTACATCTTTTTAAGCGTGTATAAAACCTTGGTCCACCACAGTTTTGTGCACCTCTAAAAAGGACGCCGCTGAACAGAGGCCAGACTGAGTCCAGAGTACCTCTGTTGCCTCATTATAGTGAATGGATCCGTCGGGGGTTTCATCTGAATCACATATTTTGTAGATTTAGATGTAAATACCGATGTAAGTGCTCAGCGTAGAGCGCAGGATAAATGTGAACTGATCCAAAATGTTCTGTAGCCAAAAATCACACCAATAAAAGCTTCTCACCCTACAAAAAAAACAAGTCCCCACTCAGGCTTGACATCTATTAACAGAAATATAGGGGGGGCACAGTACTGGTAGCACAAAGGCTCTGGAAAAGAGACATGGCTCCCTCCAATAGAAGTCCAGCGCAATCTGTGCTCCCTAATCCAAATGCCCCCCTCCTGAGCCCCACAGTGGCCTAAACTGCAGTTAGTGTCCACAGGTTTGGCATTACTCTAGTGAGGAGAGCCCGTCTAATTTACGGGGTCCATGTCTCCAGAAGCATGAGCTGGGCACAATGTTCTGGAAGTACAATGTACTGGGCACTACAACGTAATGTTCAAAATGCTCACCACAGCTCTAGATAAATTCCTTGAGTTGTGTAGTTCCCAAAATGGTGTCACTTGTGTTGGCTTTCCACTGTTTAGGCACATCAGGGGCTCTCCAAACAAAAGATGGCGTTCGCCATCAATTCCAGCCAATTTTGTACTCCAAAAGTCAAATAGCGCTCCTTCCCTTCCTCCTGTGCGCCCAAACAGTAGTTTTCCACCACATACTGGGTGTACTCAGGAGTAATTGCACAACAAATTGTATGGACTATTTTCTTCTATTACCCTCGAGAAAATGAAAAATTTGGGACTGAAGCAACATTTTTGCTGGGTTCAAGGTACTCGCTAAACCTCTTGATAAGTTCGTTGAGGGGTGTATTTTCCAAAATAGGGTCTCTTGTGGGGAGTTTCCAATGTTTAGGCACATCAAAGGCTCTTGAAACGGGACATTGCGTCCGCTCTCGATTCCAGTCAAATAATACCCTATTTTAATAGTATTTTGGCTTTTTTAATACAACCTTAAGGACTCCTACTCATCTGCATGAAAAAATGGACAAGTGCAATCCTAAAAAAAAACTTTTAAGCTAATAATTCACTATTTTAAAGAAGAAAATGGCATGTGGACCCCAAAAAATTTAATAACCAGTTGAGGGAAAGCAGACAGCTGGGGACAGATGTTTATTGCCTGGGAAGGGTGTAATGAACATTGATTTTCTCCAGGCTATTCATATCAGCTCATAGCTGTATATTTAGCCTTTACTCGTTATTAAAATGGAGGATCACCCCCCAAAAAAAAAATGACGTGGGCCCTTCCTATAATAACCAGCAAAGGCTAGGCAGACAAGCCTAGGAAGGGGTCATGTATATTGGCCCCTCTCCCAGACGAAAAACAGCTTTCAGTCACACCATAAAAGGCGCATCCATAAGATGCGCCAATTCTGGTGCTTAGCCTCCACTCTTTTTACTTGCCCTGGTGCGATGGCAAATGGGGTAATAGGGTTGGGGTTGATGTCAGCTTTGTATTGGCAGCTGACATCAATTTCAGCCCAGGGGTAAGTAATGGAAAAGTGTCTATAAGACACCCCCATTACTAACCCCCAGAGTCAAATTGTAAAAAAAAAAAAAAAAAAAACATCCAAAATAAAGTCCTTTATTTGAAATACACACTCCCCTTCTCTTGTACCTATTTATTTTAAAATATTAACAACAAAAAAGAAAACTTATACTCCCCTGTCCGACGAGTAGATAATACATCGATGCCCTTGCCCCCTGTAAAAGACCAAAAATATAATAAACCACCATATTCCTCACCTGTCCGACGAGAAGATTATCAATTTGTCCCTCAATGAGTCAGGCTGTGCTACATTTAGATGCCATGCTGAACGTTGGCATGATGAGAGCGTTCAGCCGGGCCTCCAGCAGAAACACTGAGCTGCACGTGCTAGCGCAGCATCAATGTCTCGCGGTGCAGTGAATAAGGTGAGTGTAGTTCATAGCCGTGAGCGGTGCAGTGAATAAGGTGAGTGGAGTTCATAGCCGTTAGCGGTGCAGTGAATAAGGCGAGTGGAGTTCATAGCCGTGAGCGGTGCAGTGAATAAGGCGAGTGGAGTTCATAGCTGTGAGCGGTGCAGTGAATAAGGCGAGTGGAGTTCATAGCCGTGAGCGGCGCAGTGAATAAGGTGAGTGAAGTTCATAGCCGTGAGCGGCGCAGTGAATAAGGCGAGTGGAGTTCATAGCCGTGAGCGGCGCAGTGAATAAGGCGAGTGGAGTTCATAGCCGTGAGCGGCGCAGTGAATAAGGCGAGTGGAGTTCATAGCCGTGAGCGGCGCAGTGAATAAGGCGAGTGAAGTTCATAGCCGTGAGCGGCGCAGTGAATAAGGCGAGTGGAGTTCATAGCCGTGAGCGGTGCAGTGAATAAGGCGAGTGGAGTTCATAGCCGTGAGCGGCGCAGTGAATAAGGTGAGTGAAGTTCATAGCCGTGAGCGGCGCAGTGAATAAGGCGAGTGGAGTTCATAGCCGTGAGCGGCGCAGTGAATAAGGCGAGTGGAGTTCTTAGCCGTGAGCGGTGCAGTGAATAAGGCGAGTGGAGTTTATAGCCGTTAGCGGTGCAGTAAATAAGGCGAGTGGAGTTCATAGCCGTGAGCGGTGCAGTGAATAAGGCGAGTGGAGTTCATAGCTGTGAGCGGTGCAGTGAATAAGGCGAGTGGAGTTCATAGCCGTGAGCGGTGCAGTGAATAAGGCGAGTGGAGTTCATAGCCGTGAGCGGTGCAGTGAGTAAGGCGAGTGGAGTTCATAGCCGTGAGCGGTGCAGTGAATAAGGCGAGTGGAGTTCATAGCCGTGAGCGGTGCAGTGAATAAGGCGAGTGGAGTTCATAGCTGTGAGCGGTGCAGTGAATAAGGCGAGTGGAGTTCATAGCCGTGAGCGGTGCAGTGAATAAGGCGAGTGGAGTTCATAGCCGTGAGCGGTGCAGTGAGTAAGGCGAGTGGAGTTCATAGCCGTGAGCGGTGCAGTGAATAAGGCGAGTGGAGTTCATAGCCGTGAGCGGTGCAGTGAATAAGGCGAGTGGAGTTCATAGCCGTGAGCGGTGCAGTGAATAAGGCGAGTGGAGTTCATAGACGTGATGTCTCTTGTCTTTCTGGACAACTGAAGATCCACAACATGAGGCCAGTGAGAGGTCACATCTAGGAGACAATCTATAACAAAATGGCCGCCACACCTCTGCCTTGTCACTTTTCATGTCTCCCTCTGGTGTTTGTTATGACCAAAGAGACGCTTGTGATAATTTAACAGAAAAAAAAAAAGCGTCCACCACCTCCCTGTACACAACATAAGACCGCTGATAACAGTGATTGGCTGCAGTGGGAACATGCTGCAGTCGTGTCAACAAAGACAGGTGGGGACGGGGGTGGAGAGGCAGCAATGAATAAAGCTTAGCTTCCAGGTGTCTGATATTAACCCCTTCATGCTCCAGGACGTATTTATCCACCATTGCCGATGGCGCTGACCCCGGTTCCAGACAATGCCCGGATTTAGCCGGTGTTGCCATTTATGCGGTGCGACCTCGTTGCGGCATGTCTCCGACCGCTCATTGCCTACGCAGCAATGGAATGACTATCGTTTGCCATGACAGCCGGGGCCCACTGCCTGCCCTGGTGGCCGCCATCTTGTGCTGGACTTCATCGGAGGCTGTGATCTTTATACTGAAGTATCGCCGTGTATAGAACAAGCGGTCGGACGATTGCAGGTTCAAGGGGACTGAAAAATGAGGAAAAAATATATAAAAAATAAATGGAAAAAAATACATCCAAAATAATAAACATAACTGGTATCACGGCCGCATCCGCAAACGATCGGTCTATCAAAATATAAGATTATAACACCCATAAAGTAGAGGCTGTAAAGGATCAAAACGTCACGATAGTTGTTTTCACCAATCACCACCACAAAAATGCGATGAAAAAGTGATGTGCACCCCAAAATGGTATCAATAAAACTGACACAAAAAGGACCGAGAAAAAAAAAAAAAAAAAAGTTCCGGATCTTAAAATATAAAAAGTCAAAATTATTATTTTTTTGTGAAATTTTTTTTTTTTTTAATTAAATTACATTTTTACATTTTTATTTTTTATTAATTTTTTTTTTTCAAGCCACTAAAATAATAAAAAACTCATTTGGTTTCACCACAATCGCCCCGACCTGGAGAATCCTGTTCCCGGGTCATTTTTACACCACAGCGAACGTCGTAAAAGCAAAGTCCAGAAAATAACGGTGGAATTATTATTTTTTTTTTGCATTTTCACCGCACTTGAATTTTTTTCCTGTTTTCCAGCGCACTATGTGGTAAAATAAATGGTGTAATTCAAAACTACTGGATCGTGCCGTATGAAAACAAGCTGTGTGTTGACGGAAGAATAATAAAAAAAAAAATCCTGGAAAAAAAGAAAGCGAAAAAAAAAAATAGTGGCAGTGGAAAGGGTTAATATATAAAGCACACCATTAAAAAAAAAAAAAGGCCAGTCTGCTATCTATGGGTGTGAACACGGCTTTATGGGTCACTATGGATTCCATGTGCATCACTAGGAGTCCTGTCCTCCAGGCAGGGTTCTACGTCACCAGTTTATTGCAGGAGGAAAGATCTCTGACAATATGGCGCCGCCCATTACCGCCGACACTGCTGTCTATCGTCTCCCTCTACTGCTCGTCAGAAACTCCGCCTACCAGTCCGCTTTATCCAATCGGCGATCGCCTTAGATCCTCAGCCCCCCCAAGGTTACGGGAAAGAGATTCCCTGTGATTGGTGGACAGTTCGTATTCTGCGCTCCCATTGGCTGTGTGTTAGGGACGCGTAAATGTCGCGCTCGCAGCTTCCGGGAGTTTTGTTGTCGTCTCCCCGTTATGTCCCGCAGTACGAGGGGATGGCGGGGAGCCCGGGAGCGGCTCATGGAGGCGCACTAGCAGGCAAGTACCGGTGTATAGCTGTGGGGCAGAGTGCACGTGCTGGGGGCGGATGTGGCCGCAGTTGGGCTGCACAGGTCCTGTAATCCGTCATTATCGGACTACAGGCGCTTTCACACGTGGATGGAGCTGGAACACTGATTTCCGTTCACGTTCCAGCTCCTGTAAAGTCTCTCACCGTTTTGAGTATACAGCTCCGGTGCACAGCTATGTGTCGCCGTGGTAACAGCGCTGTGCAGATGCCTCCCGTTACTCTTCTTGCCATAAGTGACTTTCAGGATCAGACTACACGGGTTTGCAGTCGGTTACCACAGCAACACAGGTTTTCATAGGCGCTGTGTACACTAAACGGCTGGAGATTTTTGGGTACCTGTCATTTATCTCCAGACCCCGGCCGGCTGACACATTGTAGCAAACTGTGGGGACAGATGTGGCGCTTTCTCTTAGAGCAGCGGAGCCTTTTTTTTTTTCTGCCAGGCGCCATTGGGATATTTCCACCATCACTGGCGGCCAGACAGAATCATCCACTTCATACGTCACATGGGAGACGCCGAGACTGCTGTATACACGTCACATGGGAGACGCCGAGACTGCTGTATATACGTCACATGGGAGACGCCGAGACTGCTGTGTATACGTCACATGGGAGACGCCGAGACTGCTGTATACACGTCACATGGGAGACGCCGAGACTGCTGTATATACGTCACATGGGAGACGCCGAGACTGCTGTATACACGTCACATGGGAGACGCCGAGACTGCTGTATATACGTCACATGGGAGACGCCGAGACTGCTGTATACACGTCACATGGGAGACGCCGAGACTGCTGTATATACGTCACATGGGAGACGCCGAGACTGCTGTGTATACGTCACATGGGAGACGCCGAGACTGCTGTATACACGTCACATGGGAGACGCCGAGACTGCTGTATATACGTCACATGGGAGACGCCGAGACTGCTGTATATACGTCACATGGGAGACGCCGAGACTGCTGTGTATACGTCACATGGGAGACGCCGAGACTGCTGTATACACGTCACATGGGAGACGCCGAGACTGCTGTATATACGTCACATGGGAGACGCCGAGACTGCTGTATACACGTCACATGGGAGACGCCGAGACTGGTGTATATACGTCACATGGGAGACGCCGAGACTGCTGTATATACGTCACATGGGAGACGCCGAGACTGCTGTATATACGTCACACAGGAGATACTGAGACTGCTGAATGTTAGGGATCGAGTTCCCGCTGCTGCATAAGGGGAATCTCTAACCAGTCCCGCTGCAGTTCGCCATCCATCTCCGGCTGCAGTGGAACCTGCTCAGCAGAGACGTTGGTCCCAGCGTCTTGCCCGGTAAAGCACTGTGCAGAGACTTGCTGCTGCCGCTCCTGGATCCTCTGTTGTAACCAATGTTGGAGCAGGCAGATTTGGGACTAAGTCCTCTGTTTCTCCATCTGAGCATGCCCAGGGCAAGATCTTCCATTGGAGATCAGGGGTCACATGCTCGGATACAGCTACGACTCCTATTGGTCCTCCAGAAAGGTCCTGAAGCTGTTGATGATCTGAAGCAGCTTCCTATTGGTCCTTTCTGGAAGGTCTCGTGCTCGTGGCTACTATAAAATGTGGCATAACCGCACGGCCGTGCGCTAGTATCAGATTTGTTACGTACTTGCGCCAGTGTGGTTATGCATGTGTTTAGGGACCCGGCTGAAATAAGCCCCTAGAATACCGGCACCTCCGGTGAGGAGTTGTGTGTATGGGTTCAGGGCTCTGGTTGAAATAAGCCCCTAGTATACCGGCTTCTCTGGTGAGGAGTTTGCTGTGTGCATTGCTGACTACTTTATATTGAAGCTGCGCAGTTCGGACGTAACCCGGTGGCGGCACGCGGACATCGCTATTAGTCAGCGTTTAGGTTGCGACTCTGTGGAGCAACAGAGTTCTCTAATATCGCCATATAGCGCCACGTCCTTTTATTTAGCGGCTCTGTGGAGTAACAGAGTTTGCCCACTTCGCCATATAGTGCTACGGCTACCATATCTGCAACTCTGCGGGATAACAGAGTTTACTCATACCACCTACTGCGCCATCTTACTAGCAGCAGGTTTTGCCTGTACGGTGGACCCCGGGCTGTGAACGCACCTTCTATTTATATTTATTTGATGCGTTCCGCAACCCTTAACATAATACTAGCGCCAGGGTCTGGCTAGTAAAATGGCGGACGACCAGCGTCTACAGCGGTACATCCAGCAGCTGGAGGGTAGGTTGGCGGCTCTTGAGCGCACAACCTCAGCTGTGGATGTTACTGCAGTCGCTGTTCGGGCTGCTGTCGGGATTCGTGAGTCAATGCTCTATACAGCTCGAGCTTCTGGCTGCACGGATCGGGCACAAGTGGGTTTTGTACTGTCGCTACTCTCGGGCAGAGCGTTGGAGTGGGAAACGCCGCTGTGGGAGCGCGACGATCGTGTGGTGCGGAATGCTCCTCGTTTCTTGGAGGCTCTTAAAAAGGTCTTTTTAGGACCTCAGGTCACCCACGATACGGCGCTACAACTGTTGGCATTGGCACAGGGTTCGTCTTTGGTCAGTCAGTTTTCCATCCAGTTTCGGACTCTGGCCTCAGAGCTAGACTGGTCGGATAAAGTTCTCATTCCAGTCTACTGGCGAGGACTGGCTGATCATGTTAAAGACGCTTTGGCTACCAGGGAGATTCCCGCCACACTGGAGAAGCTTATCTCCATATCGACCTCCGTTTTCACGAGCGGAGGTTGGAGCGGGCCCAGTGTAGGCAGAGGATTCGGTTGGCTCCCACCTTTGCCAAATGTATCGAATCTCCTGTACTGGCGTCCGAACCCCAAAAGGCCACAGAGGTTCCTCGTGCAGGACCTAAGTCTCGGGCTGCTCGAGCATCCGTGGTCTGTAATCTTTGTCAGCAGACAGGACACTACTGTATGCTAACAGATGTCTACAGCGATCGCGTCTAGTGGCCCTGGGAGGAGGTTCACTAGAGACATTTTCCTCCAAGATGACATTTAAAGGGACAGTAACTGTAGACTCTTCCACACTTACAGTCGAGCTTTGTGTGGACTCAGGAGCAGAGGGGAATTTCATGTCATCTACCTTTGCTCGTCGCCACGCAATACGTCTGGTAGCGCTCGACAAACCAGTGACTGTCCGGGTAGTGAATGGGTTGACATTGCCCTCGCAAATTACACATCAGACTGTCCCTCTTACTTTGTGTGTACCCCCTTCCCATCAGGAAATTATTTCCCTTCTCGTCCTTCCCGAGGGAATAGACGAAATCCTACTGGGAGTACCCTGGCTCCGTTCCCACTCCCCTCATATTGAGTGGACCTCCGGTAGGATACTGGGTTGGAGTGAGTAATGTAAGGACAGATGTGTCAGGGAGTGCATTCAGGTTACCACTACAGAGATACCCGCAGATCTTTCTCCTCTTCCCAAGTGCTATCAGTCATATGCAGACGTGTTCTCTAAAAAGTCTGCGGAGACTCTACCGCCCCATCGTCCCTACTACTGTCCTATTGACCTCTTGTCTGGAGCAGAACCTCCTCGGGGAAGGGTCTATCCCCTCTCTCTTCCTAAGACGGAGGCTATGTCTCAATATATCCAGGAGAATCTGGCAAGAGGGTTCATTAGGAAGTCGGTGTCACCAGCAGGAGCGGGGTTCTTCTTCATGCAGAAGAAGAGTGGAGAATTACTCCGTGTATAGATTACAGGGGTCTTAACGCCATCACCGTTAAAGGGAATCTGTCACCCTAAATTGGCGGGATATTTAAATGATGGCAGTCAGGTCTGATGGGCGGTGTTTTGGGTACTTGCCTTAACATGTTGTTCGCCGCTGTCTCCATTATTTCTGGGAATTGTAGTCGTTGCCCTCCATATAACGCGCCTGCGCATTGCAATCTTGAATTGCGCACGCGCAGTATGCTTTGCCCGCAGATTGCAATGCGCAGGTGCGTTATATGGAGGACAACGACTACAATTCCCAGAAATAATGGAGACAGCGGCGAACAACATGTTAAGGCAAGTACCCAAAACACCGCCCATCTGACCTGACTGCCATCATTTAAATATCCCGCCAATTTAGGGTGACAGATTCCCTTTAAGAATAAGTACCCGTTGCCCCTGATCTTTGAGCTCTTTGATAGGCTCCGGGGAGCCAGGGTATTTACTAAATTAGATCTGCGTGGTGCTTATAACCTGATTCGCATCCATGAAGGGGACGAATGGAAGACGGCTTTTAATACCAGGGATGGGCATTATGAATACCTGGTGATGCCCTTCGGGCTCTGTAATGCCCCAGCCGTTTTCCAAGACTTTGTCAATGACATCTTCCGGGATATGCTTTCCACCTCTGTAGTAGTCTATCTGGATGATATTCTCATCTTTTCTCCAGATATTGACTCTCACCGGAGGGATGTCTGCAAAGTCTTCCACCTTTTACGGGCGAACTCCCTCTATGTAAAGTTGGAGAAATGCATGTTTGAGCAGGAGTCTTTATCTTTCCTGGGCTATATCATCTCCGCCCAGGGATTGGCTATGGATCCTGCCAAACTACAGGCTGTAATGGACTGGCAAGAACCCCATTCTCTGAAAGCGGTGCAGCGCTTTATGGGGTTCATTAATTATTATCGCCAGTTCATTCCCCATTTCTCGACTTTGGTAGCTCCCTTGGTAGCCCTCACTAAGAAGGGAGCAAATCCCAAGTTGTGGTCTGAGGAGGTCTCCAAGGTGTTCTCTTCCATCAAGTTGCATTTTGCCAGTTCTCCCATATTACATCGCCCCGATGTTGATAAGCCGTTTATTTTAGAGGTGGACGCCTCTTCTGTTGGTGCAGGAGCAGTCCTTTATCAAAAGAATTCTCAAGGTCGGAAGCATCCTTGCTTCTTTTCTAAAACCTTTACACCTGCAGAGAGGAATTATTCCATTGGGGACAGGGAGTTATTGGCTATGAAGTTGGCCTTCTCCGAGTGGAGACATCTCCCGGAGGGGGCTCGCTTTCCCTTCCAGGTCTTCACGGACCACAAAAACTTGGTGTACTTGCAAACAGCCCAGCGGCTGAATTCCCGCCAGGCCAGATGGTCCCTGTTCTTCTCCCGGTTCCTTTTCACCCTCCATTTCCTCTTCGGTGAGAAGAACATTCGGGCCGATGCTCTATCTCGCTCCGTCGTATCCTCTGAGGAGGTGGAGGAGGAGCCTCGGCTCATTGTCCCCTGTGAGAGCCTAAGAACTGTGGCTCCGGTTTCGCTTGAGTCTGTGCCTCCGGGCAAGACTTTTGTACCCACCAATTTGCGACCGGAAGTACTTTCTTGGGCACATTCCTCCAGGGTGGGTGGACATTTCGGGACAAAAAGGACATCTGAGCTGCTGGCGAGGACATATTGGTGGCCACATATGGTCCGGGACGTCAGGGAATACAGGTCCTTCTCAAAAAATTAGCATATAGTGCTAAATTTCATTATTTACCATAATGTAATGATTACAATTAAACTTTCATATATTTTAGATTCATTACACACCAACTGAAATTTGTCAGGTCTTTTATTGTTTTAATACTGATGATTTTGGCATACAACTCCTGATAACCCAAAAAACCTGTCTCAAAAAATTAACATATTTCAACCGTCCAATAAAATAAAAGTGTTTTTTCAAAACAAACAAAAAACCATCAAATAATAATGTTCAGTTATGCACTCAATACTTGGTCGGGAATCCTTTGGCAGAAATGACTGCTTCAATGCGGCGTGGCATGGAGGCAATCAGCCTGTGACACTGCTGAGGTGTTATGGAGGCCCAGGATGCTTGATAGCGGCATTAAGCTCATCCAGAGTGTTGGGTCTTGCGTCTCTCAACTTTCTCTTCACAATATCCCACAGATTCTCTATGGTGTTCAGCTCAGGAGAGTTGGCAGGCCAATTGAGACAATAATACCATGGTCAGAAACCATTTACCAGTGGTTTTGGCACTGTGAGCAGGTGCCAGGTCGTGCTGAAAAATGAAATCTTCATCTCCATAAAGCATTTCAGCCGATGGAAGCATGAAGTGCTCCAAAATCTCCTGATAGCTAGCTGCATTGACCCTGCCCTTGATGAAACACAGTGGACCAACACCAGCAGCTGACATGGCACCCCACACCATCACTGACTGTGGGTACTTGACACTGGACTTCAGGCATTTTGGCATTTCCTTCTCCCCAGTCTTCCTCCAGACTCTGGCACCTTGATTTCCGAATGACATGCAAAATTTGCTTTCATCAGAAAAACGTACTTGGGACCACTTAGCAACAGTCCAGTGCTGCTTCTCTGTAGCCCAGGTCAGGCGCTTCTGCCGCTGTTTATGGTTCAAAAGTGGCTTTACCTGGGGAATGCGGCACCTGTAGCCCATTTCCTGCACACGCCTGTGCACGGTGGCTCTGGATGTTTCTACACCAGACTCAGTCCACTGCTTCCTCAGGTCCCCCAAGGTCTGGAATGGGTCCTTCTCCACAATCTTCCTCAGGGTCCGGTCACCTCTTCTCGTTGTACAGCGTTTTCTGCCACATTGTTTCCTTCCAACAGACTTCCCATTGAGGTGCCTTGATACAGCACTCTGGGAACAGCCTAATTGTTCAGAAATTTCTTTCTGGGTCTTACCCTCTTGCTTGAGGGTGTCAATGATGGCCTTCTTGACATCAGTCAGGTCGCTAGTCTTAAGGTACTGCCACACTAAGCTATCCCGCTAGCGATCTCGTTAGCGTTGCATACTAATGAGATCGCTAGCGGGATTGTTTCTATATCGCTAAATGCGGCCACATTTAGTGATATAGTTAACGACGCTATCGCCGTTAGCGATCTTCTTAACGACTTTAGCGGTACAAAAGTACCGCTAAATCGCTAAGAAAAGGTGCCACACAGCGATAAGATACTTACCCAGCGGGAGCGCTGACGAGAAAATAGGGTCCGGAACGATTCCAGCGACGAGCGAGATCACAGCAGGAAGCTCGTCGCTGGAAGCTGCCGCACTGAACAATATCGCTAACGGGATTGCTAAATAGTGACGTTTTTTAGCGATCCCGTTAGCGATATTGTTTAGTGTGGCATACCCTTTAAGGTACTGCCACACTAAACAATCCCGCTAGCGATCACGATAACGACGCATACTAATGAGATCGCTAGCGGGATCGTTTCTATATCGCTAAATGCGGCCACATTTAGCGATATAGTTAACGACGCTATCGCCGTTAGCGATCTTCTTAACGACTTTAGCGGTACAAAAGTACCGCTAAATCGCTAAGAAAAGGTGCCACACAGCGATTAGATACTTACCCAGCGGGAGCGCCAGCGATGAAATAGGGTCCGGAGCGATTCCAGCGACGAGCGAGATCACAGCAGGAAGCTCGTCGCTGGAAGCTGCCGCACTGAACAACATCGTAACGGGATCGCTAAATAGTGACGTTTTTTAGCGATCCCGTTAGCGATATTGTTCAGTGTGGCATACCCTTTACACATGATGGGGGTTTTGAGTAATGAACCAGGCAGGGAGTTTTTAAAAGCCTCAGGAATCTTTTGCATGTGTTTAGAGTTAATTAGTTGATTCAGAAGATTAGGGTAATAGGTCGTTTAGAGAACCTTTTCTTGATATGCTAATTTTTTGAGACAGGTTTTTTGGGTTTTCAGGAGTTGTATGCCAAAATCATCAGTATTAAAACAATAAAAGACCTGACAAATTTCAGTTGGTGTGTAATGAATCTAAAATATATGAAAGTTTAATTGTAATCATTACATTATGGTAAATAATGAAATTTAGCACTATATGCTAATTTTTTGAGAAGGACCTGTATGTTCAGGCGTGCGTGTCCTGCACCAAGAATAAGTCCCCTCGACAACGGCTAGCTGGGCTACTTTTTCCTTTGCCGGTGGCAGACAGGCCTTGGGTGATGGTCGGGATGGATTTTGTGGGGGGCTTACCCAAGTCTCGGGGCTGCACCATCATCTGGGTGATAACCGACCACTTCTCCAAAATGGTGCACTTGGTGCCGTTACCACGGTTACCGTCTGCACGGGCCTTGGCAGCATTATTTATCAGGCATATTTTCCGTTTACACGGTATGCCAGACAAAGTCGTTAGTGATCGAGGTCCCCAGTTTGCGTCTCGGTTCTGGAGAGAGCTGTGTCGGCTACTCAGCATTGAGTTAAACCTCTGCTTACCATCCCGAGGCGAATGGGTTGGTAGAGAGGGCCAACCAGACCTTGGTCACATATTTGCGACATTTTGTCTCAGCCAGGCAGGATGACTGGGCATCTTTGCTACCATGGGCTGAGTTTGCTCTTAATAATGCTGTGGCTGACTCCACCGGACAGACCCCATTCCTCTTGAACTACGGTCAGCATCCACGGGTCCCGGTGCCCATGCCCGTGTCGTCCGCTGACTCCAGGGTGTCAGACTGGGCTGTGGAGGCACAGGACATTTGGGACCGAACCCAGGATGCCATTCACGCCTACAAGGAGAGGATGAGGTCTTCGGCGCCCCGCTCCGACATTTGCCCCGGGCGACTTAGTGTGGCTCTCTGCCCGGAACATCAGGCTGCGAGTAGAGTCTACCAAGTTGGCATCTCGCTATTTGGGTCCCTTTAAGATCCTTGAGCAGATAAACCCTGAACTCTACCGCCTTGCCCTTCCACCTCGTCTTGGTATCGCTGATACCTTTCACGTGTCCCTTTTGAAACCTGTGGCCATCTCCCGGTTTTCCGAGTCATCTGCCGGGACGTCGGGTTCATCTACCGACGATCATGAGGTGAACGCCATCGTAGGGTGTAAGGTGGTACGGGGCAAAAAATTTTATTTGGTGGATTGGAGGGGTTATGGGCCTGAGGATAGGTCCTGGGAGCCTGCCGAGCACATTCACCCTCCGCAGCTCATTGCTGCCTTTGAGCGCAGCGAGGTCCAAAGAAGGGGGGCCCTAGGAGGGGGAGTAATGTTAGGGATCGAGTTCCCACTGCTGCACAAGGGAAATCTCTAACCAGTCCCGCTGCAGTTCGCCATCCATCTCCGGCCACAGTGGAACCTGCTCAGCAGAGACGTCGGTCCCAGCGTCTTGCCCGGTAAAGCACTGTGCAGAGACTTGCTGCTGCCGCTCCTGGATCCTCTGTTGTA
This sequence comes from Oophaga sylvatica, assembly GCA_033576555.1. NCBI lineage: Eukaryota > Metazoa > Chordata > Amphibia > Anura > Dendrobatidae > Oophaga > Oophaga sylvatica. Next base: position 435,286,782 of record JARQOD010000006.1, on the reverse strand, counting down.
ACCAGTGTTGGAGCAGGCAGATTTGGGACTAAGTCCTCTGTTTCTCCATCTGAGCATGCCCAGGACAAGATCTTCCATTGGAGATCAGGGGTCACATGCTCGGATACAGCTGCGACTCCTATTGGTCCTCCAGGAAGGTCCTGAAGCTGTTGGTGTTCTGAAGCAGCTTCCTATTGGTCCTTTCTGGAAGGTCTTGTGCTCGTGGCTACTATAAAAAGGTGGCATAACCGCACGGCCGTGCGCTAGTATCAGATTTGTTACGTGCTTGCGCCAGTGTGGTTATGCATGTGTTTAGGGACCCGGCTGAAATAAGCCCCTAGAATACCGGCACCTCCGGTGAGGAGTTGTGTGTATGGGTTCAGGGCTCTGGCTGAAATTAGTCTCTGTATACCGGCTTCTCTGGTGAGGAGTTTGCTGTGTGCATTGCTGACTACTTTATGTTGAAGCTGCGCAGTTCGGACGTAACCCGGTGGCGGCACGCGGACATCGCTATTAGTCAGCGTTTAGGTTGCGACTCTGTGGAGCAACAGAGTTCTCTAATATCGCCATATAGCGCCACATCCTTTTATTTAGCGGCTCTGTGGAGTAACAGAGTTTGCTCACTTCGCCATATAGTGCTACGGTGACCATACCTGCAACTCTGTGGGATAACAGAGTTCGCTCATACCATCTACTGCTCCATCTTACTAGCAGCAGGTTCTGCCTGTACGGTGGACCCCGGGCTGCAAACGCACCTTCTATTTATAGTTATTTGGTGCGTTCCGCAACCCTTAACAGCTGAATATATGTCACACGGGAGACGCTGAGACTCCTGAATATACGTCACACGGGGGACGCTGAGATTGCCGTATATACGTCACATGGGAGACGCCGAGACTGCTGTGTATACTTCACATGGGAGACGCTGAGACTGCTGTGTATATGTCCCATGGGAGACGCTGAGACTGCTGTGTATACGTCACATGGGAGACGCCGAGACTGCTGTATATACGTCACATGGGAGACGCCGAGACTGCTGTGTATACTTCACATGGAAGACGCTGAGACTGCTGTGTATATGTCCCATGGGAGATGCCGAGACTGCTGTATATACGTCACATGGCGGACGTCGAGACTGCTGTATATACGTCACACGGGAGACGCTGAGACTGCTGAATATGCATCACACGGGGGACGCTGAGATTGCTGTATATGCGTCACATGGGAGACGCTGAAACTGCTGTGTATACGTTACATGGGAGATGCTGAGACTGCTGTATACGCGTTACATGGGAGACGTCGAGACTGCTGTATATACTTCACATGGGAGATGGTGAGACTGCTGTATAGGCGTCACATGGGAGACACCGAGACTGCTGTATATGTGTCACATGGGAGACTCTGAGACTGCTGTATATACGTCACATGGGAGATACTGAGACTGCTGTATATACATCACATAGAATAAAATGGTAGAGTTGGAAGGGACCTCCTGGGTCATCTGGTCCAACCCCCTGCTCAAAGCAGGATTCACTAAATCATCCCAGACAGATGTCTGTCCAGCCTCTGTTTGAAGACTTCCATTGAAGGAGAACTCACCACCTCTCGTGGCAGAGTGTTCCACTCATTGATCACCCTAAATGTCAAAAAGTTTTTTCTAATATCTAATCTGTGTCTCCTCCCATTCAGTTTCATTCCATTGCTTCTAGTCTTTCCTTGTGCAAATGAGAATAAAGATGATCCTTCTACAATGTGACAGCCCTTGAGATATTTGTAGACAGCTATTAAGTCTCCTCTCAGTCTTCTTTTTTGCAAGCTAAACATTCCCAAATCCTGTAACCGTTCCTCATAGGACATGGTTTGCAGACCGGTCACCATTCTGGTGCTCTTCTCTGAACTTGCTCCAGTTTGTTGATGTCTTTTTTAAAATGTGGTGCCCAAAACTGGACACAGTATTCCAGATGAGGTCTGACCAAAGAGGAGTAGAGGGCAATAATGACCTCACGTGATCTAGACTGTATGCTTCTGTTAAAGGGAATCTGTCACCACTTTGTTGGTATATCATGTAAAATATCATTCAATTTAGTGTCAGTTCTGCATTACACAAGTACTTTTTATACCCCTTGACTCCCCACCAATGATACATAAATACTGTTTTTATTCCTCCCGCGGTGTATGTTAATATCCTCAGTCCGATGGACGGGGCTTATTGTCCATCTCTCCCCCCCTCCTGGCTTGCTGTACACATTCCTTTCATTCAATGAAATTGTTTTCATTCATTCATTTATTTATTTATTTGATTTTGTTTTTTTTTTGTTTTTTTTATGATTTTCACTGTGCAGTACAAGTGATAAAACAAGTTTATTTTTCGGGTCAGTGAAAGATGCCAGATTTCTATGTGGTTTTTCTTCATAATTTTTTTTTTTTTCATGGACACAACTTTTATTTTTGCCATATGAGAGCCTGTTTTTTTTTTTTAGTATTTTTTTTTCCAGGATATGGACTTTTTCAGTGATTTATTCTTTTATTTTTTATTTTTTGGGTGTTGCGAGAAGCGACATTATTTAGTGATTTTATTATATTTTTTATGGAGTCAGTTTCTTAGTTTAGATACCATTATTTGTACTTTTTTTTTCTGTCTATTTATTACTCACAAGTTGCAATGTTTCCACTAGAGACTTGGCGGTTGTAGACGTCACAAGCTCCTGAACTCAGTGATTGTCTGCAGCGTTGATGAGCGCTTCAGTCACTATGTCACTGCTGCGGCCAATACTTGGAGGTGCCGGACCTGGGGTGGGTGAGGACGGTAATAGACGACTGAAACTCTTCAGAGTCCACTTGCATGAAAGCGGGAAAAAAAAAACCCTTTAAGGATCCCCCCCTCCATTGTAAAAATGTTAAGACGTGGGGTGAAAAATGAAAATGTAGCTGCAAATTAGTCGAGCGCTATAGGGCTTCATGGATTTGTGATGCTTCATGTTGGCTGACAGCACATGTGGCCCTCTGTGCCGCTGGCTCCTGGGGCCCGAGAGGACAGAAGGCAGAGATCCTTTATAAGAGTGAGCGATGACGCAGTGCTGGACATATGGATCTATACGGTGCTGTGCCACCAACACTCATCCTCTCTAATTCTGGCCTCTCCGGTGGATCGGGGCCGCCCGTGGCCAATGTGGGCACTAGCGAATATCACATTTCCTGTCTGATGTACTTCACCAATGAGGCTGCAGTGAGCCTGTGCAGCCACCAGATGGGGCTGGAGGAATATACATTGTGCTGTCACACTGGTACTGCAGCTCATCCCATACAAGGAGATCTCCTCTGCTTCAGTTTAACCCTTTCTGTATTCCTATAATCCTTCCTTTATCCAGGGTTTTTTTTTTTCTGAGGATTAGTAAACAGGGTTTAATTTTTTTTTAATTTATTCCCCAAAGAGGGAAAAAAAACCCAGTGAAACCTATGACACTTAAGGTACTGCCACACTTAGTGATCTCGTTAGCGATCTCAATAACGACGCAAGCTAATGAGATCGTTTTGTGATCGTTTTAATGTCTCTAGTAGCTGCCACACTTAACGATCTCATTAACGACTCAAAAGCGGTTAGCGATCTCATTAACGACTTCAACGGTCATTGCGATGTAAAAAACAGCGCACATTGCTCACAAAAGGTGCCAGACACAGCGATATAGGCTCACCAGCGGGACGCCAACGATCTAAATACGGTCCAGAACTCTAGTGAACGATCAGCGAGATCACAGCAGGGGCCACGTCGTTGCTACATGCCACACACGTTAGCGTCACGAACGAGATCGCTAAATAGTGACGTATTTTAGCGATCTCGTTAGCGACGCTGTTTAGTGTGGCATACCCTTAAGGCTATGTGCACACGTTCAGGAATTGCTGCAGGAAATACGCCTTTTACAGGCATGCGTATTCCCGCTAAAAACTAGTGTTTTTCAAGCATAATTAGCTTGCAGAATGCTAGCGTTTTCCTATTGATCTGTAGCATCGCTTGGAAAACTGATTGACAGGTTGGTCACACGAGTCAGACATAGTGTTCGACAAGTGTGAGCAACTTTTTACTATTGATGCCGCCTATGCCGCATCAATAGTAAAAAGATCTAATGTTAAAAATAATAAAAAAAAATAAAAAATCGTGATATTCTCACCTTCCGGCGGCCCCCGCAGCCTTCCTGGTCCTCGCGATGCTCCCGGCAACTCCCGTTCCCAGTGATGCCTGGCGACAATGACCCTAGATGACGTAGCATCACGCAAGACCGCTACGTCATCTGGGGTGATTCTCGCAATGCATCCCTGGGAACGGGATTGGCCGGGAGCATCGCGAGGACCAGGAAGGCTGCGGGGGCCGCCGGAAGGTGAGAATATCACGATTTATTATTTATATTATTGTTTTACCAGGGATACGGTACCCAGGGCCTGGAGGAGTGTCTCCTCTCCTCCAGACCCTGGGTACCATCCGCACATGAACCGCTCACTTTGCGCATGGTGGGCATAGCCACATGAGGAAAGTAAGCGGTTCAATGCATTCCTATGGCGGCGGAATCACCGCGATTCCAGAAAAAGAATGAACATGCTGCGTTTTTTTGCGGAAAAAACCCAGCATGTGCACAAAAATTGTGGAATGCATTCTAATAATAGGATGCTTAATGCATGTGTTTTTTAGTGTTTTTGCAGCCGAAAAATGCTTAAAAAACGCGAAAAATCCTGAACGTGTGCACATAGCCTTAATGAAAAACATCAGAAAAAAAAACCTGTCCAGAAGTCTGAAATTTTATTTTTGCTTGGGAAAGAGACGATGTATTCAGCGGTTCACTTTAATTTACAGCAATATCTCATCTATTCAGTTTTTTAGATAGTCAATAACACTGTTGAATATAAGGGACTCTGAAATGTGTCTTATCCGAGAAATCTACTTTTTTCTTTCTTAACTTACAAGCCTCTTCCCTTTCCTCCTCCCCTTCCTCCTCCCCTTCCTCTTTCCCTTCCTTTTCCCCTTCCCCTTTCCCTTCCTTTTCCCCTTCCCCTTTCCCTTCCCTTTCCCTTTCCTTCCTCTTTCCCTTCCTCTTGCCCTTCCTCTTCCTCTCCCCTTCCTCTTCCCCTTCCTCCTCCCTTTCCTCCTCCCCTTCCTTTTCCCCTACCCCTTCCTCTTTCCTTTCCCCTATCTCCTTCTACATCTCCTCCAGAAAAGTAGCTCAAATCTGTTTTGGTCATAATAAGCTTGACTGTCTTCTCTCTGAAATTACACTTGTCTAAGGACGACTGGGAAGGGGAGCACGAGAGAGACACTCACAGGCCTTGGTTCTGTTTCTGGCAGAGCTGGATTCTCAGCTACACTGCTCAGTACTTCTGTATAAGGTCCACTTGCTGTTGCTGAGAATTTGCGTACATACAGACAAGGAGCAGGAATCCCTTCTGTGTGTGTCTTCTGTGCATGGGTGATATCATAGCCACTAGTTTCTACCCACCAGCTCAGAGACAACTGATTAGAGAGAGCACCTGCAGGGGGGAAAATTGGTGAAAAGGGTAGAATACAGGTCATATAATTTCGCTCCCACCCATCAGCTTCTGGTGCTGGCTGGAAGTGCTAAGTTGTGGAGCTGAACATCACAGCTCCGCCAGTGGTATAGTGGCCGTAGCCGGTACTGCACATCCACCCTATATGGAAATCAATAAGGGGGATATTGATGGAGCCGTGCATCTCTGCAAATGAGCACTTCCGGCCATCACCGGGAAAATTGAAGGGGGCACCAAGTGTCTCACTCCCGCCTGTCAGATATTGATGACCTGCCTTAAGGATAAGTTGGTATTTTAAGAATATAAAACTTCTGGAAAACTCTTTTAATGACCTTTCCAGAACTTTTTTTGGTTCATTCATAGTCTGTACCCCAAAATGATAACAATGAAAACCACAGCTCTTTCTGCAAAAAAAAATCCCAAACAAACAAGCCCTCCCGCAGCTCGACTGACCGCAGCTTTTTTTTGTTTTACTGTGCAAAAGATAAAAAAATCATTGAAAATGTATCGATTCCTTCGTGTGGAATGCAGAAAAAGCTAAACTTAAAGCAGTATCTGGATTATTTTTTTTTTTTGTTACGGCCCCTACCATAAAAATTAAATAAAAAAAAAAAAAAAAAAAAGGATGTGTCCCCATGCACTACTCCTGTGTGAGCACTAGATGGGGCTGCATGACTCCACATCCCGCAGTCAGCGGGACACTGTTCAGCTTATGAGTGGTGCAGTCGCCTCTTATTATCCCCCCAATGTAGAGGCATGAGGGCTCCGTCTATTCATCATAAATCTCACATTGATTATTAGTCCGATCATTGGAAGCCGGCTGCTCATTCATTCCTGTATTATATGTTCTGTTCATTATGGCGTTTGCTGACTTTTTGCTAGAAAAGCTGCAGGGTCCCCCATGGTCTCAGGACACTTGAGAGACTTGAAAGGGATATTCCCAGAAAAAAAGTAATCCCTTAGTAGGATAGGGGATAACTTGCAATTGATGAGACCACAACAATTCCCCCCCAAAAAATCTTGAGGATGGGGCGCTGCAGCCCTGGTCGTTACCATTTTAACACATCGGATTAATGGATGAAGTTTAAAGGGGTTGTCCGGGGCTTTTACATCGATGGCAGTACGCAGGCTCTGCTCCATCCATTGTCTTACGAAGTGACAGAAAAATCCAAGAGCAGCGCTCCAGCAAAAATAATAGTGAATGACTGAAACAGAGGGCCACGTGCGACCACTGCTATGCTCCGAGCCCAGTTGTCAGGATCGCTGGGGCCTCAGATGGCAATAAGTTGTCTCCTGTTCTACAAATACTTTACAGAGTTTATCTTGTCAAACACATTACATAATGCAACCCTGGGACAATCAGCCTGCATGCAACTGATTTACTGAGGGAAGCCGCTATTTGGTTACATTACATTACTGATCATGAGTTACATCCTGTATTATACTCCAGAGCTGCACTCACTATTCTGCTGGTGCAGTCACTGTGTACATACATTACTACTGATCCTGAGTTACATCCTGTATTATACTCCAGAGCTGCACTCACTATTCTGCTGGTGGAGTCACTGTGTACATACATTACATTACTGATCCTGCGTTACATCCTGTATTATACCCAGAGCTGCACTCACTATTCTGCTGGTGCAGTCACTGTGTACATACATTACATTACTGATCCTGAGTTACATCCTGTTTTTACTCCAGAGCTGCACTCACTATTCTGCTGGTGCAGTCACTGTGCACATACATTACATTACTGATCCTGAGTTACATCCTGTTATACTCCAGAGCTGCACTCACTATTCTGCTGGTGCAGTCACTGTGCACATACATTACATTACTGATCCTGAGTTACATCCTGTATTATACTCCAGAGCTGCACTCACTATTCTGCTGGTGCAGTCACTTGTACATACATTACATTACTGATCCTGAGTTACATCCTGTATTATACCCAGAGCTGCACTCACTATTCTGCTGGTGCAGTCACTGTGTACATACATTACATTATGATCCTGAGTTACATCCTGTTATACTCCAGAGCTGCACTCACTATTCTGCTGGTGCAGTCACTGTGTACATACATTACATTACTGATCCTGAGTTACATCCTGTATTATACCCAGAGCTGCACTCACTATTCTGCTGGTGCAGTCACTATGTACATAAATTACATTACTGATCCTGAGTTACATCCTGTATTATACCCAGAGCTGCACTCACTATTCTGCTGGTGAGTCACTGTGTACATACATTACATATCTGTACTGATCCTGAGTTACATCCTGTTTTTACTCCAGAGCTGCGCTCACTATTCTGCTGGTGTAGTCACTGTGCACATACATTACATTACTGATCCTGAGTTACATCCTGTTTATACTCCAGAGCTGCACTCACTATTCTGCTGGTGCAGTCACTGTGTACATACATTACATTACTGATCCTGAGTTACATCCTGTATTATACTCCAGAGCTGCACTCACTATTCTGCTGGTGCAGTCACTGTACATAATTACATTACTGATCCTGAGTTACATCCTGTATTATACCCAGAGCTGCACTCACTATTCTGCTGGTGCAGTCACTGTGTACATACATTACATTACTGATCCTGAGTTACATCCTGTATATACTCCAGAGCTGCACTCACTATTCTGCTGGTGCAGTCACTGTGACATACATTACATTACTGATCCTGAGTTACATCCTGTATTATACTCCAGAGCTGCACTCACTATTCTGCTGGTGCAGTCACTGTGTACATACATTACATTACTGATCCTGAGTTACATCCTGTATTATACCAGAGCTGCACTCACTATTCTGCTGGTGCAGTCACTGTGTACATACATTACATTACTGATCCTGTATATCCTGGTATTTATACTCCAGAGCTGCACTCACTATTCTGCTGGTGCAGTCACTGTGCACATACATTACATTACTGATCCTGAGTTACATCCTGTATTATACTCCAGAGCTGCACTCACTATTCTGCTGGTGCAGTCACTGTGTACATACATTACATTACTGATCCTGAGTTACATCCTGTATTATACTCCAGAGCTGCACTCACTATTCTGCTGGTGCAGTCACTGTGTACATACATTACATTACTGATCCTGAGTTACATCCTGTATTATACCCAGAGCTGCACTCACTATTCTGCTGGGCAGTCACTGTTACATACATTACATTACTGATCCTGAGTTATCTCCTGTATTATACTCCAGAGCTGCACTCACTATTCTGCTGGTGCAGTCACTGTGTACATACATTACATTACTGATCTGAGTTACATCCTGTATTATACCCAGAGCTGCACTCACTATTCTGCTGGTGCAGTCACTGTGTAATACATACATTACTGATCCTGAGTTAATCCTGTATTATACTCCAGAGCTGCACTCACTATTCTGCTGGTGCAGTCACTGTGTACATACATTACATTACTGATCCTGAGTTACATCCTGTATTATACTCCAGAGCTGCACTCACTATTCTGCTGGTGCAGTCACTGTGTACATACATTACATTACTGATCCTGAGTATACCTGTATTATACCCAGAGCTGCACTCACTATTCTGCTGGTGCAGTCACTGTGTACATACATTACATTACTGATCCTGAGTTACATCCTGTATTATACCCAGAGCTGCACTCACTATTCTGCTGGTGCAGTCACTGTGTACATACATTACATTACTGATCCTGAGTTACATCCTGTATTATACTCCAGAGCTGCACTCACTATTCTGCTGGTGCAGTCACTGTGTACATACATTACTGATCCTGAGTTACATCCTGTATTATACTCCAGAGCTGCACTCACTATTCTGCTGGTGCAGTCACTGTGTACATACATTACATTACTGATCCTGAGTTACATCCTGTATTATACTCCAGAGCTGCACTCACTATTTCTGCTGGTGCAGTCACTGTGTACATCATACATTACTGATCTTACTGATCCTGAGTTACATCCTGTATTATATCCAGAGCTGCACTCACTATTCTGCTGGTGCAGTCACTGTGTACATACATTACATTACTGATCCTGAGTTACATCCTGTATTATACTCCAGAGCTGCACTCACTATTCTGCTGGTGCAGTCACTGTGACATACATTACATTACTGATCCTGAGTTACATCCTGTATTATACTCCAGAGCTGCACTCACTATTCTGCTGGTGCAGTCACTGTGTACATACATTACATTACTGATCCTGAGTTACATCCTGTATTATACCCAGAGCTGCACTCACTATTCTGCTGGTGCAGTCACTGTGTACATACATTACATTACTGATCCTGAGTTACATCCTGTATTATACTCCAGAGCTGCACTCACTATTCTGCTGGTGCAGTCACTGTGTACATACATTACATTACTGATCCTGAAGTTACATCCTGTATTATACTCCAGAGCTGCACTCACTATTCTGCTGGTGCAGTCACTGTGTACATACATTACATTACTGATCCTGAGTTACATCCTGTATTATACTCCAGAGCTGCACTCACTATTCTGCTGGTGCAGTCACTGTGTACATACATTACATTACTGATCCTGAGTTACATCCTGTATTATACTCCAGAGCTGCACTCACTATTCTGCTGGTGCAGTCACTGTGTACATACATTACATTACTGATCCTGAGTTACATCCTGTATTATACTCCAGAGCTGCACTCACTATTCTGCTGGTGCAGTCACTGTGTACATACATTACATTATGATCCTGAGTTACATCCTGTATTATACCCCAGAGCTGCACTCACTATTCTGCTGGTGCAGTCACTGTGTACATACATTACATTATGATCCTGAGTTACATCCTGTATTATACCCAGAGCTGCACTCACTATTCTGCTGGTGCAGTCACTGTGTACATACATTACATTACTGATCCTGAGTTACATCCTGTATTATACCCAGAGCTGCACTCACTATTCTGCTGGTGCAGTCACTGTGTACATACATTACATTACTGATCCTGAGTTACATCCTGTATTATACTCCAGAGCTGCACTCACTATTCTGCTGGTGCAGTCACTGTGTACATACATTACATTACTGATCCTGAGTTACATCCTGTATTATACTCCAGAGCTGCACTCACTATTCTGCTGGTGCAGTCACTGTGTACATACATTACATTACTGATCCTGAGTTACATCCTGTATTATACTCCAGAGCTGCACTCACTATTCTGCTGGTGCAGTCACTGTGTACATACATTACATTACTGATCCTGAGTTTACATCCTGTATTATACTCCAGAGCTGCACTCACTATTCTGCTGGTGCAGTCACTGTGTAACATACATTACATTACTGATCCTGAGTTACATCCTGTATTATATACCAGAGCTGCACTCACTATTCTGCTGGTGCAGTCACTGTGTACATACATTACATTACTGATCCTGAGTTACATCCTGTATTATACTCCAGAGCTGCACTCACTATTCTGCTGGTGCAGTCACTGTGTACATACATTACATTACTGATCCTGAGTTACATCCTGTTATTATACTCCAGAGCTGCACTCACTATTCTGCTGGTGCAGTCACTGTGTACATACATTACATTACTGATCCTGAGTTACATCTGTATTATACTCCAGAGCTGCACTCACTATTCTGCTGGTGCAGTCACTGTGTACATACATTACATTACTGATCCTGAGTTACATCCTGTATTATACTCCAGAGCTGCACTCACTATTCTGCTGGTGCAGTCACTGTGTACATACATTACATTACTGATCCTGAGTTACATCCTGTATTATACTCCAGAGCTGCACTCACTATTCTGCTGGTGCAGTCACTGTGTACATACATTACATATACTGATCCTGAGTTACATCCTGTATTATACTCCAGAGCTGCACTCACTATTCTGCTGGTGCAGTCACTGTGTACATACATTACATTACTGATCCTGAGTTACATCCTGTATTATACCCAGAGCTGCACTCACTATTCTGCTGGTGCAGTCACTGTGTACATACATTACATTACTGATCCTGAGTTACATCCTGTATTATACTCCAGAGCTGCACTCACTATTCTGCTGGTGCAGTCACTGTGTACATACATTACATTACTGATCCTGAGTTACATCCTGTATTATACTCCAGAGCTGCACTCACTATTCTGCTGGTGCAGTCACTGTGACATACATTACATTACATTGATCCTGAGTTACATCCTGTATTATACTCCAGAGCTGCACTCACTATTCTGCTGGTGCAGTCACTGTGTACATACATTACATTACTGATCCTGAGTTACATCCTGTATTATACTCCAGAGCTGCACTCACTATTCTGCTGGTGCAGTCACTGTGTACATACATTACATTACTGATCCTGAGTTACATCCTGTATTATACTCCAGAGCTGCACTCACTATTCTGCTGGTGCAGTCACTGTGTACATACATTACATTACTGATCCTGAGTTACATCCTGTATTATACTCCAGAGCTGCACTCACTATTCTGCTGGTGCAGTCACTGTGTACATACATTACATTACTGATCCTGAGTTACATCCTGTATTATACTCCAGAGCTGCACTCACTATTCTGCTGGTGCAGTCACTGTGTACATACATTACATTACTGATCCTGAGTTACATCCTGTATTATACTCCAGAGCTGCACTCACTATTCTGCTGGTGCAGTCACTGTGACATACATTACATTACTGATCCTGAGTTACATCCTGTATTATACTCCAGAGCTGCACTCACTATTCTGCTGGTGCAGTCACTGTGTACATACATTACATTACTGATCCTGAGTTACATCCTGTATTATACTCCAGAGCTGCACTCACTATTCTGCTGGTGCAGTCACTGTGTACATACATTACATTACTGATCCTGAGTTACATCCTGTATTATACTCCAGAGCTGCACTCACTATTCTGCTGGTGCAGTCACTGTGTACATACATTACATTAATGATCCTGAGTTACATCCTGTATTATACTCCAGAGCTGCACTCACTATTCTGCTGGTGCAGTCACTGTGTACATACATTACATTACTGATCCTGAGTTACATCCTGTATTATACTCCAGAGCTGCACTCACTATTCTGCTGGTGCAGTCACTGTGTACATACATTACATTACTGATCCTGAGTTACATCCTGTATTATACTCCAGAGCTGCACTCACTATTCTGCTGGTGCAGTCACTGTGCACATACATTAAATTACTGATCCTGAGTTACATCCTGTATTATACTCCAGAGCTGCACTCACTATTCTGCTGTGCAGTCACTGTGTACATACATTACTGATCCTGAGTTACATCCTGTATTATACCCCAGAGCTGCACTCACTATTCTGCTGGTGCAGTCACTGTGTACATACATTACATTACTGATCCTGAGTTACATCCTGTATTATACCCAGAGCTGCACTCACTATTCTGCTGGTGCAGTCACTGTGTACATACATTACATTACTGATCCTGAGTTACATCCTATATTATACTCCAGAGCTGCACTCACTATTCTGCTGGTGCAGTCACTGTGTACATACATTACATTACTGACTGTACTGATTCTGAGTTACATCCTGTATTATACTCCAGAGCTGCACTCACTATTCTGCTGGTGCAGTCACTGTGTACATACATTACATTACTGATCCTGAGTTACATCCTGTATTATACTCCAGAGCTGCACTCACTATTCTGCTGGTGCAGTCACTGTGTACATACATTATACTGATCCTGAGTTACATCCTGTATTATACCCCAGAGCTGCACTCACTATTCTGCTGGTGCAGTCACTGTGTACATACATTACATTACTGATCCTGAGTTACATCCTGTATTATACTCCAGAGCTGCACTCACTATTCTGCTGGTGCAGTCACTGTGTACATACATTACATTACTGATCCTGAGTTACATCCTATATTATACTCCAGAGCTGCACTCACTATTCTGCTGGTGCAGTCACTGTGTACATACATTACATTACTGATCCTGTACTGATTCTGAGTTACATCCTGTATATATCTCCAGAGCTGCACTCACTATTCTGCTGGTGCAGTCACTGTGTACATACATTACATTACTGATCCTGTACTGATCTGAGTTACATCCTGTATTATACTCCAGAGCTGCACTCACTATTCTGCTGGTGCAGTCACTGTGTACATACATTACATTACTGATCCTGAGTTTACATCCTGTATTATACTCCAGAGCTGCACTCACTATTCTGCTGGTGCAGTCACTGTGTACATACATTACATTACTGATCCTGAGTTACATCCTGTATTATACTCCAGAGCTGCACTCACTATTCTGCTGGTGCAGTCACTGTGTACATACATTACATTACTGATCCTGAGTTACATCCTGTATTATACTCCAGAGCTGCACTCACTATTCTGCTGGTGCAGTCACTGTGTACATACATTACATTACTGATCCTGAGTTACATCCTGTATTATACTCCAGAGCTGCACTCACTATTCTGCTGTGCAGTCACTGTGTACATACATTACATCTGTACTGATCCTGAGTTTACCTCCCTGTATTATACTCCAGAGCTGCCACTCACTATTCTGCTGGTGCAGTCACTGTGTACATACATTACATTACTGATCCTGATTACTCCTGTATTTACCCAGAGCTGCACTCACTATTCTGCTGGTGCAGTCACTGTGTACATTACATTACTTATCTACTGAAACCTGAGTTACATCCTGTATTATACTCCAGAGCTGCACTCACTATTCTGCTGGTAGAGTCACTGTGTACATACATTACATTACTGATCCTGAGTTACATCCTGTATTATACTCCAGAGCTGCACTCACTTATCTGCTGGTGCAGTACTGTGTACATACATTACATTACTGATCCTGAGTTACATCCTGTATTATACTCCAGAGCTGCACTCACTATTCTGCTGGTGCAGTACTGTGTACATACATTACATTACTGATCCTGAGTTACATCCTGTATTATACTCCAGAGCTGCACTCACTATTCTGCTGGTGCAGTCACTGTGTACATACATTACATTACTGATCCTGAGTTACATCCTGTATTATACTCCAGAGCTGCACTCACTATTCTGCTGGTGCAGTCACTGTGTACATACATTACATTACTGATCCTGAGTTACATCCTGTATTATACTCCAGAGCTGCACTCACTATTCTGCTGGTGCAGTCACTGTGTACATACATTACATTACTGATCCTGTACTGATCTGAGTTACATCCTGTATTATACTCCAGAGCTGCACTCACTATTCTGCTGGTGCAGTCACTGTGTACATAATACATACTGATCCTGAGTTACATCCTGTATTATACTCCAGAGCTGCACTCACTATTCTGCTGGTGCAGTCACTGTGTATACTACATTACTGATCCTGAGTTACATCCGTATTATACCCAGAGCTGCACTCACTATTCTGCTGGTGCAGTCACTGTGTACATACATTACATTACTGATCCTGAGTTACATCCTGTATTATACTCCAGAGCTGCACTCCTATTCTGCTGGTGCAGTCACTGTGTACATACATTACTGATCCTGAGTTACATCCTGTATTATACTCCAGAGCTGCACTCACTATTCTGCTGGTGCAGTCACTGTGTACAGACATTACATTACTGATCCTGAGTTACATCCTGTATTATACTCCAGAGCTGCACTCACTATTCTCTATTTTTCGAGGTTTATGTGCTTGCTCGTGGAGAGTGATCCGGTGTGCTGGATATATAGTGTGTATACCGTCCTTTCTGGGGCATCAGTCGTGTCATTTCCGCCTTTGTTCGCCTGCTCTGGATATTCTCGCTGTGAAGGATCCCTGGATGTGTTGTGTGTGCCTCTTCTCGCCGTCCGGTAATTGCCATCACTTTGCCTCTCTGCCTCAGTGTCACACTGTATTGATATCTCGTCCCTCTGAAATCCGGTTAGCGCTGAAATAGAAGATGAAATTCCAGTTCAATTTGCCGTCAATATCATTCAGATGAAGAATCTCTGCGCCACCGCCGGTAATTTATTCTCTATTACACCGTGCTGGATCTGAAATGCTTTCTGTAAACTACCCGCAAGCTGCCGTTTCCATCATATGATGGAGGACGATTAATAAAGTTTTTTGCTGCCGGTTTAGAACAAGCCGATTGTTTGTGAAGAGACATTTATTCATTGGGTTGAAATTTAAAAGGATAATTCATGGAAGCAGATAGATTGCAGATCCAGACGCAGTGTGGCTACGTTTAACCCCTCTGCAGCATTTTGCGCACTTTTTCTGGGACCTTGTAGCTACGAAGTACTGTAAGTACTACTTGTCATACGTGTGAGGGCGCTGCGCGCACAATCTGCGGCACGTTCGCATAGTGTCAGCTGACAGTGCCACATTCCTTGGGATCGAAGAAGACGGGATGTCTCACTCGATGGTGATCTAAGCATTTCTGCTGTAAGGATTGGAATCAGAGAAATCAAATCCTTCAGGTGGTGGAATATCTTCTTGTCCAACTTTTAATCCGTATTCGCTGCATTTTCATCTCACCCCTTTCCCTTAGCTGAAGCAGAATGCCTTCTTGTCCAACCCCTTTTGCCATAGGAACAGCCGAATGTCTTGTCTCTCCCCTATCCTGTAGCGGTGGCAGCCTGCCTTCTCATTCCACCCCTTTGCAGTAGCAGTGGCAGACTACCTTCTCGTCCAACCCCTTTGCCGTAGCTGTGGCAGAATGCCTTCTCGTCCGACACCCCCCCCTTCCCGTATGGGTCTCGTATGACTCCACCCCACCCCCCTTCCCGTATTTGTGGCAGACTGCCTTCTCTCCGGCTCCCTTCCAGTATCTGTAGCAGAATGCCTTCTCTTCTGACCCCTTTGCCATTTCGGTGGCAAAATGTCTTCTCGTCCAACTCCCTTTTCCATATCGGTGACAAAATGACTTCTTATTTGACCCCTTCTCCCGTCTAAGTGGCAGAATGCCTTCTTGTCCAAACCCCCCCTTCCCGTATTGGTGACAGACTGCCTTCTCGTCCGAGCTTTTTGCTTTATCGGTGGAAAAATGCCTTCTCGTCTGACCCCCATCCCATATTAGCGGCAGAATGCCTTCTCTTCTAACCCCCTTCCCGTATTAATGGCAGAATGCCTTCTCTTCTGACCCCCTTCCCGTATTGGTGGCTGAATGCCTTCTCTTCTGACCACCTCCACGTATCTGTGGCTGAATGCTTTCTCGTCTGACCCCTTTGCCATTTTGGTGGCAAAATGTCTTCTCGTGCAACTCCCCTTCCCATATCTGTGACAAAATGCCTTCTCATTTGACCCCTTTTATCGTGTCAGTGGCAGAATGCCTTCTTATCTAACCCCTTTCCCGTTTTGGTGGTAGAATGCCTTCTCGTCCGCCGCCTCCCCCTTCTCCCTTCCCGTATTGGTGGCAGACTGCCCTCTCCTCCAACCTTTTTGCTTTATCGGTGGCAGAATGCCTTCTCGTCTGTCTCTCTTCCCGTATCGGTGGCAGAATGCCTTCTCATCTGTCCCTCTTCCCGAAACAGTGGCAGAATGCCTTCTCGTCTTTCCCTCTTCCCGTATCGGTGGCAGAATGCCTTCTCGTCTGACTCTTCCCGTATCGGTGGCAGGATGCCTTCTCATCTGTCCCTCTTCCCGTATCTGTGGCAGAATGCCTTCTCAACTGACACCCTTCACGTATCGGTGGCAGAATGCCTTCTCGTCTGACTCTCTTCCCGTATCGGTGGCAGAATGCCTTGTCGTCTGACCCCCTTCGCGTATCGGTGGTAGAATGCCCTCTCATCTGACACCCTTCACATATCGGTGGCAGAATGCCTTCTCGTCTTTCCCTCTTCCCGTATCGGTTTGAGAATGCCTTCTCGTCTAACTCTCTTCCCGTATCGGTGGCAGAATGCCTTCTCGTCTGACTCTCTTCCCTTATCGGTGGGAGAATGCCTTCTCGTCTGACCCCCTTCACGTATCAGTGGCAGAATGCCTTCTCGTCTGACCCTTTTCCCGTATTGGAGGCAGAATGCCTTCTCGTCTGACCCTCTTCCTGTATCGGTGGCAGAATGCCTTCTCGTCTGACCCCTTTGCTGTCGTCGTTTTCAGCTCTTGCTAAATGCTTTGAGGACCAGTTCATTAGGACCTTATTTCACCACGGCACCAGAATTTACCGCAGCCTCATACTCCTCTCGTATGTGGGAGCTTTTCAGATAATTTGCGTTTTCCCTTTTTCAACCAGTGATTTATTTCCAGCTAAAGGAGACCTGACTATATTCTAGGAACGATGGGTGTAACGTCTGCAGGCGTTATGGTGGTCATACCTGGTCTGGATGCACATGAGCTGCTCTTGTTTTCGGCTGAAGGTGAGACAAGGTACGATACTTTAGTACATGTATTTTGAAGATTTTCTCCCAATATCCCCGGACAATTCTGGGTATGGAATAATAAGAGGCAGAAATATAACCGTCGCATAAAAAAACAAGATCATGGTGATAATTTGATTATTTATTTTATAAGACAAACGCTCAGACTCCGATCTTTTTTAAGTTTTCTTAAGAATTCCTTAAAAAAAAATTCTCTTAGTATGGTTAGTGGCTATTTGTTACTTTTTCTTGGTACTGTGGCTTTAAGAGTTAAATGCCTTCTTATCTGACCCCTTTCCCGTTTTGGTGGTAGAATGCCTTCTCGTCCGCCGCCTCCCCCTTCTCCCTTCCCGTATTGGTAGCAGACTGCCCTCTCCTCCGACCTTTTTGCTTTATCGGTGGCAGAATGCCTTCTCGTCTGTCCCTCTTCCCGTATCGGTGGCAGAATGCCTTCTCGTCTGTCCCTCTTCCCATATCGGTGCAGAATGCCTTCTCATCTGTCCCTCTTCCCGTATCGGTGGCAGAATGCCTTCTTGCCTTCTCGTCTTTCCTCTTCCCGTATCGGTGGCAGAATGCCTTCTCGTCTGACTCTCTTCCCGTATCGGTGGCAGAATGCCTTCTCATCTGTCCCTCTTTCCCGTATCTGTGGCAGAATGCCTTCTCATCTGACCCCTTCACGTATCGGTGGCAGAATGCCTTCTCATCTGTCCCTCTTCACGTATCGGTGGCAGAATGCCTTCTCGTCTGACTCTCTTCCCGTATCGGTGGCAGAATGCCTTGTCGTCTGACCCCTTCGCGTATCGGTGGTAGAATGCCCTCTCATCTGACACCCTTCACATATCGGTGGCAGAATGCCTTCTCGTCTTTCCCCTTCCCGTATCGGTGGCAGAATGCCTTCTCGTCTTTCCCTCTTCCCGTATCGGTGGCAGAATACCTTCTAGTCTGTCCCTCTTCCCATATCGGTGGGAGAATGCCTTCTCATCTGACTCTCTTCCCGTATCGGTGGCAAAATGCCTTCTCGTCTGACCCTCTTCCCGTATCGGTGGCAGAATGCCTTCTCGTCTGACCCCCTTCATGTATCGGTGGCAGAATACCTTCTCGTCTGACCCTCTTCCCGTATCGGTGGCAGAATACCTTCTAGTCTGTCCCTCTTCCCATCTCGGTGGGAGAATGCCTTCTCATCTGACTCTCTTCCCGTATCGGTGGCAGAATGCCTTCTCGTCTGACCCTCTTCCCGTATCGGTGGCAGAATGCCTTCTTGTCTTTCCCTCTTCACGTATCGGTGGCAGAATGCCTTCTCGTCTGACCCTCCGTATCGGGGCAGATACCTTCTAGTCTGTCCTCTATCGTGGAAATGCCTTCATTGACTTTTCGTACGTGGCAGAATGCCTTCTCGTCTGACCCTCTCCCGTTCGGTGCAGATGCCTTTCTTTCCTCTAGTTCGGTGCAGAATGCCTTCTTGACCCTTCGGTACGTAGGAGATGCCTTCTGTCTGACCCTTCGTACGTAGGAGATGCCTTCTCGTCTAACCCCCTTCGCGTATCGGTAGGAGAATGCCTTCTCGTCTGACCCCCTTCGCGTATCGGTGGGAGAATGCCTTATCGTCTGACCCCTTTGCTGTCGTCGTTTTCAGCTCTTGCTAAATGCTTTGAGAACCAGTTCATTAGGGCCTTATTTCACCACGGCACCAGGATTTGCCGCAGCTTCATACTCCTCTCGTATGTGGGAGCTTTTCAGATAATTTGCGTTTTCCCTTTTTCAACCAGTGATTTATTTCCAGCTAAGGGAGACCTGACTATATTCTAGGAACGATGGGTGTAACGTGTGCGGGCGTCATGGTGGTCATACCTGGTCTGGATGCACATGAGCTGCTCTTGTTTTCGGCTGAAGGTGAGACAAGGTACGATACTTTAGTACACGGATTTTGAAGATTTTCTCCCAATGTCCCCGGACAATTCTGGGTATGGAATAATAAGAGGCAGAAATATAACCGTCACATAAAAAAAACAAGATCATGATGATAATTTGATTATTTATTTTATAAGACAAACGCTCAGACTCCGATCTTTTTTACGTTTTCTTAAGAATTCCTTAAAAAAAAATTCTCTTAGTATGGTTAGTGGCTATTTGTTACTTTTTCTTGGTACTGTGGCTTTAAGAGGTAAAGGAGAACTACTTAAAAAATGACATTAAAAAGAAAAAGCTGTACATTTATTATTTTAGGTTAAGCGAACCATAAAGGGCCATGATAAGGGCCGGGCGAGGTTTGAAAAAGTTTATTTGAGACAGGGATGTACAACTTGGTGCAACCTGTGCAGCCACACGAGGTCTCCCGAGATAAGGGGGACCACTTCTACCTCCAAAACGGCACATGATGAAATGTTCAATTGTAAAAGACCCACAGGGGTCCCCTTCTGTCTGATTTGGAGCAGTCCACACGACAGCCCACATGCACGCTGCTAGATAACTACATAAGCTGCTTCCACTGGAGGGAGGAGAAGTTTGGATCCCCTGGGTTGAGCTCATGCGGAGAAGTAAAGACCTGCTCAATTAAAGGGAGTGAAAAACATGGCCGCCTTTTCCAATAACAGCGCCACCACTGTTTGCAGGTTGCATGCGGCATTGCAGCTCATCCCCCATTCATTTAATTTTTAGCCGAACGTCAATACCAGATACAAGCGATGGACAGGTGTGACGCTGGTATCGTAAGGGAGCTGCCATGTTTTTTGTAATCCCGTCTGACCCCACCTTTAGTATAAATGACTACGTCTCCCTTTTCTCTCGCAGGCTGCTGGTGTTGAGCATCCCGCTGCCACCTATGGAGAGGTTCAGCCGCCGGCCAAATGCATTCTGTAGAGAACAGCTGCAACAATGACGTCTCCAGGGTGAACGAAGGTACTATGGCCGGAGGAGAGGGTGAAAAGCAAGGATAGCGTGTGCATTGGTGCGGACCCCCGCCGATCCTGTAATGCACATAGCCGATCTCAGGACGGATGAGAAATGTATGATCGCTGATGGGCTGGCTGCTCTGACCCCCACCAATGCAGATAACGGGGGTCTCAAAGTCCCTGTGTGAGTGAGGCGTTACTAAGTATGTTTGAACATTAACTGTATATAGGAGTACAAATGGAGCGCGGTCTCCCCCTTTTGCTCCGTTCGCTCCCTTTTGCTCCAGGTCGCCCCTTGCATAGGTACTTATACTTTCCCCGCCCCCCTGTGTTCTTAAGATTAGTGGGGGTCTCAGCATCCAGACCACCGGCAATCATACATTTATCATCTGTCCTGGAGATAGGTCCTATTTGTTGTTTACAGCACACATTCTTTAATGATCACTTCTAGGGCCCCCCACCAGTACAGAGGTTGAAGGATCCTCATCACTGAGTCCTCTTCCCCTTATCCCAGCCACTTGAAAGGAGCCACGGTGTGAAGGTGATCTCCATGTAGACTAAACATTGTGGAATCGGACCCCCATTGATCGCTGGGGATGGCGTATCCTGGTGACGTGTCCTGCCACGAGCAGAGAACAGCAGCTCTGGAAATAACCTCAGAAAGGGACGAAAAATAAGCGCCTTGACATGGGGAAATAATGCTGTGGATATCTGGAGTTTTTCTTATATTTGGTGTAACTTTTTACCTTTTTAAATTTTGGGGTTTTTTTCTCCTTTTTTTTTAGGATCCAGCGCCATCTACATGTGTAAGCTCTGTAACCTGTTCTCTCCCAGTCACCCCGAGCTACTGTCACACGTTACCGAAAATCACACCAAAGAAGGTCTGAGCGCCGAGCACATCATCTTTCCACTCCGTCCACTGGTGCCGCCCAGCAGGAACGCAGAAGGTGAGATGCAGGTTTGTTTTTGGAGCTTTTCATCCTTCCCTGTGATTACAAGCTTTATGCCTAAGAATTAAGGATGAACGAAACGCCCTGTCCCACAGCTCAGTGTGAACAGGGCGGCAAGAGTCTGCTTGCTCTCGTGTTCCACAGCTCAGTGTGAAGAGGGCGGCGAGATCCTGCTTGCTTTCGTGTCCCGCAGCTCAGTGTGAAGAGGGCGGCGAGATCCTGCTTGTTCTCGTGTTCCGCGGCTCAGTGTGAAGAGGGTGGCGAGATCCTGCTTGCTCTGGTGTTCCGCAGCTCAGTATAAAGAGGGCGGTGAGATCCTGCTTGCTCTCGTGTTCCGCAGCTCAGTGTGAAGAGGGCGGCGAGATCCTGCTTGCTCTCGTGTTCCGCAGCTCAGTGTGAAGAGGGCGCTGAGATCCTGCTTGCTCTCGTGTTCCGCAGCTCAGTGTGAAGAGGGCGCCGAGATCCTGCTTGCTCTCGTGTTCCGCAGCTCAGTGTGAAGAGGGTGGCGAGATCCTGTTTGCTCTCGTGTTCCGCAGCTCAGTGTGAAGAGGGCAGCGAGATCCTGCTTGTTCTCGTGTTCCGCGGCTCAGTGTGAAGAGGGCGGCGAGATCCTGCTTGCTCTCGTGTTCCGCAGCTCAGTGTGAAGAGGACGGCGAGATCCTGCTTGTTCTCGTGTTCCGCGGCTCAGTGTGAAGAGGGCAGCGAGATTCTGCTTGCTCTCGTGTCCCGCAGCTGAGTGTGAAGAGGGCGGCGGGATCCTGCTTGCTCTCGTGTTCCGCAGCTCAGTGTGAAGAGGGCGGCGAGATCCTGCTTGCTCTCGTGTCCTGCAGCTTAGTGTGAAGAGGGTGGCGAGTGCTTGCACTATAGTCTTCCTCTGCACATTAATCACTTTTTGGAAAAGTTTTCAGTTCTCTCTCCTGGTTTATTTTTGCAGTCCTATCAGTACAATACTGTAAGGGTATGTGCAGACGTTCAGTAGTAGGCAGTGCTTTGGACGCAGAACATGTCCGCTGTGTCCAAAGTTCTGCCAGCTTTTGAACGCAGATGATTCCGCATGTGTTCATTGAACCGTGCAGAATCACCACGTCCCATACGTTGTAAGGGTGAAATTTCTCTTGCGGAGACGCGCGTCTCCGCAAGATGAATAGACATGCTGCATTCTTGAAAAACGCGCTACATGTCCGTCTCCGCAGCTGATCCACTGGCGTCTATGGATGCATAGTGGACATGGGATTTCTTGAGGTTTAATCCACAATGGTGTAACATCTGGACGCTGCGGATGTACGCGACGGCCAACCCGCAGCGTTTACTGACCGTGGGAACGTACCCTAAGATTGTAGTGACAGAAACGCTCTTCAGAAAAAAGGTTTTGTAACATTTTCCCTCTAAGTTTGCCCATTTATCTTCTTTTCTCCAATGAGAAGTTTGAAATGGGGAAGGGGGGAAACCCTTTTGTTATCGCTGCTTCTGTATGAATCTATAATGGTAACTAACCCAAACTGTAAACACCGTAATGACGAAAGAAAATTCTAAATGCAGAAACTATTCCAAAGGATGCAATTGAAAGTGATCAAAATGTTTTGCGTACCTCAAATGTTATCTATAAAAATACAGCTCAGCACAAAAAACAATTTGCAGGCCTCAGATATTGGCGAAACAAATTTTATTTTTTAAAGTGCCAAAGTAACAAACAAAAATCAGAATCGTACGGACCTGGATAATCCAGTCGCCAGGTAATTTTTACCACTGAAAGAATGTCGTTAGAATAAATAAATAAAAGGCGTAATCTTTCTTTTTGGTTGTTGTTTCTTTTCACCCCACTTGGAATTGTTTTTCCTGTTTTCAGTACATTTATATGGTAAAATGAATGGTGGCCTTCAAAACTGCAACTCATCTTGCAAAAAAAAAAGGAAAGTCCTCATGCGGCTATGTGGATTGAAAATAAAAAAGTTACGGCTCTTGGAAGAAGGAGAGGAAAGAACGAAAGTGCAAAAAGTGGAAATTAGGCAGTCAAGAAATGGTTAAGTGCATCCGTACCTTCCTTTTTTAATTGAGAGATGGGACTGGTTGGAGTAGAGGAGCAATGCAGTGTTCAGAAGGGAGACTGTGCTGCACCTTCCTAGTAATTGTTTTATCTCGCCAGAGCTGGATTCATATACACTGCTCAGTATTACATACTACTGCTGTTTCTGAACTTGTGCTACATATATACAGGCGAGTAGGAATCCCTCATGTCTGTGTGTGCTGTGTATGGGCGACATAGTAACGGCTAGTCTCCATCCACTAGCTCAGAGACAACTAAAAATTAGAGAGAGAGCCTGCAGAAGGGGGAAGAAAAACGCAGGGCACAAGTCTTATAATGGCCAGAAAACACATTATTTTGTTTTGGGCACATGAAACGACAGGTACCCTTTAATTTTGTGAACCCAAATCCCCCTGTAATGGAGCCTGACTCTGGTATTGTCCGTAGATTGCACACAACTTTCTATGTAGCAGTTAATATTCTGAGCATTGTCCTGATTAGCAGGAGGTGAGATGATTGCCGCTGAGCACCGTGCTGGGCTTTATTATTTACGTATCAGGCCGAGATCACAGCTAATGTCCTATCGGGCAGCTGCAGGGGCCGGGAACTTCAGCAACGAGCCCACCGCCTCGCTCCCCTGCAGCAGATAACGAGGCTGTCAGTCACCTCCGCACTGATCATCTGCGGCTTGTAGACAGACGCACGTCCCCGAAGATGCACGTCCTTCTCCGGGAACAAGTCTGCGCTAACGAGACTCCGTACAACACTCCTGTCGTAAAAATCCGGGGTGCAATAACTACACTCCCTCCATCCCCCACAGATCACGCTCAGCCAAGGTCGGGGGCTTTTTTTTATCACTTGTTTCCCATCCTAATCGGGAAGGACGCGGCAATTATACCAGGAATGGCGGGCTACCGGGAGCTGCTATAGTGGCTCGCGGCCATAATCCTAGAAGTACAGCAAATTATTAACCTCTTCATGACCAAGTTTTTCTCCTTCGTCTCATTGGGGGACACAAGACTGTGGGTGTATGCTACTGCCGCTAGGAGGCTGACACTAAGTAAACACAAAAAAAGGTTAGCTCCTCCTCCGCCGTATACACCTCAGCACTGGCCGCAGGCAAACCCAGTCATGCTTAGTGTCTGATGGAGGCACACGTCTGGTTTCTTCCAGACCATTTTTTTTTTTTCTTTTCTTTTCAACTTTCCCACGAAGATGAGATAGGGGCGACGGACCCTTTTAAAGGGGTCCGATCTCCCCAAACCATCAACGGGCGAGCACGTGGAGTGTCGCCTCCACGTATCCTTTCCCGCAACGTGGGACATGAATGCCGGACTCAGCCCTGACCACCCTAGAGTATTGAAACCCTAGGCTGTACAGAGGCAGGAGATAGTCCGTGCGGCCCCCACTGCACCACCAATGCTAGACTGCGGTGCTGCAAGGAGGCGGACGGTCCCTCTCCTCATCCCCTGAAGGGGTGATGGAGTTAGGGTGCCTGCACCGTCCCCCATTTTAGTTCCGCACCTCTAATTTGACGGCCAGACTGGGCGAGACGCTGGGACTATTGTCTGAAGAGCAGAGTCCTCTGCAGCAAGGCCCAACAGTTCTACGGCCAGAGACGGAACCCGAACCCACCTGAAAGGGGAGCGCGTTTTTTCAAGCCACGGTGTCGTCAGGATCTGGTGAGAGAGTCTGAGGCCGGGGTTTCAGCCTGGCTTCAGCCAGGAACAGGAGTCCCCGGTTTGAGCTCCGCCCCCTAACAGTGTCATCTTCCGGCGGCCCGCCCCTCGGCTTCTAGGCTGGCCGCCGCCAAAAATTTAGCCCCCGGCTTCGGCCGGAAATTTAGTTTCTGTTTCTCGGGCGGCCACCGCCAAAAAATTTAGGCCGCGGCTTCAATGAGCGCTAGGCCGCGGCCGGAAATTTAGTCCCCGGCTTCGGCCGGAGACTAGGCCGCGGCCGAAAATTTTATCCCCGGCTTTTGCCGGCGCTAGGCCGCGCCTCGTGACACCTCCCCCTGAGGCTCAGCTATTTTAGGCACGCCCCCTGAAAGGGGAGCGCGCTTTTTGGAAGTCTGGAGCCTCCATCTTCTCTTTTGCGCCCAGTGAGCTTCTACACAAGCAGGCATCCCATCATTATCAGACGTTCGGGGATACAGGACTGGGGTAAGTGCTACTACCTCCAGCCTGGTTGCTCCGCTTCGCTGCGCTCCGCTACATCCGCACCGCCACATCCAAATTGTTGCGACAGGAGGGACTCTGTGACAGATCCAGTATGTCCAGAAGGGCTAAGACTCATACGGTGCTGTATACAGCATGCATTGCCTGTAGGTCCCCTTTTCCGCACGCCCAGACTAATCGGGTATGTGAGGCTTGTGACTCCGAACGGGCTCAGGAGCCCTCACCTATAGCCGAGCCCAGTGCGTCAGGTCCCCCGGAGTGGGCCCTGTCTCTGTCTCAATCTATGGCGTCATTAACGAGAGCAATCGAGTCCCTTCAAGCTCCCGATAGGAGCAGGGACAGTGGTTCACCCGTCTTAGCTACGTCTCAGGAACCTCCGGCCTGCAGGGGCCGCGCTCTCACCAGGCATACGCAGGGGAAGCGAACCCACACTGTGTCGCCTATGCCGTCCGGGGCCTCGGCATCCTTCAGTTCAGTTTCTCGCTCTCCCTCACCTTTGGAGGCGAGTGATCAATATTCGGACTCCGATTCTGAAGGATTCCCTCAATTTAGAAGCATCAAATTGTCAGGAGACAATTGACAGTCTGATTGAAGCTGTCAATCAATCCCTGGGGGTTGACGATGAGTCCACCTTGGCCTCTGGTCATAAGGTGTCCTTCAAACGAGCCAGGCAAACTCATAAGGTTTTTGGTGCTCATCCTGAGTTTGAGGAGCTAGTGCAGCGCCACCGGGAAAAGCCGGACAAGCGCTTCGCAGGACAAAAGGCCCTCAATACCAGATATCCTTTTGCTCCCGAACTTCTGAAGAAGTGGGCGGAATCTCCTGCGGTCGACCCTCCTGTGTCGCGTTTGGCATCTAAGACGCCTCTCTCTCTTCCCAACGGTTCCTCGATCAAGGATCCAACGGACCGTCTGATTGAAAGCTTGGCCCGCTCGGTGTTTGAGGCATCAGGCTCTGCTCTCTCTCCTTCTTTTGCAGCGACTTGGGTTGCTAAGGCCATGATATCCTGGTCGGAGTCTCTAAATAGAGCTCTCCACGGTATAGAAGTGCCGTCTGAGGTAACTGAGATCTCTAATCAGATAGCTCTTGCAGGAGACTTTTTAATTAACGCTTCCATGGATTCGGCGTATTGCGCAGCTCTAGCTGCTGCTAATGCGATTGCTATCAGGAGATCCTTGTGGTTGAGAACTTGGCGAGCGGACTCAACTTCAAAAAAATCACTCACATCCTTACCGTATCAGAGTGGCCGGTTATTTGGCGAGAAGTTGGATCAGCTCATATCTGATACGACAGGAGGGAAGAGCAGTTTCCTTCCTCAGCAAAAGATTAGACAGCCTTTTCGCCGACAACTTCAGCCTCGGTTTAGGGCTTTTCGTAACCCAGGTTGGGCCGCGACAGCCACCTCCAGCGGCTTAGGTCGACCTAATCTGGCCAGAGATCGCCAGGTCTCCTACAAGACCAACCCTTTGGGAAGAATGCGATCTCAACAGCCAAGATCTAGAGGATCTAAACCCCAAAGATATTCGGACAAATGACTGGAGGCAGAATCCGGTCAAGTCATCCAGAGTAGGCGGCCGCTTACTCTGGTTTCGCCCCACTTGGCTATCGATTACTCACGACGAGTGGGTCAGGGAGTTAGTCTCCTCGGGGTACAAAATAGAATTTATCAGCCTTCCGTCAAATCATTTTTTTCCCTCGCGTCTTCCCAAAAAAGAATCCCGGGTTCACGCCTTATTCAAGGCGGTCAAATCTCTTCGGCGCAGCGGGGTCATTGTTCCTGTACCAGAGGTCGAAAAAGGTCAAGGGTTCTATTCCAATCTGTTCATAGTACCCAAGAAGGACGGCACTGTAAGGCCTATTTTGGACCTAAAACGTCTGAATCAATTTGTCAGGATTCGACATTTCCGAATGGAGTCTCTCCGCTCGGTCATTGCAGCCATGGAAAAGGGGGAATTTCTAGCGTCAATAGACATTCAGGATGCATATCTTCATATCCCCATATTCCCTCCTCATCAAAGGTTTCTTCGGTTTGCCATCGGCAACCTTCACTTTCAGTTCGCAGCCTTGCCCTTCGGGCTAGCCACAGCCCCCAGGGTGTTCACAAAGGTTATGGCTGCTGTTGTATCCATTCTGCACTCCCGGGGGATAGTCATCTTGCCATACTTAGACGATCTCCTCATCAAGGGTCCGTCCTGTCAAGCCTGCGAGGAAAGTGTCAACATCACGCTAGACACCCTTACTCGCCTAGGGTGGCTGGTGAATCTAAAGAAGTAGTCTCTCGTGCCATCTCGGAAGATCACCTTTTTGGGGATGATTTTCAACACTGCTCAGGGGTTAATAACTCTTCCTCGGGACAAGGCCCTAGTTCTCCGTCAGGAGGTACGGATCCTTCGCCAACCAATTCCTCACACCATCCGATTTTGCATGAGGGTCCTAGGAAGGATGGTGGCGGCAATCGAGGCCATTCCATTTGCCCAGTT
The DNA here is from genome assembly GCA_033576555.1 of Oophaga sylvatica. Lineage (NCBI taxonomy): Eukaryota > Metazoa > Chordata > Amphibia > Anura > Dendrobatidae > Oophaga > Oophaga sylvatica. The sequence goes on along the minus strand of JARQOD010000006.1, from coordinate 435,258,375 downwards.
CCATCTCCGCTCCCTTCAGCATGCAATCTTGGCAATATGGAACGGGAGCCCTTACTCGCTCAATCTTCGGTGCCGTCTGTCTCTGCAGGTCAGACAGACACTTACATGGTGGACAAACAGCACCACTGTTCTCCAAGGGCGATATTTTCCTCCAGTCCATTGGCTGGTAGTCACAACGGACGCCAGCCTTCTCGGATGGGGAGCAGTGTTTCGTCACTATACAGCCCAAGGGACATGGTGTCGACAGGAATCGACCCTCCCGATCAATATTCTAGAGATCCGAGCTATTCGGCTGGCTCTGAGGCATTTTCACCATCATCTTGCTGGCCGCCCGGTCCGAATACAATCGGACAATGCCACGGCGGTGGCATACATAAATTATCAGGGAGGTACCCGCAGCAGGGCGGCCATGCACGAGGTAAAACATATTCTGACCTGGGCAGAAAGAAATCACTCTGTGATATCAGCGGTTCACATTCCAGGCGAGGAGAATTGGGCAGCGGATTTCCTCAGCCGTCAGGGGATAGCGTCAGGAGAATGGTCGCTACATCCCGAGGTCTTTCAGCATATATTTCCTTCGCTGGAGAACCCCAGATGTGGATCTGATGGCCTCCAGAATAAACGCCAAGGTGCCCAACTTCGTCTCCCGGTACCGGGATCCGCAGGCAATTGCAGTGGACGCCCTGGTTCTACCGTGGAATCAGTTTCATCTTCCATACTTGTTTCCACCGATAGCTCTGCTCCCAAGAGCGATCAGAAAGATCAGGTTAGAGGGGGTCCCAGCGATATTAATCGCTCCGGATTGGTCGCGTCGTTCATGGTACGCGGAGCTGGTACAGCTGCTCGCCGACGCACCCTGGCGTCTGCCAGAACGCACGGACCTTCTCTCCCAGGGCCCAGTTTACCACCAGAACTCAGCGGTCCTGTGTTTGACGGTGTGGCCGTTGAATCTTGGATCCTGACCAGGGCTGGATTCTCCAAAAAGGTCGCTGCTACAATGGCGAGCGCCCGGAAACCCGCCTCGGCTCGTATCTACCACGGTACTTGGAAGGTCTTTTTTACTTGGTGCAGGGAACATGGTTGTTCCCCGCTCCTGTTTTCAATTCCAAACATTCTATCATTTCTCCAAGCGGGCCTAGATTCAGGTCTAGCTCCGAGTACTCTTAGACGACAGATATCAGCCTTGTCGGTTCTTTTTCAGCGAAAAATCGCGTCTAATTTACAGGTTAAGACCTTTATTCAAGGGGTTGTCCATATATTGCCCCCCTACAGGGCTCCCTTAGATGTTTGGGATCTCAATCTGGTCCTGGGAGTCCTGCAGGAATCTCCATTTGAGCCTCTTCAGGAGGTTTCCCTGACATACCTTTCCTGGAAAGTGGTGTTTTTGGTAGCCATAACATCCATAAGGCGGGTTTCGGAGCTGGCAGCACTGTCTTGTCGAGCTCCATACTTACTTTTCCACATGATAAGGTAGTGCTCAGGCCAACACCACCTTTTTTGCATAAAGTCGTGTCCTCATTTCATATCAATGAGGACATTGTTTTGCCCTCATTTTGCCCAGCTCCGACGCACCGAGTGGAGAAGGCTCTCCATACGCTGGATCTGGTGAGAGCACTCAGGAGATATGTATCTCGGACGGCATCCTTTCGGCAGACGGACACGCTGTTTATCCTTCCCGAAGGTCGCAAGAAGGGACTCACTGCCTCTAGGTCAACTTTAGCCAGATGGATACGGTTAACCATTCAGGAGGCCTACCGCATCAGAGGCGCTGTGGTTCCCGCAGGAATCAAGGCTCACTCCACCAGAGCATTGGGTGCCTCCTGGGCTCTTCGGCACCAGGCTTCGGCGGAACAGGTTTGTAAGGCGGCAACCTGGTCCAGTCTGCATACTTTCTCCAAACATTATAATGTCCATACTCAGGCTTCAGCGGATGCAAGTCTGGGTAGAAGGATTCTTCAGGGCGCGGTAGCGCACCTATAGGCAATGCCTATTATAAATTACACTGTGGAGTCGATTTCCCACCCAAGGGACTGCTTTGGGACGTCCCACAGTCTTGTGTCCCCCAATGAGACGAAGGAGAAATACGGATTTTTGTGTTACCGTAAAATCCTTTTCTCCGAGACGCTCATTGGGGGACACAGCACCCTCCCTAATAGCCGGATGGCTTCGTTTTGGAGTTGATCCTATGTTTTTTGGGTCTATATCAGTAGATTTACTTCTGGATATATTGTACCTGTTTTAACACTGATTTATTCTTTAGCCTCCTACTGCTTTTTGCACTAAACTGGGTTTGCCTGCGGCCAGTGCTGAAGTGTATACGGCGGAGGAGGAGCTAACCTTTTTTTGTGTTTACTTAGTGTCAGCCTCCTAGCGGCAGTAGCATACACCCACAGTCTTGTGTCCCCCAATGAGCGTCTCGGAGAAAAGGATTTTACGGTGAGTAACACAAAAATCCGTATGTTTGGTAGGGTCGGTGCAAATCGATTATCAGGACACTGTCCGTCAGTCATGTCGACAAGCTGTGACCGCTGGACGTTAGCCTTGAGAACCGCCTCTTACCTCCTGGCATCCAAGGTTCTTTGCCGGACGTCGTCGAGGTTCTTGGTGCGACGTGACTTGTGCGTCACACCAGGCCGACTAATAATCATGAGAACCGTAGATGCCCGGAGGTAAGAGGCGGTTCTCGGGGCTCCCGTCCAGCGGCCATAGATGCCGATGTGGCCAGTGGACTGTGTCCTGCACCAAGACTACTACTTAGCACTACTACTTGGTGACTTCTCCGGTGCACATGACTTCCATTGATGTCTGTGGGGGGCAATGTCACTGTCATGGGTGTATCGCCACGAGGATCGTCGCGATTACACACTCTGACTTCTCACAGCTGAGTTGCTGTTTCTTTGTGTTTGGTAATGAGGGAGTTAATTTTACCTAGCTCTTTGCTAAGACTAGGTCCAGCCTCGCCCGGCTGCTTTTGATTATTTACTAATTAGCTTCCTTTATATTCCTGCCAGTCTGTGTGTTAGATGCCGGTGAAAGCATTCATGTAGTCTAGCAGACTGGATCGGTTCTGAGAATACTTAAGCTAAGAGCTCCTTAGTTGTTTTTACTCTTACAGCTTATAGTTTATCTCCTAGACCTTAGGTGTTCCTACTGTGTGTGAGTGTTGAATGTAAGACTTTATTTACTTTATTTCTTGTCTTTCTTGTATGTCTTTCTGTTCATTAACCGTTACCTGTTTATTCCCTTTGGTGGTAATCAGGGTCCTTCTTAGGACTAGATTACAGTTGGCAGGGATTGATAGGAGACAGGGTTTACGCTGGTGGCCTGGACCTCTGTACCTTTAACAGTACCTCCAGGTAGAGGGATTAGTTAGGACCCCAGTTTAGGGTCAGCATAGACCCCGGTCACCCTCTAGCCGGAGACAGCATATAACGGATTCCGTATTGACCCACTGGACATTCTGTCAGGTAATTCTATGTTATCATATATCTATGCGCATGTTATATAGTATGTTGCCCTTTTGATATAGATTACTGTCATCAAATATATATATCTGCTATACAGCGTGACATTTTCACCGGCCAATACTAAAGATTCTCCCCAGCTGTCATGGATCCAGTAGCCCAGCTGGCCCGGCAGTTGCAGGGGTTGTCCATGGAGTTTGCAGACATTAAGTCCAAGGTTTTGTCCCCCCCGGAGCAAACCAGATCTGAACCTAAGGTTGCTCTCCCGGACAGATTCACTGGTGGGCGGGACAAATTTTTTACTTTCCGGGAGGCATGTAAATTGTACTTTCGGCTGCGGCCTCGGTCATCTGGGAGTGAAGAGCAGAGGGTGGGAATTGTTATCTCGCTCTTACAAGGGGACCCTCAATCTTGGGCGTTCTCTATTCCTCCAGGCTCCCCAGATCTCCAGTCAGTGGATCGATTTTTTACTGCCCTGGGTCTGGTATATGATGATCCGGATCGTGTTTCCCTTGCTGAAACAAAGTTGCGTAAAATACGGCAAGGAAATCGTCCAGCGGAGGAATATTCTTCTGAGTTCCGTAGATGGGCAACAGATACTCAGTGGAATGACCCAGCTCTTAGGAGCCAGTTTTGTCAAGGGTTGTCTGACAAATTAAAAGATGTGTTGGCTCAGTATGATTCTCCTCCATCACTGGAGGCTGCTATGGCCCTCGCTATTCGCATTGATAGACGAATTCGGGGAAGACGCGAGGTAACTCCGCCTCCCGTGATGACTCCACCTACTACTAAAGTCCCTTATACTGAGGTTCCCTGGTCTGTTCTGAGGAACCCATGCAGTTGGGAGGGACATCCTTTGGTAGGAGGGAATCGGCGGTGCACCGCAAGACTAGAAGGTGTTTCTTTTGCGGAAGAGAGGGACATTTTGTTGGGGGGTGTCCATCCCGGGCCTCTTTGAGCAAAGGAGTTAACCTGGGAGTGTGTATTTCGTCCCCAAATCCCTCTCAGTTTCTCGTGCCTGCGGAGGTGGTGATTGGTACTAGAACTGAGAGGATTTCTGTTTTTCTTGATAGTGGGTCCGGGGCTAATCTGGTGGACGCTCGGTTTGCCCAGGTGCATGGTATGCAACTGAGTGTATTGGCCAAACCGGTCCTTATAGTCTCTATTGATTCTAGACCTCTCGTTCAAGGTAGCTTGGTACAAGCTGTTCATAACATAGATCTTCGAGTAGGGGCAATACATAAAGAGCAATTGTCTTGTTATGTGTTGGAGGGTCTACCTACTCCTATTGTGTTGGGACTTCCTTGGTTGGCTAAACATAACCCAGTGATTGATTGGCAATCCGGAAAGATTAGCCAGTGGGGTGAATTTTGCAGAAATAACTGCATGAGCACGGTCATCGGTGCGGTTGTGCCTAGGACTTTGTCTCCTTTTCTGAAGGACTTTGGGGAGATGTTCTCAGAGGAGGGGTGTAAAGAGTTACCTCCTCATCGCGCATATGACTGCTCAATAAAGTTGCTTCCTGATGCCTTATCTCGTACTTTCCCAGGGGCCGGGAGGACGGGTGATCCGGTTCCTATTCCTCAGGAGGGAGTTGTAGTGTCAGCTATATGCTCTGAGCTTGAGGGGGAGGTATTGGGGGCTCAGGGGGACGCCCCTGTGGGACTTCCAGGGAGACTGATAGTTCCAGATCGCTTAAGACTGAAGGTTACGGGGAACCGTTACAAACGGATGGCTGATAGAAGGAGAGTTTCTGGTCTAGATCTGAAGGTGATCGATCTGGTTTGGTTGTCTACCAGGAATATAAAACTTAAAGTTTCCTCCTGGAGGTTGGGTCCCAGATTCATCGGGCCGTACAGGATCAGTTCCATAATTAATCCTGTGGCATTTCGTCTGGACCTCCCTCCTACGTTTAAAATTCATAATGTGTTTCACAAGTCTTTACTTAAAAAGTATGTGGCACCAGTCATACCGTCACCTCTACCTCCTCCTTCAGTGGTGGTCAATGATAACGTGGAATTTCATGGGTCGAAAATCATTGACTCACGTCTCAGTCGCCGATCCCTTCAGTACTTGGTTCATTGGAGGGGGTATGGTCCTGTGGAGAGGACGTGGGTCCCTGCGTCTGATGTTAACGCAGATCGATTGGTTCGGACCTTTCACACAACTCACCCGGGCAGACCTGGCCCTGAGGGTCCGGAGTCCCCTCGTAGAGGGGGGGGGTACTGTCATGGGTGTATCGCCACGAGGATCGTCGGATTACACACTCTGACTTCTCACAGCTGAGTTGCTGTTTCTTTGTGTTTGGTAATGAGGGAGTTAATTTTACCTAGCTCTTTGCTAAGACTAGGTCCAGCCTCGCCCGGCTGCTTTTGATTATTTACTAATTAGCTTCCTTTATATTCCTGCCAGTCTGTGTGTTAGATGCCGGTGAAAGCATTCATGTAGTCTAGCAGACTGGATCGGTTCTGAGAATACTTAAGCTAAGAGCTCCTTAGTTGTTTTTACTCTTACAGCTTATAGTTTATCTCCTAGACCTTAGGTGTTCCTACTGTGTGTGAGTGTTGAATGTAAGACTTTATTTACTTTATTTCTTGTCTTTCTTGTATGTCTTTCTGTTCATTAACCGTTACCTGTTCATTCCCTTTGGTGGTAATCAGGGTCCTTCTTAGGACTAGATTACAGTTGGCAGGGATTGATAGGAGACAGGGTTTACGCTGGTGGCCTGGACCTCTGTACCTTTAACAGTACCTCCAGGTAGAGGGATTAGTTAGGACCCCAGTTTAGGGTCAGCATAGACCCCGGTCACCCTCTAGCCGGAGACGGCGTATAACGGATTCCGTATTGACCCACTGGACATTCTGTCAGGTAATTCTATGTTATCATATATCTATGCGCATGTTATATAGTATGTTGCCCTTTTGATATAGATTACTGTCATCAAATATATATATCTGCTATACAGCGTGACAGTCACTTGAGACTTAAACCTGTAGGTAACCAAGATGATTGGCACTCCCCGATCCGGTACGTGGTCTCGCCCTTTGTGAGCAGACCTCACTTTTGCCCTTTGCACTTGCTCCAAGATGATTGGCACTCCCCGGTCTGGTATGTGGTCTCGCCCTTTGTGAGCAGACCTCACTTTTGCCCTTTGCACTTGCTCCAAGATGATTGGCACTCCCCGGTCCCGTATGTGGTCTCGCCCTTTGTGAGAAGACCTCACTTTTGCCCTTTGCACGTGCTCCAAGATGATTGGCACTCCCCGATCCGGTATGTGGTCTCGCTCTTTGTGAGCAGACCTCACTTTTGCCCTTTGCACTTGCTCCAAGATGATTGGCACTCCCCGGTCCGGTATATGGTCTCGCCCTTTGTGTGCAGACCTCACTTTTGCTCTTTGCACTTGCTCCAAGATGATTGCCACTCCCGGCCCGGTATGTGGTCTGGCCCTTTGTGAGCAGACCTCACTTTTGCCCTTTGCACTTGCTCGTATGTGAGGTTGAGTAGCCGAGATTCAGGCGCTTCACATTTCTATCCATCCGTCCTACAAGCCGCTAGGCCGAGGTGCTGCAGACAGTAACTAATGATGTACGCGAGCCGGGCGGGGAACGCATTAATCACAGGGCTCGGGTGAACCGTACTGGCAACGGGGACTTCTCCTAAGTACCTGATCGATGTCGGGGTGAGCTGGGGGGTTGTCAGGTCACAGGTGCAATTGTAAACCATCGAACTCTGGCCCCGTTATGGTATTTATTGTACATGAGCATAATGCAGAGGTAAAGGAAAGATATAACATGGGTATGAGCGTGCGCCTGCATGACCCTCATGAAAAGTGACGACCCATGGCATCTACCTCCCAGGGGCCCAGACATCTGTATACTCCCTGGCCTACGTAAATTATTACTATTATTATTATTATTATTATTATTATTGTTGTTACTCTTTCCTCTGTGTTCAGCTTCCAGCATCCTCCTACGTCTCTTCCTTGCCCCTCCTCTTTTCTCAACCCGTCCCATGCTTCACTTTGGCTCCTCCCACATGTTTGTCTAGCTCCCATGTTTACCCTGTACACCTGTCCTTTAAAGTAACCTTCTTGTTCGGTGCTGCAGAACCTCAGCTGCTGAAGAACCCCATAATACACACCTCAGCTACAGCAGAACCCCCATAATGCACACCTCACTGCAGCAGAACCCCATAATACACACCTCAGTTGCAGCAGAACCCCATAATACACACCTCACTGCAGCAGAACCCCATAATACACACCTCAGTTGCAGCAGAACCCCATAATACACACCGCACTGCAGCAGAACCCCATAATACACACCTCAGTTGCAGCAGAACCTCATAATACACACCTCAGCTGCAGCAGAACCCCATAATACACACCTCAGTTGCAGCAGAACCCCATAATACATACCTCAGCTGCAGCAGAACCCATAATACACACCTCAGCTGCAGCAGAACCCCATAATACACACCTCTGCTGCTGTAGAACCCCATAATACACACCTCAGATGCTGAAGAACCCCGTAATACACACCTCAGCTGCAGCAGAACCCCATAATACACACCTCAGCTGCAGCAGAACCCCATAATAGACACCTCAGTTGCAGCAGAACCCCATAATGCACACCTCAGCTGCAGCAGAACCCCATAAATACACACACTCAGCTGCAGCAGAACCCCATAATACACACCTCTGCTGCTGTAGAACCCTATAATACACACCTCAGCTGCTGAAGAACCCTGTAATACACACCTCAGCTGCAGCAGAACCCCATAATACATACCTCAGCTGCAGCAGAACCCCATAATACACACCTCAGTTGCAGGAGAACCCCATAATACACACCTCAGCTGCAGCAGAACCCCATAATACACACCTCAGCTGCAGCAGAACCCCATAATACACACCTCAGTTGCAGCAGAACCCCATAATACACACCTCAGCTGCTGAAGAACCCCATAATACACACCTCAGCTGCAGCAGAACCCCATAATACACACCTCAGTTGCAGCAGAACCCCATAATACACACCTCAGCTGCTGAAGAACCCCATAATACACACCTCGGCTGCAGCAGAACCCCATAATACACACTTCAGCTGCAGCAGAACCCTATAACACACACCTCAGTTGCAGCAGAACCCCATAATACACACCTCAGCTGCTGCAGAACCTCATAATACACACCTCAGCTGCTGCAGAACCCCATAATACACACCTCAGCTGCAGAAGAACCCCATAATGCACACCTCAGCTGCTGCAGAACCTCATAATACACACCTCAGCTTCTGCAGAACCTCATAATACACACCTCAGCTGCAGCAGAATACCATAGTACACACCTCTGCTGCAGAAGAACCCCATAATGCACACCTCAGCTGGTGCAGAACCTCATAATACACACCTCAGCTGCAGCAGAACCCCATAATACACATTTCAGCTGCAGCAGAACCCCATAATATACACCTCAGCTGCAGAAGAACCCCATAATACACACCTCAGCTGCTGAAGAACCCCATAATACACACCTTAGCTGCTGCAGAACCTCATAATACACACTTCAGCTGCTGAAGAACCCCATAATACACACCTCAACTGCAGAAGAACCCCATAATACACACCTCATCTCCTGCAAAACATCAGAGTAAACCTCAGCTGCTGAACCTCATATTACATTTTAGCTGCAGCAGAACTTCATACTACACCTCAGCTGCTGCAGAACATCATAATGCACCATCAGCTGCTGCAGAATCTTATAATACACCTCAGGAGCTGTAGAACCTCGTAATACACCTCAGCTGCTGCAGAGCCTCATAATACACCTCAGCTGCTGCAGAGCCTCATAATACACACCTCAGCTGCTGCAGAATGCATAATATACCTCAGCTGCTGATGAACCTCATAATACACATCTTAGCTGCTGCACAACTCCATAATACACACCTCAGCTGCTGCAGAACCTCATAATACACCTCCACTGCTTATGTCCATTAGTGTGCCAAATCTGCAAAACAACCTGAGCTGTTGTAATGTTTCTCCGTCCCGTATTTCGAGCAGTGAGGCTCTGGGGGCAGCACCTGCACGGTTCCTCCAGGATGCTCATTTACTTCCACGTCTTGGCTACAGTCACGGATCATTTAGCTGCATGTTCACCATAAACAGCGACAAGCTGCCAGCGGATATCAGCGAGCGCCGGGAGACGGCAGATAGAGCGGCCCGGACCTGGAGCTCGGAGAAGGTGCAGCTTCATTATACATGCTGTGTGATCTCTCCCCAGTGCGGCTGCCGGACGGAGAACATGAATAATTTACTGTAAAGTGTCTCCGTTATTAATCATTACTGCTACCTCTAATGTGATAGATCACGTCACTATCACTCAGTGTCAGCACGACAGGACCGAGGGTTCTCTTCATTAAAGCGCAATTCTGCTCCCACCTGTACATTTCTATTCTATGTTCACATGCGGTATTATATTCGTTATGTTCCTATACGCAGGGGGCAAAATTATAGTAGTTATATTCTTGTACATAGGGGGAAGTATTGTAGTTATGTTCTTGTACATAGGGGCAGTATTATAGTAGTTATATTCTTGTACATAAGGGCAGTATTATAGTAGTTATATTCTTATACATAGGGGCAGTATTATAGTAGTTATATTCTTGTACATAGGATCAGTATTATAGTAGTTATATTCTTGTACATAGGGGCAGTATTATAGTAGTTATATTCTTGTTTATGGGCAGTATTATAGTAGTTATATTCTTGTACATAGGGGCAGTATTATAGTAGTTATATTCCTGTACATAGGTGCAGTATTATAGTAGTTATATTCTTGTACATAGGGCAGAATAATAGTAGTTATATTCTTGTACATAGGGGCAATATTATAGTAGTTATATTCTTGTACATAGGGGCAGTATTATAGTAGTTATATTCTTGTACATAGGGCAGTATTATAGTAGTTATATTCTTGTATATAGAAGCGGTATTATAGTAGTTATATTCTTGTACATAGGAGCAGTATTATAGTAGTTATATTCTTGTACATAGGATCAGTATCATAGTAGTTATACTCTTTTACATAGGGACAGTATTATAGTAGTTATATTCTTGTATATAGAAGCAGTTTTATAGTAGTTATACTCTTTTACATAGGGGCAGTATTATAGTAGTTATATTCTTGTACATAGGATCAGTATTATAGTAGTTATATTCTTGTACATAGGGGCAGTATTATAGTAGTTATATTCTTGTATATAGAAGCAGTATTATAGTAGTTATATTCTTGTACATAGGAGCAGTATTATAGTAGTTATATTCTTGTACATAGGATCAGTGTTATAGTAGTTATATTCTTGTATATAGGAGGCAGTATTATAGTAGTTATATCCTTGTACAGAGGAGCAGTATTATAGTAGTTATATTCTTGTACATAGGAGCAGTATTATAGCAGTTATACTCTTTTACATAGGGGAAGTATTATAGTAGTTATATTCTTGTACATAGGATCAGTGTTATAGTAGTTATATTCTTGTATATAGGGGCAGTATTATAGTAGTTATATTCTTGTACATAGGATCAGTGTTATAGTAGTTATATTCTTGTATATAGGAGGCAGTATTATAGTAGTTATATCCTTGTACAGAGGAGCAGTATTATAGTAGTTATATTCTTGTACATAGGAGCAGTATTATAGCAGTTATACTCTTTTACATAGGGGCAGTATTATAGTAGTTATATTCTTGTACATAGGATCAGTGTTATAGTAGTTATATTCTTGTATATAGGGGCAGTATTATAGTAGTTATATCCTTGTACAGAGGAGCAGTATTATAGTAGTTATATTCTTGTACAGAGGAGCAGTATTATAGTAGTTATACATTTCCCTCTCTGTGGGCGGCCCCATAATAACACCCCGGCAGCAGGCTCGCTGTCTGGGTGTTATGTTTGACACCAATCTCTCCTTCACCTCCCATATACAATCTCTTGCCCGCTCTTGCCGTCTACACCTAAAGAACATCTCTAGAATCCGCCCTTTTCTCACCATGGAAACAACAAAAACCCTCACTGTAGCATTGATCCACTCCCGCCTGGACTACTGCAACGCTCTATTACTTGGCCTCCCCATTACTCGACTATCCCCTCTCCAGTCCATCCTTAATGCAGCAGCCAGGGTCATCCATCTGGCTAATCGGTACTCGGACGTGTCCGCTCTTCACCAGTCCTTACACTGGCTGCCCATTCATTATAGGATCCAATTCAAAGTACTGGTTCTCACCCACAAAGCTCTCCACAGTGCAGCACCCCCTACATCTCCTCCCTCATTTCTATCTATCGGCCTAACCGACTGCTGCGCTCTGCAAATGACTTTCGACTAACCTCTGCACTAATCCGTACCTCCCACTCCCGACTCCAAGACTTCTCCCGCGCTGCGCCAATCCTCTGGAATGCTCTACCCCAAGAAATTAGGACTATCCACAATTTGCATGGTTTCAGGCGCTCCCTCAAAACACATTTGTTCAGAGTGGCCTATCACATTCACTAACCAAAGTCGTTCTATGTTTAAGTGTGTATGTGTAGCCCATTCACTATCTCCATCCATCCCTCACTCCCTCAAGATGGCTGGACCATCATTGTAAATGCACCATTATATATACACACCTGTACTTTGTATCTCCCCCACCTCATTGTAGATTGTAAGCTCTCACGAGCAGGGTCGGCTTATTTTGCTTTAATTATTGTATTGTTAACGTTGTTACCTATGACTTGTGTTTTGAAACTGTTAAACTGTAAAGCGCTGCGGAATATGTTGGCGCTATATAAATAAAGATTATTATTATTATTAGTTATATTCTTGTACATAGGGGCAGGACTATAGTAGTTATATTCTTGTACATAGGATCAGTATTATAGTAGTTATATTCTTGTACATAGGGGCAGTATTATAGTAGTTATATTCTTGTACATAGGGGCAGTATTATAGTAGTTATATTCTTGTATATATGGGCAGTATTATAGTAGTTATATTCTTGTACATACGGGCAGTATTATAGTAGTTATATTCTTGTACATAGGGGCAGTATTATAGTAGTTATATTCTTGTACATAGGGGCAGTATTATAGTAGTTATATTCTTGTACATAGGGAGCAGTATTATAGTAGTTATATTCTTGTACATAGGGGCAGTATTATAGTAGTTATATTCTTGTACATAGGAGCAGTATTATAGTAGTTATATTCTTGTACAGAGGAGCAGTATTATAGTAAGTTATATTCTTGTACATAGGGGCATTATTATAGTAGTTATATTCTTGTACAGAGAGCAGTATTATAGTAGTTATATTCTTGTACATAGGAGCAGTATTATAGTAGTTGTATTCTTGTACATAGGGGCAGTATTATAGTAGTTATATTCTTGTACAGAGAGCAGTATTATAGTAGTTATATTCTTGTACATAGGAGCAGTATTATAGTAGTTGTATTCTTGTACATAGGGGCAGTATTATAGTAGTTATATTCTTGTACATAGGGGCAGCATTATAGTAGTTATATTCTTGTACATAAGAGCAGTATTATAGTAGTTATATTCTTGTATATAGGGGCAGTATTATAGTAGTTATATTCTTGTACATAGGGGCAGTATTATAGTAGTTATATTCTTGTTCATTGGGGCAGTATTATAGTAGTTATATTCTTGTACATAGGAGCAGTATTATAGTAGTTATATTCTTGTACATAGGGGAAGTATTATAGTAGTTATATTCTTGTACATAGGGGCAGTATTATAGTAGTTATATTCTTGTACATAGGGGCAGTATTATAGTAGTTATATTCTTGTTCATTGGGGCAGTATTATAGTAGTTATATTCTTGTACATAGGGGCAGTATTATAGTAGTTATATTCTTGTACATAGGGGCAGTATTATAGTAGTTATATTCTTGTACATAGGGGCAGTATTATAGTAGTTATATTCTTGTACATAGGGCAGTATTATAGTAGTTATATTCTTGTTCATTGGGGCAGTATTATAGTAGTTATATTCTTATACATAGGAGCAGTATTATAGTAGTTATATTCTTGTATATATTGGCAGTATTATAGTAGTTATATTCTTGTACATAGGAGCAGTATTATAGTAGTTATATTCTTGAACATAGGGCAGTATTATAGTAGTTATATTCTTGTACATAGGGGCAGTATTATAGTAGTTATATTCTTGTACATAGGGGCAATTTTTATTGTAAAAACCAAACAAATACAAATATACTGACATTCCTCAAGTAATACAAAAAATAAATTCACTTGGATTGTACATACATTCATTACATATCCGGATTATACATATAAAATTATCTTAAAGAGTCCATACACCTGGTTGGAAAAAAAAAAAAAAAAACCCATCATATTTCAACCCAGTGACACATCCTTCCATAACTTAACATTTCCTAATTTTACTAATGATTTTATCTATCTGGGGTCGGACATTATGTGGTTGACAGCGTCACAGATCTGAGTCGGAGTTATTCTGGTCACCACCGGTCTCCATTTCAGACTCTACCCGAGTGCCCTCAGGTAATGGCTTCCGCTTGGGCGGAGGACAGTCCTCTACATCCCTATCAAACTCTGCGTCAATTCTTCTAAGGTCGTCCTCAAATTCACCATCAGACTCAGACAGAACGTCAAACCTATTAGATAAGTCCATTACACCTGCAGAACTCTGGACCTTCTTCCTGGCTCCTTGGCCAGTGTCATACTCCTTCTCAGGTTTACGGGAGTTCTTGTCCTTTTTCTTCCTTTTAGTCTGAGACACAGATGGTAGTACTGAAGTAATGTCTCCCCGTGACTGCTGCCCCTGAGAGACAACCTCCATACTCCCCTATGCATCCTCTGTACCCTGCTGCTCTGGTGTCACCTGAGTGGTCCACTGGTGGACCTCTGGTCTGGCCAGTATTTCCCCTGACAGTAAAGCTGCCTCCTCCAGAATCTCTGCCCCTGCCACCAAATCCTCATCAGGATAGTCCTTACAGATATTGTGCCAGGCGTCAGGACAGTCCCTGTGAGGGTGACCGATCTTCCCACAGAGGTTGCACCTGATGTTCTGGCAGTCTGCAGCCACATGGCCGACCTCCCCACACAGGTTGCACTTCACCACAGTACATGTATTTGCCAGGTGACCCGCCTTGCCACATTTGAAGTACTTACGAGGCTGCCCAGGATACAAACACACACCCCTCTCCCTCCCAATAAAGAAGGAGTTGGGTAAGTGGGCAGTGATATCGCATTGGCGCAGTTTCATCAAAACCCTCCATCCTCCAGTCCAGATAGCATCATTGTCTCTGCTTTTGGTGAGGTCAGAGACCAGGTCACAATGCCTCCGGAGCCACACCACAATGTCCTGCGGGGGAACAGACTCATTCCAGAAGATGAGATTAACCGTAACGGTGTCTGGCTTAGAAATAGGAATAAAGCTGAACTTACTCCAGCCCTCAGAGTCTCTAAACTTGGGGAAATTAGACCAGAACCTGTCCAGGTCAGTCATGAGCTTAAAACTGACGTCATAGCCCTGCCTGTCTGGAAGATTAATCACCGCCAAGATGCTGACTGGCGCAAACCCCATCTGGCGACACAAGAGCTCCCTGACCACAAACCTTCTATCTGGCAGATCCTCCTTGGCACCTCTGTGCCGGAAACGCACGACGTTTCTCCGTTTAAACGCCTGGCCGGTATAATTGGCACCAGAGGTGAAGGACGGAGCACCACGACTCCAGGCATTACTGGGGGGAACCTGCGGGGTCACACTAGGCTGACTGACGGGGTGAGGGTCTGCAGCAGGGGGGGCTGCTGCACCTTGTGTGCTCGGAATTAAAGGGGGGAAATCACAGACATTGTCATGTACATTGTTATCATCAACATCAATGTCACTATCAGACTGCGCAGCGTCCAGCAAAGATACTGTGCTCCCCCAAACCCCCGACCCCTCAGATACAGCGCGGTTATCCCCAGCATCAGAGCCCTGCTGGGCACCATCAGGAACTACCGGCACATGTCCACTGCCCAACTGTTGTGCTTGGCATTCTGAGACCTGTAGTCCCTCTGCTGAAATATGTCCCTGCTGCTGCTTGGAATCTGCTGCAGGCGGCTGTGCTAGGCATTCTGAGACTTGTTGTACCTCTACTGGAATGTGCCCTTCATGCTGCTGCTTGGAATCTGCTGCAGGCTGTTGTGCTGGGCATTCTGTGACTTGTTGTACCTCTGCTGGAATCTGCACTACATGCTTCTGCTTTGGATCTGCCGCAGGCAGTTTTGCTGGGCATTCTGAGACTTGTGGTACCTCTGCTGGGGTCTGCACTACAGGCTGCTGCTGGTGCGGCATTTGCCCCTTTTGGAAGCAGAAACTTGCAGGCTGCAGCACTGGCCGCACCTGCTTCTGGGGTCCACCTGGGACAATGTCTGACCTAGAACCTGCAGAGTTCTGCTTCTGTGAATTAAACAGTTCCTGGTTCCTTTAAGTCTGTGCCAGGGGCCCCATCCTCTCTAGGACGCAGTCCATGTCCCTCACCACTTTTGCCAGCAACACACCCAGTGTGTTCAGAGTCTCGTCATAAAAATCATGACTCCCGGGATTAATAGCCTTTAGCTTATAGCAAGTGTCTATCTGCATCTGTAGTGAGTCTTTCTGCTGCTGTAACTCACCGAACTTCTTGACCAGTCCTGGGATCTCCTCTGCGAGCTGAAGCTCAGGTGCACGTGCCGTCTCCTCCTGGGATCCTGCATTCAGCGATGT
>JARQOD010000006.1:435048521-435242020 GCA_033576555.1 Oophaga sylvatica | reverse complement strand
AAGCGCCAGAAACCCCTGGGGGTTTCCCTGTGGCGTTTTGGGGTGGGAGTACTCACAACAAAATTTTATTATTAATGTGTGAGTGCTTTAGCGTCTGATGGCAGCGCTATTACATGTATATCAGTATGCTTCAGCGCTGCGGTGACAGTGCTATTACATGTTTATCAGTGTATCTCACCAGCCTCTCCCTTGCGGATCTGTAACTACAAATCTCCCCTGCAGAATCTTGCCGGCCCTGGGGATGAGGAGAGTTTCCCTGGCGGGGCGCAAACCACACGCGGGGTCACTGCGCTTCCCGCCCTGGGGGAAGCAGGGCATAGCGCCAAAACCCCTGGGGTCCCTGTGGCGTTTCGGCTGGTGATACTCCACATTTGGTAAAATGTGTGTGAGTGTTTTTTAGCGACTGCTGCGGCAGCCGCTGTACATATATAATGCCGGTGACTAGTTTTTTCTATGTCCGCAGGAGGATGCCTGCAGGACGAGGGAAGGGGAGTACGCGCTCTTTTTATTTTTTGAATTTCGCGCCGCTTCTGAGCGCGCGCTTTACTGCAGCCCCTTTCGGCTCCTCTACATGGAGCACATGGAGGCAGAGCGCGGCGGCCATTGCTGATAAAGCGCTGCAAGCTGAAAGCTCCCCGATCGTTCTCCTCCCCTCCCGGCAAGAATACGTGACCACTTGGTGAGTCGCTCTAGCCCGCCGGCAGAAGCTTAACTCCTTCACCTCCACACGCGGGCGCCGTCTGGGGCACTACTGAGTACAGATTGAGCTGTCCTGCGGCTGTTTCTCGCATAAGGGGCTCGCACACCTCTTTTAATATTAATAAAGAGCTGTGGGGATCTGCGACATTAATGCTGCCACTATAGCGTTTCCGCTGACGATCCTGATGCGTCGCATAATATTGCGATCGTTTGTGTGTCATTTTTAAATGTCGCTATTAGCTGCCAATCTGGCGATCTCATTAGCATCGCATAGGCGATTAGCGATCTCCTTGACAACTTTGCGGTCATTGCGTTATAAAAAACAGCGCAATGTTTTAGCGATCTTGTGGAACGTTTTCTGTTTAGAGTGGCATGGCTGTCCTGCAGCTGCGACCTTATAAGAGCCCTGAGATTCGCACACCCTTTTTTTTTCATTATCAAGGTTGTGGGGAGTCAGCTACTTTAAACCCCTTCTTAGCGGTTACTCTTAATGGAGACAGCTGGGGTAGCTCTCGCTTTAGAGCTTTTTAACCCTTCAGCGTTTTGTTTTTTATTTAAGTACTGCTCTGTACTGACAGGTTTATCCTGCCATATACTATGCAAGGGCATGTCAGAGACCCTCTCCCAATCCGCTACGGATCAGCCCGCGTATCTGACACGCAGGACCTCGACTCATACACGGTCAGAGGTTCCAATGGTGTCAAAATGGAGGCCTTCACTGGTTTCTATTGATGACCTTTAGTTTATGGATTTCAACTAGATCCTCCAAGGAAGCGACACAAATCGGTGCTTTCCTTCTCGCTTAGCGAAGAAGTCCGATTCCGTCAAGGAGGATCGGCAGGGACACCCTGCCTCTCTCAGGGGCCGTACTAAAATTTCTGTGGAAGCCATGTGGCGTTAACAGTTACCGAGGAGGTAACTAGTCGTCCTGGTAAGTCGGCCCGGAATGTTGCAAGGGTCGCATGGGTCGCGACGACCTTACAAACTTCCTTTTTCTACGGAGTTATTTGTTAATTGACCCCTCTCCTGAAGTGAATGTCCCTTTATTCCAGCTTAGCAAATCTTCCTGGTAAAAGGGAAGACGAGTCTGCAGGACACGCTGGACAGAAGAACGGAGATTGGCAACAATTTCCATCTGTGTAGCCGTGGATCATAGATTCGGTATTAAGGATCTAGTGTACTTGTTAAGTTCCCCTGAGCCGGTTGGACCGTCTAAGGACGGCGTGGCAAGTTTCCCTCTATCAAGGTAGATGGCTTTTCTAGTTGAAGGATGATGCGTCACTGCTATCCAGGGCGCAATCCTCGGCAGTTACAGTCAGAAGAGCACTGTGACTTGGATGGGACGCAGTTTTTCCAACAGGCAGCTATTTGACTGACCTCACGGAGCTGATGCCAAGGCAAAGGCAAAGAAGCAGCTTTACCGCAGCGCAGAGCTGTGACTTCTGCGTCTGGCAGGACTAGTGCCGATAGTTATCGGCAGTCCTTTTCGGTTCAAGGGATGATCTGACCAACCCTCTGGGGGTTTGTGTC
Organism: Oophaga sylvatica; assembly: GCA_033576555.1. Lineage (NCBI taxonomy): Eukaryota > Metazoa > Chordata > Amphibia > Anura > Dendrobatidae > Oophaga > Oophaga sylvatica. The sequence continues at coordinate 435,239,791 of JARQOD010000006.1, read as the reverse complement.
GTCTCTCTCTTTTTTAAAAAAAAAAAAAAAAAAAAAAAAAAGAAGAGGGGAATTCTCAGAAATTCCGCATACCCTGGAAACAGAACTTCTGTTTAGGCAGAAGTTGGCAAAAAAAAAAAAAAAAAAATTCGCTAAGGCGGACTGACTTCTGACATTCCGTCAGAACCGAGCATGAAGTCGCTTCGCTCAGTTATGGCAGCCCTGTCGCAGAACGATCAACGACATTCGCGACGCTTTTTGGCATGTTCCCGTCGGAAGACCTCACCCAGGTTGTGGCTCGACCATTCGGCTTGGCCTTAACGCCCAGAATTTTTTAAAAACGATTCTGACGCCAAAATCTCATGGCAATTCTTCGAAGACGGGGACTTACGATTCGTCCCTGTTTGGACGGCCTTTTCGGTTGTGGCCTCAAAGGAGAAGTCGTCTCTGGAATCGTCGCAGGCAATCCTGTTTTTGAGGATGCATTTCGACACGGTACGGGCGGTGTTGTCCCTACCTCCAGACAAGCAGGCATGTCTGCGCCAGCATGTACAGACTATGAATCTGCGACAGCAGTGTCCCTTCGGAAGGTATGCGCCTTCTGGGTCTGACGGTGGCGTCCATGAGGTTTTTTTTCCCGTTTGTCCAATTTCATTCCAGAGCTCTCCATAGGCTCATTCTGAGTCGTTGGGATCAATCGCAAGGTTCGCTGGATTGCAGCGTCACCATCTTTAACAGGGTGCGAGAATCCCGAGGATGGTGGTTATGTCCAGGAGCGTTATCCCTGGGAAAGCTTTTCCTCCCTCCGAAGTGGTCGGTCATAACCACCAATGCCAGCCTGACGGGCTGGGGGGGTGTTTGGAACAATCTCTGGATTTAGGGGATATGGTCATCGGAAGAGTCCTGTCCTTTCGATCAACATCCTGGAATTGAGGCGATTTTCCTTTGCCTCCAGCATTGGACGGTCCTTTTGAGCGGTCTGCCGGTACGAGTGCAGACAGACAATGCGACGGCTGTCGCGTTTATCAATCACCAAGGCGGGACAAGGAGTTCCAGACTCATGTGGAGGTGTCCCGAATTCTGATTTGGGCCGAGGGCAGTTTACCAGCCATTTCGGCGATTCACATTCCAGGGGTTCAGAATATTACAAGTGGACTTCCTCAGTCGCATGAAGATGGATCCCGGGGAATGGAGCCTCCACTCGAAAGTTTTTTGCACTACTGTGCTCCCGTTGGGGACTCCCCAAGTGGTTTGATGGCATCCAGGTCCAATGCCAAGTTACCGACGTTCATGTCCAGGTACAAGGACCCGAAGGCTGTGGCGGTGGATGCTCTAGTGGCTCAGTGGGATCAGTTTGAGCTGATCTATGTATTCCCACCGATATCCTTACTTTCTCTAGTACTGCGTCGGATCAGACTAGAGAGAATTCCAGCTATTTTGATAGCTCCAGATTGGCCAAGGAGGGTGTGGTTCTCGACAATAATGTCGCGGTTGGCGGCACCTCCTTTTTTCCGTTTTCTCTTCAACCGGACTGGTTGACTCAGGGGCCCGTTGGTCATCCGGACTTGATGTCTCTGCCTTTGACGGCGTGGCTCTGGGACCGAAATTTTACACCCGTTGAGGTTTTTCAGCCGAGGTCATTGCTACTCTTCGTGCTGCGAGAAGTCCGGCTACTACTAGGATTTACCACAAAACTTGGGAAACCTTCTTTTCGTGGTGTTTGGGGTCTTCTCGGAACCCGAGAAAATTTTCCATTCCAATCTGTTGGCTTTCCTGCAGCATGGGTTAGACAAGGGTTTGGCAGTTAGCACCCTGAAAGGTCAGATTTCTGCTCTGTCCTTATTGTTTCGGAGAACCATTGCTTCAAATAAGGACGTGCTCTCCTTTTTTCCGCGGTATAGCTCGTAAGTTTCCGCCGCGGAAGGCACCTGTGTCTCCTTGGCGGCTCAACCTTGTTTTGCAAGTTTTTTACCATAAACCTTTTGAGCTTATGGGTTCTGCTAGCCTTTCTTTACTTTCTTGGAAGGGCCTTCCTAGTAGCGGTCACCTCTTTGAGAAGAGTTTCTGAGTTAGCAGCTCTTTCTTGCTCGCCTCCTTTTCTGGAGTTTTTTCCGGATCGTGTAGTGTTTCGCACACGGGGTGATTTTCTACCTAAAGTGGTGTCACAATTTCATGTTAACCAGGATATTGTGTTGCCTTCACTCTGTCCGGATCCGAAGAATGCGAAAGAGCGAGATTTACACACTTTGGATTTAGTGCGGGCCTTGAAGTTTTATTTATCTGTTACTCAAGGTTTTCGTAAGACGGACTCCCTGTTTGTGGTTCCAGCAGGTCGTCGGCGTGGTCAACGAGCTTCCAAGGGTTCTATAGCTCGTTGGATCCGGTCAGCTATTTTGGAAGCTTACCGCCTTCGGGGTGAATCTTGCCCGATTAAGATTCAAGCCCATTCCACGAGAGCTGTGGCTTCATCGTGGCTTTTCATCAAGGTGCCTCGGCAGTGCATCTCTGCCGGGCGGCAACTTGACGCTCTGTCCACACGTTTACAAAGTTTTATAAAGTGGACGTCAGTGCTTCCGCTGATGCAGCCCTCGGACGTAGGGTTCTGCAGGCAGCTGTAGTTTAAAGTTCTGGATGAACTTGTGTTTAGCGCTGCTTGCGCTTTGTTGTTAAGGTTGTTGGGTTTCTGCCTTTTGTTGGTTTTTTCCCACCCTTATTTTTGAACTGCTTTGGGACGTCCCATCAGTAATGAATTACTGTGGCTCTCTTCCTTCCATCTGCAGCTGAAACACGGATTTTGGTAAGAACTTACCTGTAAAATCCTTTTCAGCGAAGGAAGGAAGAGAGACACAGCACCCTCCCAAGGCAGAAGTGTGTTGATGTTTTCAGATGCAGCGCGACCCTTATCTGATAGCGATTATCTGGGCTGAGGTCAGCGCGCTAAGGCTCTGTTCCAGCATCGCCAGCTCATCGCAGTAGTCAGGTTCCGTGAGTAGTACCTGGAACTCTGTGGTTTTTTGGCTTTCTTTGCATGCATAACCTGTATCCTTGTGTTTTTTTCTCTGAAGTTCCTTCAGAAGGGGTTATGTTGCTCCGCTGGTGATCTTGGCTCTTTTTCCTAAAAGCTTTGGTACGACTGGAGCTGAGTAGGAGGAGCCCGAGCTGGAGGGGCCAGCCAGTCAGCACTCTTTTGATCTGAGGTAACATCCTGATCTGGGGCTCCGCCTACCCATCAGTAATGAATTACTGTGTCTCTCTTCCTTCCTTCGCTGAAAAGGATTTTACAGGTAAGTTCTTACCAAAATCCGTGTTTTTTTTTTCCTGTCCCGAAAAAGGTCTTTAAAAAGTTTTTTAAGGCGTATTAATTGATGGCATATCGCTAAAATAGTCAATACATACAGTGGGTACGGAAAGTATTCAGACCTCTTTATATTTTTCACTCTTTGTTTCATTGCAGCCATTTGGTAAATTTAAAAAAAGTTCATTGTTTTCTCATTAATGTACACTCTGCACCCCATCTTTACTGAAAAAAAAAAACAGAAATGTAGAAATTTTTGCAATTTATTAAAAAAGAAAAATACGGATTTTCAGCTGCAGATGGAAGAGAGCCACAGTATTCATTACTGATGGGTAGGCGGAGCCCCAGACCAGGATGACACCTCAGATCAAAAGCGTGTTGACTGGCTGGCCCCTCCAGCTCGGGCTCCTCCTACTCAGCTCCAGTCTAAGATTTGAGGTCCAGAGGATGGTCGCTGCTAATGCAGCTCCTCAGAAGATTTTATTATTTTTATCGGACAAGAGACTTGGACATGAGTCTGAAAGGTCTCAGGGGTCTCAGCGCTGCTGGACCCCACCTCTCCCCTGGCGGATCTGTATTTTACATAAATAGTCCCTGCAGAATCTTGCCGGCCCTGGGGGACGAGGTTAGCTTCCCTGGCGGGGACGCAAACCGCACACTGGGGTCACTGCGTTACCCGCCCTGGGGGGGAGCATGGGCACAAGCGCCACAAATCCTGAGGGGTCCCTGTGGCGCTCAGCTGGTGAGTACTCCACAATATATATAAAAATGTGTGAGTGCTTTAGCGACTGCTGTGACAGCGCTATTACATGTGTGTTAATGTACTATTAGCGCTGCTTTGGCAGCGCCGTGACATGTGAATGTGGTGTTTCTGTACAACCTTTGTCCGCAGGATGCCTGCAGGACAGGGGGGGAGCAGGAGTGAGGAGTTTTGCGCTCATATTTTTGAGCCGGGGGGGCGTGGCTTCACGCTTCCTGGTCTTTCATGCAGGAAGCGCGCGATTGCGCTTCTCTTCCGGCTCCCTCAGCACGGCGGCCATTAAAAGGGCTCCCGGGCTCCTCAGACTCCGCTCCTCCCGTCTCAGGCACCAAACCAGCTGGGTGAGTGGCATTTTTTCCTCACCTCACAGCGCAGATACATAGCGCTATTCTGCAGCTCGGTCTCACAGAGACCTTGTTGTTTCTTACAGCCTGCGACATTAACCCCTCTTGAGGGTTTACTTGGCAACAGCTGGGGTAGCTCTATATTTAAGACTTAACCCTTCAGCGTGCTGTTTTGCGTTCACTTAAAAAAAAAAAAAAAAAACTGCGTTTTTTTTTTTCAGGTTTTCTGACATTTGACCTGCTATATACAGTGTGAGGCATGTCGGAACAGGGTTCAGAAGGCGCGGACCATATTCCAGTTCCGCTTCGGCAATCTGGTACGCAGTCCTCCACAGCGTCTAGCGCTGCGGTTGGAGGTCACAGTGATGCAAAATTGGATGCTATCGCCAGTTCTATTAATGGCTTGTCTGACCTTTTGAGTCAATATGTGTCAGCTAGATCCTCTCAGGACAGAAAGCGACACAGACCGTTACCATCCTTCACCCGTAGCGAATCAGATGTCTCTGATTTAGATTGTGGAGAGGGTTCTCCTTTAAGTTCAGATGGGGAAATGTCCGATTCGGATAAGGAGGAAAGGCGGGGGCTCTCGTCCCTTGTGAGACGTACAGAGGCATTTATTGAAGCCATGAGAGAGGTTTTACAGTTACCGGAGGTGGTAACTAGTTTACCTGGTAAATCAGCACGAATGTACCAGGAGTATCGTACGTCACGATCAGCCTTGCCAGATCTAGATGATCTTAACAGTGCAGTAGAAAAGGAACGTCTGTGTCCGGATAAACGTTTTCACGGAACACGTTTCTTTGACGCACTTTATCCGTGTTCCACAGAGTCGAGAGATAATTGGATTCCCTCTCCTGAAGTGGATTTTTCCTTATCCCAGCTTAGTAAATCCTCACTGCTTCCTGTTAAAGGGAAGGCGAGTTTGCAGGATCCACTGGACAGAAAAACGGAAATGGCGGCGAAATCAAATTATGAGGCCGCGGGTCATGGATTCAGAGCGGTACTAGGATCCATGTGTGCTTCTAAAGCTTCTATAAGCTGGTTGGACCTTTTACACAAGGCGTGGAAAAATGGATCTCCGTCATCTGAGATGGAGAAGATTTTCGAATGGTTGGACACTGCAGTCCGATATATCTATGATGCAGGTCTGGATACTGCGTCGCTTCTGTCCAGGGCGCAGGCTTCGGCGATCACAGTCAGAAGAGCGCTGTGGCTCAGACAGTGGGCCGGGGATGCGGTCTCCAAACAAGGTTTGCTGGCCTTAGCTTATAAAGGTGGTCATCTTTTTGGGTCTGACCTCACAGAACTGATTACCAAGGCAAAGGCAAAAGAAGCGACGTTACCACAAACGCAGAGCTATGGCTTCTGTGTCTGGCAGGACATATAGTGGTCGGCGGTCCTTTCGGGGCCGAGGTCGATTCGCTCAGTCCTCTTGGGGATCGGGTCGTTCCTCTTTCTCAGCAAAAAAGTCCTCCCAGAAATCTCGCATCCCCTGGAAGCAGAATTTCCGTCAAGACAAGCGGGAAACTGACAAGAAGCCCGCCAAGACGGACTGACGCCAGGAGTCCACTCGAGGACTCTCGAGTGGGGGGTCGCCTGCTCCAATTCAAGGAGACTTGGATTTGTCGCGTTCCAGATTCATGGGTAACGCGGGTCGTGTCAGCAGGTTATTTCATAGAATTCTCTTCTCGACCCCCAGACACCTTTTGCCAGTCTCGCATTCCGTCAGAACCCGAGCTTTTGGTCGCTCTGCAGCGAGAGGTCGAATTCCTTCTTCAGAAGGGTGTGGTAATACCGGTTCCGCCAGAAGACCGGGGAAAAGGATTTTATTCCAATCTGTTTGTGGTTCCCAAAAAGGAGGACAAATTTCGTCCGATTCTGGATCTCAAAAGATTGAATCGGCATGTCCACACCCGGAAATTCCGCATGGAGTCACTTCGCTCCGTTGTGGCAGCCCTGTCGCAGAACGATTTTTTGGTATCAATCGACATCCGCGACGCTTATTTACATGTTCCCGTCGGAAGGGCTCATCAACGTTTTCTTCGTTTTGCCATAGGTCGGGATCATTACCAGTTCGTGGCTCTGCCATTCGGCTTAGCCTCGGCGCCCAGAGTATTTACAAAGATTCTGGCGCCTCTCATGGCAATTCTTCGAAGACAAGGAATTACGATTCTTCCTTACCTGGACGATCTTTTGATCGTGGCATCCTCGGAGGAGGAAGCAGTGACAGCTCGCAATCTGTCTCTTCAGTTACTGAAGGACTTCGGTTGGCTGGTCAATTGGGAGAAGTCGTTTCTGGAACCGTCGCAAGCTATCCTCTTTTTGGGAATGCATTTCGACACGGTACGGGCAGTGGTGTCCCTACCTCCAGACAAACAGTCATGTCTTCTTCGACATGTACAGATCATGAAGTCTTCGATAACAATGTCCCTTCGAAAGTGTATGCGTCTTCTGGGTTTAATGGTGGCGTCCATGGAGGCAGTTCCGTTTGCCCAGTTTCATTCCAGAGCTCTCCAAAGGTTCATCCTGAGTCATTGGAATCAGTCGCAATCGCTGGATTGCAGTGTCACCATCTCTCGCAGGGTGCGAGAGTCTCTAGGATGGTGGTTACGTCCAGGAGCTTTATCCCTGGGGAAATCTTTCCTCCCTCCGAAATGGTCGGTCATAACCACAGATGCCAGCCTGACGGGCTGGGGGGTGTTTGGAACGATTCCTGGATTCAGGGAGTATGGTCATCAGAAGAGACTGTTTTACCGATCAATATCCTGGAATTGAGGGCGATTTTCCTTTGCCTCCAACACTGGACGGTCCCTTTGAGCGGTCTGCCAGTCCGAGTGCAGACAGACAACGCCACAGCGGTTGCGTATATCAATCACCAAGGCGGAACAAGGAGTCCCAGGCTCATGGCGGAAGTGTCTCGGATCCTGATCTGGGCCGAGGCCAGGGTTCCAGCCATTTCTGCAATCCACATCCCAGGGGTTCAGAATGTTACGGCGGATTTTCTCAGTCGCGAGAAGATGGATCCCGGAGAATGGAGTCTTCATCCGGAGATTTTTGCAATGCTGTGCTCCCGTTGGGGAACTCCCCAAGTGGATTTGATGGCATCCAGGTTCAATGCCAAACTACCAATGTTCATGTCCAGGTTCAAGGACCGGAAGGCTGTGGAGGTGGATGCTCTGGTGGCTCCGTGGGATCAATTCGAGCTGATTCCACCGATATCCTTGCTTCCTCTGGTACTGCGTCGGATCAGACTGGAGAGAATCCCGGCTATGTTAATAGCACCAGATTGGCCAAGGAGGACGTGGTTTTCAACGCTAATGTCGCTGTTGGCGGCACCTCCATTTCCACTTCCTCTTCGACCGGACCTGTTGACTCAGGGGCCCGTTTGTCATCCGGACTTGAAGTCTCTGCGTTTGACGGCGTGGCTCTTGAGACCGAAATGTTGACTCGTAGAGGTTTTTCAGCCGAGGTCATTGCTACTCTTCGAGCTGCCAGATGTCCGGCTACTACTAGGATTTACCACAAAACTTGGGAAACCTTCTTTTCGTGGTGTTCGGGGTCTTCACGGAACCCGAGGAAATTTTCCATTCCCAATTTGCTGGCTTTTCTGCAGCATGGGTTAGACAAGGGTTTGGCAGTTAGCACCCTGAGAGGTCAGGTTTCTGCTCTGTCTTTATTATTCCGGAGAGCTATTGCCTCGCGTAGGGACGTGCTTTCCTTTTTTCCGCGGTATAGCTCGTAAGTTTCCGCCGCGGTAGGCACCTGTGTCTCCTTGGCGGCTCAACCTTGTTTTGGAGGCTCTTCAGCATAAACCTTTTGAGCCTATGGACTCTGCTAGTCTTTCTTTACTTTCTTGGAAGGTGGCCTTCCTAGTAGCGGTCACCTCTTTGAGAAGAGTTTCTGAGTTGGCAGCTCTTTCTTGCTCGCCTCCTTTTCTGGAGTTTTTTCCGGATCGTGTAGTGCTTCGCACTCGGGGTGATTTTTTGCCTAAAGTGGTGTCACAATTTCATGTCAACCAGGATATTGTGTTGCCTTCATTCTGCCCGGATCCGAAGAATGTGAAAGAGCGAGCTTTACACACATTGGATTTAGTGCGGGCCTTGAAGTTTTATCTATCTATTACTCAAGGTTTTCGTAAGACGGACTCCCTGTTTGTGGTTCCAGCAGGTCGTCGGCGTGGTCAACGAGCTTCCAAGGATTCTATAGCTCGTTGGATCCGGTCAGCTATTTTGGAAGCTTACCGTCTTCGGGGTGAATCTTGCCCGATTAAGATTCGAGCCCATTCTACGAGAGCTGTGGCCTCATCGTGGGCTTTTCATCAAGGTGCCTCGGCAGTGCAGCTCTGCCGAGCGGCAACTTGGCGCTCTGTCCACACGTTTACAAAGTTTTATAAAGTGGACGTCAGTGCTTCCGCTGATGCAGTCCTCGGACGTAGGGTCCTGCAGGCAGCTGTAGTGTAAAGTTCTAGATGAACTTGTGTTTAGCGCTGGTTGCGCTTTTTGTTAAGGTTGTTTGGGTTTCTGCCCTTTGTTGGTTTTTTCCCACCCTTATTTTTGAACTGCTTTGGGACGTCCCATCAGTAATGAATACTGTGGCTCTCTTCCTTCCATCTGCAGCTGAAAGACGGATTTTGGTAAGACCTTACCTGTAAAATCCTTTTCAGCGAAGGAAGGAAGAGAGACACAGCACCCTCCCAGGGCAGAAGTGTGTTGATGTTTTCAGATGCAGCGCGACCCTTATCTGATAGCGATTATCTGGGCTGAGGTCAGCGCGCTAAGGCTCTGTTCCAGCATTGCCAGCTCATCACAGTAGTCAGGTTCAGTGAGTAGTACCTGGAACTCTGTGGTTTGCCTTACTTTGCATGCATAACCTGTATTCTTGTGTTGTTTCTCTGAAGTTCCTTCAGAAGGGGTTATGTTGCTCCGCTGGTGATCTTGGTTCTTCCCTAAAGCTTTGGTACGACTGAAGGAGCTGAGTAGGAGGAGCCCGAGCTGGAGGGGCCAGCCAGTCAACACGCTTTTGATCTGAGGTGTCATCCTGGTCTGGGGCTCCGCCTACCCATCAGTAATGAATACTGTGTCTCTCTTCCTTCCTTCGCTGAAAAGGATTTTACAGGTAAGGTCTTACCAAAATCCGTCTTTTGTGTTACTCACCGTAAAATCCTTTTCTCCGAGACGCTCATTGGGGACACAAGACTGTGGGTGTATACTACTGCCGCTAGGAGGCTGACACTAAGTAAACATAAAAAAAGGTTAGCTCCTCCTCCGCCGTATACACCTCAGCACTGGCCGCAATCAAACCCAGTTTAGTGCAAAAAGCAGTAGGAGGCTAAAGAATAAATCAGTGTTAACACAGGTACAATATATCCAGAAGTAAAACTACTGATATAGACCCAAGAAATAGAATTAACTCCAAAACGAAGCCATCCGGCTATTAGGGAGGGTGCTGTGTCCCCCAATGAGCGTCTCGGAGAAAAGGATTTTACGGTGAGTAACACAAAAATCCGTATTTCTCCTTCGTCTCATTGGGGGACACAAGACTGTGGGACGTCCCAAAGCAGTCCCTTGGGTGGGAAACCGACTCCACAGTGTAATTTATGACAGGCATTGCCTATAGGTGCGCTACCGCGCCCTGAAGAATCCTTCTACCCAGACTTGCATCCGCTGAAGCCTGAGTATGGACATTATAATGTTTGGAGAAAGTATGCAGACTGGACCAGGTTGCCGCCTTACAAACCTGTTCCGCCGTAGCCTGATGCCGAAGAGCCCAGGAGGCACCCACTGCCCTGGTGGAGTGAGCCTTGATTCCTGCGGGAACCACAGCGCCTCTGATGCGGTAGGCCTCCTGAATGGTTAACCGTATCCATCTGGCTAAAGTTGACCTAGAGGCAGCGAGTCCCTTCCTGCGACCCTGGGGAGGATAAACAGCGTGTCCGTCTGCCGAAAGGATGCCGTCCGAGATACATATCTCCTGAGTGCTCTCACCAGATCCAGCGTATGGAGAGCCTTCTCCACTCGGTGCGTCGGAGCTGGGCAAAATGAGGGCAGAACAATGTCCTCATTAATATGGAATGAGGACACGACCTTAGGCAAAAAAGGTGGTGTTGGCCTGAGCACTACCTTATCATGATGGAAAAGTAAGTACGGAGCTCGACAAGACAGTGCTGCCAGCTCCGAAACCCGCCTTATGGATGTTATGGCTACCAAAAACACCACTTTCCATGACCGGTATGTCAGGGAAACCTCCTGAAGAGGCTCAAATGGAGATTCCTGCAGGACTCCTAGGACCAGATTGAGATCCCAAACCTCTAAGGGAGCCCTGTAGGGGGTACTATATGGACAACCCCTTGAATAAAGGTCTTAACCTGCAAATTAGACGCGATTCTTCTCTGAAAAAGAACCGACAAGGCCCCTTGGAGAAAAGACAGAATGTTTGGAATTGAAAACAGAAGCGGGGAACAACCCTGTTCCCTGCACCATGCAAAAAAGACCTTCCAAGTACCATGGTAGATACGAGCCGAGGTGGGTTTCCGAGCGCTAGCCATTGTAGCAGCGACTTTTTTGGAGAATCCAGCCCTGGTTAGGATCCAAGATTCAACGGCCAAGCCGTCAAACACAGGACCGCTGAGCTCTGGTGGTAGACTGGGCCCTGGGAGAGAAGATCCACGCGTTCTGGCAGACGCCAGGGAGCGTCGGCGAGCAACTGTACAAGCTCTGCGTACCATGAACGACGCGGCCAATCCGGAGCGATTAATATCGCTGGGACCCCCTCTTACCTGATCTTTCTGATCACCCTTGGGAGCAGAGCTATCGGTGGAAACAAGTATGGAAGGTGAAACTGATTCCACGGTAGAACCAGGGCGTCCACTGCAATTGCCTGCGGATCCCGGTACCGGGAGACGAAGTTGGGCACCTTGGCGTTTATCCTGGAGGCCATCAGGTCCACATCTGGGGTTCCCCAGCGTAGGCATATCTGCTGAAAAACCTCGGGATGTAGCGACCATTCCCCTGACGCTATCCCCTGACGGCTGAGGAAATCCGCTGCCCAGTTCTCCTCGCCCGGAATGTGGACCGCTGATATCACAGAGTGATTTCTCTCTGCCCAGGTCAGAATATGTTTTACCTCGTGCATGGCCGCCCTGCTGCGGGTACCCCCCTGATGATTTATGTATGCCACCGCCGTGGCATTGTCCGATTGTATCCGGACAGGGCAGCCAGCCAGATGATGGTGAAAACTCTTCAGAGCCAGCTGAACAGCTCGGATCTTAGAACATTGATCGGGAGGGTTGATTCCTGCCGACACCTTGTCCCCTGGGCTGTATAGTGACGAAACACTGCTCTCCATCCGAGAAGGCTGGCGTCCGTTGTGACTACCAGCCAATGGACTGGAGGAAAAAATCGCCCTTGGAGGAGAGTGGTGCTGTTTGTCCACCATGTGAGCGTCTGTCTGACCTGCAGGGACAGACGGCACCGAAGATTGAGCGAGTAAGGGCTCCTGTTCCATATTGCCAGGATTGCATGCTGGAGGGAGCGGAGATGGAACTGGGCAAATGGAATGGCCTCGATTGCCGCCACCATCCTTCCTAGGACCCTCATGCAAAACCGGATGGTATGAGGTATCGGTTGGCGAAGAACCCGTACCTCCTGACGGAGAACTAGGGCCTTGTCTCGAGGAAGAGTTATCAACCCCTGAGCAGTGTTGAAAATCATCCCCAAAAAGGTGATTTTTCGAGATGGCACGAGAAATGACTTTTTTAGATTCACCAGCCACCCTAGACGAGCAAGGGTGTCTAGCGTGTTTGTTGACACTTTCCTCGCAGGCCTGAAAGACGGACCCTTGATGAGAGATCGTCTAAGTATGGCAAGATGACTATCCCCGGGAGTGCAGAATGGACACAACAGCAGCCATAACCTTTGTGAACACCCTGGGGGCTGTGGCTAGCCCGAAGGGCAAGGCTGCGAACTGAAAGTGAAGGTCGCCGATGGCAAACCGAAGAAACCTTTGATGAGGAGGGAATATAGGAATATGAAGATATGCATCCTGAATGTCTATTGACGCTAGAAATTCCCCCTTTCAGCTGCAGAATGGAAGGGAGGAGACACAGGAATTCATTACTGATGGGTAGGCGGAGCCCCAGATCAGGATGTCACCTCAGATCAAAAGCGTGCTGACTGGCTGGCCCCTCCAGCTCGGGCTCCTCCTACTCAGCTCCAGTCTAAGATTTGAGGTCCAGAGGATGGTCGCTGCTAATGCAGCTCCTCAGAAGATTTTATTATTTTAATATTCGGACAGGAGACTTGGATCACCAGTTGGTCTAGAGGTCTCAGGGGTACCAGCGCTGCTGTACCCCAACCTCTCCCTTGGCGGATCTGTATTTACTCAAAGTCCCTGCAGAATCCTTGCCGGCCCTGGGGGATGAGGAGAGCTTCCCTGGCGGGACGCAAACCACACGTGCGGTCACTGCGTTCCTCGCCCTGGGGGAAGCATGGGCACAGCGCCAGAAACCCCTGAGGGTCCCTGTGGCGCTTGGCTGGTGAGTCTCCACACAAATTTTTTATTATTATGTATGTGTGAGTGCTTTAGCGTCTGAGTGAGCAGCGCTGAATACTTGTATGTCAGTATGCTTCAGCGCTGCTGTGACAGCGCTGTTACATAGTAGATGTGGTGATTTTTTGTCCGCAGGCAGATAGCTGCAGGACAGAGAGGGAGCAGGAGCGGGGAGTTCGCGCTCATTATTTGAGCTAGCGGGGGCGTGGCCTAACGATTCCCGGTCTTCTGAGCAGGAAGACGCGCGCTCTGGCGTTTCTCCTGCGACTCCCCCACTGTGGCGGCCATTACTCAGGCTCCTGGGCTCCTCAGACCGCTCCTCTCCTCATAAGACACCACGGCCAGCTGGGTGAGTGCTGATTCCTCACCCCGCAGCGCAGCGATCGCTATCCTGCAGCTGCAGTCTCATTAGAGACATAAAATTGGCTGGGGCTCACAATTCATATATATATTGTGGTGAGTTTGCAATATTAACCCCTCTGAGGGTTATTTCTACCAGCTAAATTTTTGACTGAATACCGCTGGGGTAACCCTGCTTGGGGAGCGTTAACCCTTCAGCGTTTAAAAAAAAAAAAAAAAAAAAACCGCATAGTTTTTGCTGGTATTACCGCTTGACCTGCTCATACAGGTGAGACATGTCTGAACAGAGTTCAGATGCCGCGGACCACGTCCCAGTGCCATTACGGCAATCAGATACGCAGACCTCCACAGCGTCTAGCGCTGCGGTCGACAGCGGTGAAAATTGGACGATATCGCTCGATCGATCAACAACTTGTCTGACCTTTTAGGTCAATATGTGTCTGCTAATTCCTCTCAGAGGAAGCGACGCAGGCCGTTACCGGCCTCTACACGGAGCGAGTCAGATGTATCTGATATTGGGCAGAGTTCCCCTTTAAATTCGGATGGAGAAATATCCGATTCAGATGCGGACGAGCCGCAGGGGCGTTCCTCTATGGCGAAGCGTACGGAGGCATTAATTGAAGCCATGAGAGATATATACAGTTACCGGAGGAGGTAACTAGTCGTCCTGGTAAATCAGCACGCATGTTCCAGGAGTCCCGTGCTTCGCGACAACATTGCCAGCTCTGGATGAGCTTAATAGTGTAATAGAGGAGGAACGTCTGTGTCCAGATAAGCGTTTTCATGGAACGCATTTCTTTGATACACTTTATCCTTGCTCTGCGGAGTTAAAGGCTAATTGGACTTCTGCTCCTGAAGTGGATGTGTCTTTATCTCAGCTTAGTAAATCCTCACTACTCCCTATTAAGGGAAAGCGAGTTTACAGGAGCCTTTGGATAGAAAAACGGAATTGGCGGCAAAAGCAAGCTATGAGGCTGCGGGTCATGGATTCCGAGCAGTGCTAGGATCCATGTGTGCTGCTAGAGCTTCTCTAAGCTGGTTGGCACGTCTGAAGACGAGTTGCAAATGAATCTCCGTTATCTGAGATACGGGAAACTTGTGAATGGTTAGAAACGGCAGCCTGTTATATCTTTGATGCCGGTCTGGATACGGCATCTCTGCTGGCCAAAGCGCAAGCTTCAGCGGTCACAGTCAGAAGAGCTTTATGGCTCAGACAGTGGGCCGGGGACGCAGTTTTCCAAACAAGGGTTGTTGGCCTTACCTTACAAGGGTGGCCATCTTTTTGGATCCGACCTCACAGAGCTGATTTCCAAGGCTAAGGCGAAGGAATCAGCATTACCACAGCGTAAAGGGCCATGGCCTCGGTGTCCAGTAAGCCTGGTGTCTATAGTGGTCGGCGGTCCTTTCGGGGCCGAGGACGATCTAGTCACTCCTCGTGGGGATCGGGTCGTCCTTCTTCTCAGGAAAGAAATCCTCTCAGAAACTCGTACTCCCTGGAAGCAGAGTTTCCGCCAGACAAGCGGGAACTTGACAAGAAGCCCGCCAAGTCGGATTGACGCCAGGGGTCCACTCGAGGATTTTCGAGTGGGGGGTCGCCTGCTCTTTTCAAGGAGACTTGGATGGCTCGCGTTCCAGATTCCTGGGTAACGCGGATAGTGTCGGCAGGCTATTTCATAGAGTTTGCTTCTCGACCCCCAAATGTTTTTTGTCAATCTCGCGTTCCGTCGGAACCCGAGCTTGTTGTCGCTCTACAGCGAGAGGTCGAATTCTCTCTACAAAAGGGTGTAGTGATACCGGTTCCGTCAGAGGACCGAGGGAAAGGTTTTTATTCCAACCTTTTTTAGTTCCCAAAAAGGAGAACAAATTTCGCCCGATTCTGGATCTCAAGCGATTAAACCGGCATGTCCATGCCCGGAAATTTCGCATGGAGTCGCTTCGCTCCGTTGTGGCAGCTCTGTCACGGAACGATTTTTGGTGTCAATCGACATTCGCGACGCCTATTTGCATATTCCCATCGGAAAGGCTCATCAGCGCTTTCTTCGATTTGCCATAGGTCAGAATCATTACCAGTTCGTGGCTCTGCCGTTCGGCTTAGCCTCAGGCCAAGGGTCTTTACAAAAATTCTGGCGCCCCTCATGGCAATCCTTCGAAGACAGGGGATTACGATTCTCCCTTATTGGACGATCTTTTGATCGTGGCTTCCTCGGAGGAGGAGGCGTTGACGGCTCGGGATTTGTCTCTTCAGTTTCTGAAGGACTTCGGTTGGCTGGTCAATTGGGAGAAGTCGTCCCTGGAACCATCGAGGACAATCCTCTTTTTGGGAATGCATCTCGACACGTTTCGGTCGGTAGTTTCCCTACCACCAGACAAACAGTCATGTCTTCTTCGACATGTACAGATTATGAAATCCTCAACGGCAATGTCCCTACGGAAGTGTATGCGTCTTCTGGGACTGATGGTGGCGTCCATGGAGGCAATTCCTTTTGCCCAGTTCCATTCCAGGACTCTCCAAAGGTTCATCTTGAGTCGATGGAACCGGTCGCAATCGCTGGATTGCAGTGTCACCATTTCTCGCGCGGTGCGGGATTCTCTAGAATGGTGGTTACGTCCAGGGCATTCTCCCTGGGGAAGTCTTTCCTCCCTCCGAAGTGGTCAGTCATAACCACCGATGCCAGCCTGACGGGCTGGGGGGGTGTTTGGAACAATCTCTGGATTCAGGGGGTATGGTCATCGGAAGAGTCTGTTCTTCCGATAAACATCCTGGAATTGAGGGCGATTTTCCTTTGCCTCCAACATTGGACGGTCCCTTTGAGCGGTCTGCCAGTCCGAGTGCAGACAGACAATGCGACGGCTGTCGCGTATATCAATCACCAAGGTGGGACAAGGAGTTCCAGACTCATGGCAGAGGTGTCCCGAATTCTGATTTGGGCAGAGGCCAGTGTACCAGCCATTTCGGCGATTCACATTCCAGGGGTTCAGAATATTACAGCGGACTTTCTCAGTCGCAGAAGGATGGATCCCGGGGAATGGAGCCTCCACCCGGAAGTTTTTGCACTACTGTGCTCTCGCTGGGGAACCCCCCAAGTGGATTTGATGGCATCCAGGTCCAATGCCAAGTTACCGACGTTCATGTCCAGGTACAAGGACCCGAAGGCTGTGGCGGTGGATGCTCTAGTGGCTCAGTGGGATCAGTTCGAGCTGATCTATGTATTCCCGCCGATATCCTTACTTCCTCTAGTACTGCGTCGGATCAGACTAGAGAGAATTCCAGCTATTTTGATAGCTCCAGACTGGCCAAGAAGGGTGTGGTTCTCGACAATAATGTCGCTGTTGGCGGCACCTCCTTTTCCACTCCCTCTTCAACCGGACTTGTTGACTCAGGGGCCCGTTTGTCATCCGGACTTGATGTCCCTGCGTTTGACGGCGTGGCTCTTGAGACCGAAATCTTGACCCGTAGAGGTTTCTCAGCCGAGGTCATTGCTACCCTTCGTGCTGCAAGAAGTCCGGCTACTACTAGGATTTACCACAAAATTTGGGAAACCTTCTTTTCGTGGTGTTTGGGGTCCTCTCGGAACCCGAGAAAATTTTCCATTCCCAACCTGTTGGCTTTTCTGCAGCATGGGCTAGACAAGGGTTTGGCAGTCAGCACCCTGAAAGGTCAGATTTCTGCTCTGTCCTTATTGTTCCGGAGAACCATTGCTTCGAATAGAGACGTGCTCTCCTTTTTCCGAGGTATATCTCTAAGTTTCCGCCGCGGAAGGCACCCGTGTCTCCTTGGCGGCTCAACCTTGTTTTGGAGGCTCTTCAGCATAAACCTTTTGAGCCTATGGTTTCTGCTAGCCTTTCTTTACTTTCTTGGAAGGTGGCTTTCCTTGTTGCAGTCACTTCTTTGAGGAGAGTTTCTGAGTTGGCAGCTCTTTCTTGTTCGCCTCCTTTTCTGGAGTTTTTTCCTGATCGTGTAGTGCTTCGCACTCGGGGTGATTTTTTACCTAAAGTGGTGTCACAATTTCATGTCAACCAGGATATTGTGTTGCTTCATTCTGCCCGGATCCGAAGAATGTGAAAGAGCGAGCTTTACACACATTGGATTTAGTGCGGGCCTTGAAGTTTTATCTATCTCTTACTCAAGGTTTTCGTAAGACGGACTCCCTATTTGTGGTTCCAGTCGGTCGTCGGCGTGGTCAACGAGCTTCCAAGGATTCTATAGCTCGTTGGATCCGGTCAGCTATATTGGAAGCTTACCGTCTTCAGGGTGAATCTTGCCCGATTAAGATTCAAGCCCATTCCACGAGGGCTGTGGCTTCATCGTGGGCTTTTCACCAAGGTGCTTCGGCAGTGCAGCTCTGCCGGGCGGCAACTTGGCGCTCTGTCCACACGTTTACGAAGTTTTATAAAGTGGACGTCAGTGCTTCCGCTGATGCAGCCCTCGGACGTAGGGTCCTGCAGGCAGCTGTAGTTTAAAGTTCTGGATGAACTTGTGTTTAGCGCTGGTTGCGCTTTGTTGTTAAGGTTGTTGGGTTTCTGCCTCTTGTTGGTTTTTTCCCACCCTTATTTTTGAACTGCTTTGGGACGTCCCATCAGTAATGAATTCCTGTGTCTCCCTCCCTTCCATTCTGCAGCTGAAACACGGATTTTGGTAAGAACTTACCGGTAAAATCCTTTTCAGCGAAGGAAGGGAGGGAGACACAGCACCCTCCCAAGGCAGAAGTGTGTTGATGTTTTCAGATGCAGCGCGACCCTTGTCTGATTGCGATATCTGGACTGAGGTCAGCGCGCTAAGGCTCTGTTCCAGCATCGCCAGCTCATCGCAGTAGTCAGGTTCAGTGAATAGTACCTGGAACTCTGTGGTTTTTGGCTTACTTTGCATGCATAACCTGTATCCTTGTGTTTTTGCTCTGAAGTTTCTTCAGAAGGGGTTATGTTGCTCCGCTGGTGATCTTGGTTCTTCCCTAAAGCTTTGGTACGACTGGAGCTGAGTAGGAGGAGCCCGAGCTGGAGGGGCCAGCCAGTCAGCACGCTTTTGATCTGAGGTGACATCCTGATCTGGGGCTCCGCCTACCCATCAGTAATGAATTCCTGTGTCTCCCTCCCTTCCTTCGCTGAAAAGGATTTTACCGGTAAGTTCTTTACCAAAATCCGTGTTTTCCATGGCTGCAATGACCGAGCGGAGAGACTCCATTCGGAAATGTCGAATCCTGACAAATTGGTTCAGACGTTTAAGGTCCAAAATAGGCCTTACAGTGCCGTCCTTCTTGGGTACTATAAACAGATTGGAATAGAACCCTTGACCCTTTTCGACCTCTGGTACAGGAACAATGACCCCGCTGCGCCGAAGAGATTCGACCGCCTTGAATAAGGCGTGAACCCGGGAATCTTTTTTGGGAAGACGTGAGGGAAAAAAATGATTTAACGGAAGGCTGATGAATTCTATTTTGTACCCCGAGGAGACTAACTCTCTGACCCACTCGTCGTGAGTAATTGATAGCCAAGTGGGGCGAAACCAGAGTAAGCGGCCGCCTACTCTGGACGAATTGACCGGATTCTGCCTCCAGTCATTTGTCCGAATATCTTTGGGGTTTAGACCCTCTAGATCTTGGCTGTTGAGATCGCATTCTTCCCAAAGGGTTGGTCTTGTAAGAGACCTGGCGATCTCTGGCCTGATTAGGTCGACCTGTGCCGCTGGAGGTGGCTGTCGCGGCCCAACCTGGGTTACGAAAAGCCCTAAACCGAGGCTGAAGTTGTCGGCGAAAAGGCTGTCTAATCTTTTGCTGAGGAAGGAAACTGCTCTTCCCTCCTGTCGCATCAGATATGAGCTGATCCAGCTTCTCGCCAAATAAACGGCCACTCTGATACGGTAAGGATGTGAGTGATTTTTTGAGGTTGAGTCCGCTCGCCAAGTTCTTAACCACAAGGATCTCCTGATAGCAATCGCATTAGCAGCAGCTAAAGCTGCGCAATTTGCCGCATCCATGGAAGCGTTAATTAAGAAGTCTCCTGCAAGAGCTATCTGATTAGAGATCTCAGTTACCTCAGACGCACTTCTATACCGTGGAGAGCTTTATTAAGAGACTCCGACCAGGATATCATGGCCTTAGCAACCCAAGTTGCTGCAAAAGAAGTAGAGAGAGCAGAACCTGATGCCTCAAACACTGAGCGAGCCAAGCTCTCAATCAGACGGTCCGTTGGATCCTTGATCGAGGAACCATTGGGAAGAGAGAGAAGCGTCTTAGACGCCAAACGCGACACCAGGAGGGTCGACCGCAGGAGATTCCGCCCACTTCTTCAGAAGTTCGGAAGCAAAAGGATATCTGGTATTAATGGCCTTCTGTCCTGCGAAGCGCTTGTCCGGCTTTTCCCGGTGGCGCTGCACTAACTCTTCAAACTCAGGATGAGCACCAAAAACCTTGAGTTTGCCTGGCTCGTTTGAAGGACAACCTTATGACCAGAGGCCAAGGTGGACTCATCGTCTACCCCCAGAGATTGATTGACAGCTTCAATCAGACTGTCAATTGTCTCCTGACAATTTGGAGCTTCTAAATTGAGGGAACCTTCAGAATCGGAGTCCGAATATCGATCACTCGCCTCCAAAGGTGAGGGAGAGCGAGAAACTGAACTGAAGGATGCCGAGGCCCCGGACGGCATAGGCGACGCAGTGTGGGTTCGCTTCCCCTGCGTCTGCCTGGTGAGAGCGCGGCCCCTGCAGGCCGGAGGTTCCTGAGACGTAGCCAAGACGGGTGAACCACTGTCCCTGCTCCTATCGGGAGCTTGAAGGGACTCGATTGCTCTCGTTAATGACGCCATAGATTGAGACAGAGATAGGGCCCGCTCCGGGGGACTTGACGCACTGGGCTCGGCTATAGGTGAGGGCTCCTGAGCCCGTTCGGAGTCACAGGCTTCGCAGACCCGATTAGTCTGGGCGTGCGGAAAAGGGGACCTACAGACAATGCATGCTGTATACAGCACCGTGTGAGTCTTAGCCCTTCTGGACATACTGGATCTGTCACAGAGTCCTTACTGCAATTATTTGGATGTGGCGGTGCGGTGAAGCGGAGCGCAGCGAAGCGGAGCAACCAGGCTGGAGGTAGTAGCACTTACCCCAGTCCTGTATCCCCGGACGTCTGACAATGATGGGATGCCCGTCCTGTGAAACGCTTGTATAGAAGGTCACTGGCGCAAGAGAAAAACGGAGGCTCCAGACTTCAAAAAAGCGCGCTCTCCCTTCAGGGGGGGCATGCCTAAATAGCCGAGCCTTAGGGGGAGGGATCACGAGGCGCGGCCTAGCGCCGGCCAAAGCCGGGGACTAGTTTCGGCGCAGGCCTAGTCTCCGGCAGAAGCGGCTAATTCGGCCGGGGCCTAGCTCCGAAACCGCGGCTAATTTTTGCGCGGGCGCGACAAACGGCGGCCGCCGGATGTTCGCCGGCGGACCCGTATCTCCGGCCAAAGCCGGAGCAGATAAGCGCGCTCCGGCGAACGGACTATTTCCGCCGCCTAGATGCCGAAGCCGGGGCTAAATTTTGGACGGCGGCCGCCCAGAGCCGGGGGTGGGCCGCCGGAAAATGACACTCCTTAGAGGGAGGGGCTCAGGCCGGGGCCCTGCTCCTGGCTGAAACCAGGACTGCCTCACGCTCACCAGTGATGCTTCCTCACAGTCTGTGAATCCTCGCCTTCATCCGTTATGCGCAGGCCCTCCAGCACATCTCTCGGCCCCACAACCAACACCGTGGTCCTCTGAAGGTGGGTTCGGATTCCGTCTCTGGCCATAGCGCTAGAAATTCTCCTTTTGCTTGCAGTGGACTTTGCCATTTTAGACAACAGTCCCAGCGTCTCGCCCAGTCTCAAATTAAAGGGGGGCTTCGGAACGAAAAATGGGGGACGGTGCAGGCACCCTAACTCCATCACCCCTTCGGGGGATGAGGAGAGGGACCGTCCGCCTCCTTGCAGCACCGCAGTCTAGCATTGGTGGTGCAGTGGGTGCCGCACGGACTATCTCCTGCCACTGTACAGCCTAGGGTTTCAATACTCTAGGGTGGTCAGGGCTGAGTCCGGCATTCGTGTCCCACGTTGCGGGAAAGGATACGTGGAGGCGACACTCCACGTGCTCGCCCGTTGATGGTTTGGGGAGATCGGACCCCTTCAAAAGGGTCCGTCGCCCCTATCTCGTCTTCGTGGGAAAGTTGAAGGAAAAAAAAAAAAATGGTCTGGAAGAAACCAGACGTGTGCCTCCATCAGACACTAAGCATGAACTGGGTTTGCCTGCGGCCAGTGCTGAGGTGTATACGGCGGAGGAGGAGCTAACCTTTTTTTATGTTTACTTAGTGTCAGCCTCCTAGCGGCAGTAGCATACACCCACAGTCTTGTGTCCCCCAATGAGACGAAGGAGAAACTGAATTATCACATGGTCATAAGTATTCAGACCCTGTGCTCAGTGTTGAGTAGAAGCACCTTATGAGCTAGTACAGCCATGAGTCTTCTTGGGAATGATGCAACAAGTTTTTCACACCTGGATTTGGGGATCCTCTGCCATTCTTCCTTGCAGATCCTCACCAGTTCCGTCAGGTTGGATGGTGAAGTTGGTGGACAGCCATTTTCAGGTCTCTCCAGAGATGCTCAATTGGGTTTAGGTCAGGGCTCTGGCTGGGTCAGTCAAGAATGGTCACAGAGTTGTTTTGAAGCCACTCTTTTGTTATTTTAGCTGTGAGCTTAGGGTCATTGTCTTGTTGGAAGGTGAACCTTCGGCCAAGTCTCAGGTCCAGAGCACTCTGGAAGAGGTTTTCATCCAGGATATCTCTGTACTTGGCGCATTCATGTTTACTTCAATTGCAACCAGTCGTCCTGTCCCTGCAGCTGAAAAACACCCCCATAGCATAATGCTGCCACCTCCATGTTTCACTGTTGGGATTGTATTGAGCAGGTGATGAGCAGTGCCTGGTTTTCTCCACACATACCGCTTAGAATTATCACCAAAAAGTTCTATTTTTGTCATCAGACCAGAGAATCTTATTTCTCATAGTCTTTGAGTCCTTCATGTGTTTTTTTTTAGCAAATACTATGTGGGCTTTCATATGTCTGACACTGAGGAGAGGCTTCCGTCAGGCCACTCTGCTATAAAGGCCCGACTGGTGGAGTGCTGCAGTGATAGTTGACTTTGTGGAACTTTCTCCCATCTCCCTACTGCATCTGTGGAGCTCAGCGACAGTGATCTTGGGGTTCTTTTTTACCTCTCTCACCAAGGCTCTTCTCCCACGATTGATCAGTTTGGCTGGACGGCCAGGTCTACGAAGACTTCTGGTGATCCCAAACTTCTTCCATTTAAGGATTATGGAGGCCACTGTGCTCTTAGGAACCTTGAGTACTGCAGAAATTCTTTTGTAACCTTGGTCAGATCTGTGCCTTGCCACAATTCTGTCTCTGAGTTCCTTGGCAAGTTCCTTTGACCTCATGATTTCCATTTGGTGTGACATGCACTGTGAGCTGTGAGGTCTTATATAGACAGGTGTGTGCCTTTACAAATCAAGTCCTATCAGGTTAATTAAACACAGCTGGACTCCAATGAAGGAGTAGAACCATCTCAAGGAGGATCACAAGGAAATGGACAGCATGTGACGTAAATATGAGTGTCTGAGCAAAGGGTCTGAATACTTATGACCATGTGATATTTCAGTTTTTCTTTTTTAATACATTTTCAAAAATGTCTACATTTCTGTTTTTTTTTTCAGTAAAGATGGGGTGCAGAGTGTACATTAATGAGAAAAAATGACCTTTTCTGAATTTACCAAATGGCTGCAATGAAACAAAGAGCGAAAAATTTAAAGGGGTCTGAATACTTTCCGTACCCACTATAAGTAATTGGTGGGATCTGACCTCCCCCAGTTGTTCCCTGTTCCCCCAGCAGCATCAGTGGTTTATGTGGTTTCTTGATGTTATTCCAGATATTGCAGATTTTCTGTCTGATACTGTATCTCAAACAGATGGCCGACACAGGAGGCAATAACATGTCCTAAGTCCCGGCATCTGCATGTAACAGCAGCGACCGGAGCTAGCACTATTTACTGCCGTTTTAACCGTTTTAAATGCTGTTAATTAAACAAACTAAAGTAGAAAAAAAACCAAAAACCTTTTAGAGAAGAAAAATGTGTGTGTGTGTGTATATATTGTATGTGTGTATGTATATATACTGTATGTGTGTATGTATCTATATGTGTACGTACGTATATATATATGTGTGTGTGTCTGTGTGTATATATGTATGCGTGTATGTGTGTATGTATATATATCTGTGTCTGTTTCTGTGTGTACGTATGTGTGTGTATGTATGTATATATACAGTACAGACCAAAAGTTTGGACACACCTTCTCTTTTAAAGATTTTTCTGTATTTTCATGACTATGAAAATTGTAGAATCACACTGAAGGCATCAAAACTATGAATTATCACATGTGGAATTATACATTACACTTTACAAAAAAGTGTGAAACAACTGAAAATATGTCTTATATTCTAGGTTCTTCAAAGTAGCCACCTTTTGATTTGATGACTGCTTTGCACATTCTTGGCATTCTCTTGATGAGCTTCAAGAGGTAGTCGCCGGAAATGGTTTTCACTTCACAGGTGTGCCCTGTCAGGTTTAATAAGTGGGATTTCTGGCCTTATAAATGGGGTTGGGACCATCAGTTGTGTTGTGCAGAAGTCTGGTGGATACACAGCTGATAGTCCTACTGAATAGACTGTTAGAATTTGTATTATGGCAAGAAAAAAGCAGCTAAGTAAAGAAAAACGAGTGGCCATTCATTACTTTAAGAAATGAAGGTCAGTCAGTCAGAAAAATCGAGATGGTTTGGGATGAGCTGGACCGCAGAGAGAAGGCAAAAGGGCCAACAAGTGCTAAGCTTCTCTGGGAACTCCTTCAAGACTGTTGGAAGACCATTTCCGGTGACTATCTCTTGAAGCTCATCAAGAGAATGCCAAGAGTGTGCAAAGCAGTCATCAAAGCAAAAGGTGGCTACTTTGAAGAACCTAGAATCTAAGACATATTTTCAGTTGTTTCATACTTTTTTGTTAAGTATATAATTCCACATGAGAAGTTGTGTCTAAACTTTTGGTCTGTACTGTATGTATGTATGTATGTATGTGGTGTGTTGTGTGTTGTGTATATATTATATATATATATATATATATATATATACACAAAGATACAAACAGAAGCTATGCGCTTTTCTGGTCAGAGAGCTCAGATGTTGCTCCCTTATCCTAAACCTTCTTCTAAGCTGCATTTCCCCCTCTATCCCCCCTTTCTCAGACTTGGACTTTGATTTAGTGATAAGTCATCTAAGAATATAGTTCAGGAGAAGAGAGGTAAAGAATTCCAGACCTTTAATATCAGAAGAAGCTCGCTGATCAATTCACTGTTAACCCTTTTTGCAAATTACATAATTTTTTTTGCAGAGGTTTCTGCGAGTTTAATCTCCGAGGTCCTGGGCCGCAAGGTTCAATTAAAAGGTCTGATAGGAAAAAGGGCAGCAAAATGTCCGTATTGTGACTCCTATTTCATGAAGAACGGGTCGGATCTGCAGCGGCATATTTGGGCACATGAAGGTACAATGGAAGCTTCATTTCCGTTTATTGTTGTTTTCCATTTTTTCCTTTATTTTTTTTTCTTTGCACTTTTTTAATTTTTATTTATGTTTTACAAAAATGGCGTTCGATATCCTCACCTCTGTCCATGTAATTCTCCTCATTGTCTCCTGGTGCATGGTCGGACTCCTCTGTCTTCTGGATGTGACCCTCCGGGATGTTATACGATGTTTCTTCTCTGCATTTTCCAGGTCTAAAGCCTTTTAAGTGCACGGTGTGCGACTACGCCACTCGCAGCAAGAGCAACCTGAAGGCGCACATGAACCGGCACAGCACAGAGAAGACTCACCTCTGCGACATGTGCGGCAAAAAGTTCAAAACCAAAGGGACACTGAAGAGTCACAAACTCCTGCACACGGCGGACGGTGAGGCCCGGCGTCACTGTCACCTACTAGCTACATCCGGAGCAGCACTCGCTATTCTGCTGGCTGCAGCTCCACATTTTCATGTGTGTGATCCCAGCCTGACGAGCGGATCACTTACCTTTTTGACAGTGCGTTTTGTATTTGTTTTTTATAGGGAAGCAGTTCAAATGCACAATATGCGAGTTCACCGCTGTCCAAAAACCACAGCTCCTCCGACACATGGAGCAACATACCTCGTTCAAGGTAAGAAACCGTCCGGTGACCCCGGGTGTCTGCCAGAAGATTATATGGCATCTACGTCGTGATGATCACGTGGTCACCCGGAGGGATGTCACGCCCGAACTGCACTCACTATATGGAGAGAAGTATTGGACACACGGCTTATCATTACATTCAGGCTTTCCTTCAGCCCATTGCCTTGGTGTATAATATCGCCCTCGACCCCAGTGTATAATATCCGGCCTCGAACCCCAGTGTATGATATCGGCCCTCGACCCCAGTGTATAATATCCGGCCCCTCGACCCCCAGTGTATAATATCCGGCCCCTCGACCCCCAGTGTATGATATCCGGCCTCGACCCCAGTGTATATATCCGCCCCCCGACCCCAGTGTATGATATCCGGCCCCTCGACCCCAGTGTATAATATCCGCCCTCGACCCCAGTGTATAATATCGGCCCTCGACCCCAGTGTATGATATCCGGCCCCTCGACCCCAGTGTATGATATCCGGCCCTCGACCCCAGTGTATAATATCCGGCCCTCGACCCCAGTGTATAATATCCGGCCCTCGACCCCAGTGTATAATATCCGGCCCTCGACCCCCAGTGTATAATATCCGGCCCCTCACCCCAGTGTATGATATCGGCCCTCGACCCCAGTGTATAATATCCGGCCCTCGACCCCAGTGTATAATATCCGGCCCTCGACCCCAGTGTATGATATCGGCCCTCGACCCCAGTGTATGTATCCGCCCTGACCCCAGTGTATAATATCCGGCCCTCGACCCCCAGTGTATAATATCGGCCTCGACCCCAGTGTTGATATCCGCCCTCGACCCCAGTGTATAATATCCGCCCCGACCCCAGTGTATAATATCCGGCCCCTCGACCCCAGTGTATAATATCCGGTCCCTCGCCCCAGTGTATAACATCCGCTCCATACCTGGTGTATCACATCCATCCTCTCACCTCCAGTGTTTAACATCTGACCCTCCCCCAGTGATTAACTTCCGGCCCCATTGCCACCCAGTATGTAACATACAGCCCCTGGTGTATAACATCTGGCTCGTCGCCATAAGTGTATAGCGCCCGGCCCCTCACCCCCAGTGTATAACATACAGCCCCCGTTATGCCGTCTGCCTTTACTACCATGTGACAGAACGGCCGGTGGTGCAGAGCTCACTGATACCAGCGCGGTCCTGTAATAGGAGCCACCGGATTAACAAGTCCGTTCATGCCATTTCTTCCTCTTAAATCTTCCGCCATCACTTGTGAGTGATATTAGTGAGAAGTGGAAGGAACCGCATCAGCTCAGCCACGAAGTGGAGACCCCGTAATCTTGGAGAGCGGGGGGCTGAGTGCTGGGGGAGCAGTTGGCAGAAAAGTCACCGGCGCTTTGCTGACTCCATAACTCCAGACCTCTTCTAGTATCACATCAACACAAACACTGCGCCTCAGCAGGGAGCTTAATGGCCGAGCAGCTGCATGCAGCCTTACATCAGCCAGCACAATGCCGAGCGTCGGATGGAGTGGTGTAAAGCTGCCACCACTGGACTCTGGAGGAGACGTGTTCTGTGCAGTGATGGATCACACTTCTCTGGTGATTGATGGAGGAGTCTGGGTTTGGTGACTCCAGGAGAATGTTACCCCCTGACTGCATCGTGCCCGCTGTACAGATGGTGGAGGAGGATGGTGCTATGGGCGGTTATCAGGGTTCGGCCTCAGCTCTTAGTTCCAGTGAAAGAAAATCGTAATACTTTAGCTCAAAGACCTAATGCACAAGCTCCGTATAGACATGGGGGGGCGGTTGGTGGAAGAATATGAGTGACGGCACATAGTCAGGACCTCCCTCCATCCAGGAATGGAACTGTGAGCCCGGCCTCACCCCAACATCAGGGTCTGATCTCACAAATGCTCTTCTGCCAGAAATGTAAGTGAAAGTGGCAGGACGTGGCCATGATGAGGGTTCAGTGCCAGATCAATACATTACATGGTACTAAAATCACCTGTTTTCTTCTATTTTGCCCATTGTTCCTATAAGGCTAAGTTCACACGTTGCGGAATTGCCGCGGAAATTTCCGCGGCAATCCCGCACTTCTCCTGCAGGAAATACGCACGTTTTTTGTATGCTGATTCCCGCCAGAATAATAGCGTTTTGCAAGCGTAATTAGCTTGCAGAATGCTAGCGTTTTCCTAGCGATCTGTAGCATCGCTTGGAAAACTGATTGACAGGTTGGTCACACGAGTCAAACATAGTGTTTGACAAGTGTGACCAACTTTTTACTATTGATGCCGCCTATGTCGCATCAATAGTAAAAAGATCTAATGTAAAAATAATAAAAAAAATAATAAATAATGATATTCTCACCTTCCGGCGGCCCCCGCAGCCTTCCCGCCTTCAGCGACGCTCCCGGCAACTCCGGTCCCAAGGATGCTTTGCGACAAATCACACCGATGACGTACATCTCGCGAGACCGCTATGCCATCTGGGTGATTCTCGCAAAGGACTCTTGGGACCGGAAGTTGCCGGGAGCGTCGCTGAAGGCGGGAAGGCTGCGGGGGCCGCGGGAAGGCTGCGGGGCCGCCGGAAGGTGAGAATATCATTATTTTTTATTTTAATTATTGTTTTACCAGGGATATGGTACCCAGGGCCTGGAGGAGAGTCTCCTCTCCTCCAGACCCTGGGTACCACCGCACATGAACCGCTTACATTCCGCAAAATTAATGAACATGTTGCTATTTTTTCCGCAAAGCGTTTTTTTCGCGGAAAAAAACGCAACATGTGGCCAAAACATGCGGAATCAATTAACATGTATAGGATGCTTAATGCTTGCGTTTTTATCGCGTTTTTACCGCGGAAAACCGCGGAAAAACCGCGAAAAAAACGCAATTATTCCTGATCGTGTGCACTTAGCCTAAATCTGCAGCCAGCGTGTAGATGGGCACGTAGCCACCAGGTGGTGTTATGCCCAGCCTCTCCTGCATCAGTCAGTGGAGATGGTGGTGGCCCCTCTCCATCTTTTTCTGGTCGTCCTATTTTCCTTGAGTCTTTTCGGACCATAATTGTCTTTTGCAGTAAGCAAAGTCTTATAATTTGTCCAAAATAAGATGAACTTTCTGCTCTGTCCATAAATAAGAAATCTGCTTAAGAGCAGCTGGAAATGCTCCGAGTCTGCAGGAGGTGAGACTACAGAGTCTGTATGGGCAGAGAAAGCAGGAGGATACAGAGGCCGGCGGCAGAGTAGAGACTGCGGCATCTAAAGTGGAGGAGGAAGAGATCACACGTGGGTAGGCAGCGAGAAAAAGAGAGCAGAGGAAAAAGAGAGCAGAAGAAGGGGCAGAATGTGCAGGGACGAAGGAAGAAATCTCACATGGGCAGGCAGCAACAGAGTAAGGGTAGGTGCACACGGTCAGTAGCTGGCAGCGCTTTGGACGCAGTGTGTTCATTGCACCATGTGGATTCACCGTGTCCAATACATTGTACGGGGACGTTTATCTTGCGTAAATGGAGCGTCTCCGCAAGATAAATAGACGTGCGGTGGTCTGAAAAGAAGCGCCACATGTCCGTCTCTGCGGGCATCTGTGGACGCATAGTGGGCATGGGATTCCTTTAATCCCATCCAATATGCTGTAACATCTGGACACTGCGGGTTGGGCGCTGCTGATGTACGCAGCATCCAACCCGCAGCGTTTACTGACTGTGTGCACCTACCCTAAAGAGTGGAGGAGACCACTTTCAACAAGCAGTGACAGAGTAAAGAGTGAGCAGAATCTGCAGAGGAGAAAGAAGAGATCTCAAGGAGGTAGGCTGCATTAGAGTAAGGAGTGGAGGAGGAGGAAGAGCTCACATGTAGACAGGGAGCGAACAGGCAGGAAACAATAGAGTGGAAAGGGCAGAACCTGCAAATGGGAGAAGGAAATCGCAGCGAGTAGAGGAAGAGCAGAATCTGCATGAGAGGAGGAAGAGATCATACAAATAGCAACAGCTTAGAATGAAAGACTCTGCAGAGGAAAGATCCGCTGCCAGCATCAGCTTTTGACAGTAAAGGTTGGAAAATCAGTCCAGGAATGAAGCTGTTCTCTCTTGTTCCTGAGTGCTAGTGAAGACAACCCTATCCTGGACTCGCAGACCTTACCACTTATTACTGGGAGGGGAAATTCTGAAATTACGAGCATATAAGAAGGTCTGAAAATGAATGAGGGGATAAAGATAGCAGGCTGAAACTTTCTCCACAGCCTTCTGTGAAGCACATGGGGCATTTTGGTTTTTATTGGAGTCTCCCTCTAAGGCAGTGGTTCTCAACCTTTCTAATGCCGTGACCCCGCAATACAGTTCCTCATGTTGCGGTGACCCCCAAACCAAAAAATAATTACAGTTCTCCATACAATATTATGGGCACCACATAGTCCTCCATACAGTATTATGGGCCAAATATAATGCTTCATAAAGAATACTGGTCCCCATATAATGCTCCATACAAAATATGGAGCTCTCCTCTGCACTGTGCTGCGTTCTGCACTGTTACGGCTCAGGAAAGGGCACTGTGGAAAGACTCCCCATTATCATCATCATTGCCTCCCCATCATCATCATCGCCTCCCCATCATCATTATCATTGCCTCCCAATCATCATCATCGTCTGCCCATCATCATTGCTCCCCATCATCATACCTCCCCATCATCATCATCATCATTGCCTGCCCATCATCATTGGCTCCCCATCATCATGATCATTGCCTGCTCATCATCATTGGCTCCCCATCATCATCGCCTCCCCATCATCATCATCATCATTGCCTGCCCATCATCATCGCCTCCCCATCATCATCATCTTTGCCTGCCCATCATCATTGGCTCCCCATCATCATCGTTGCCTCCTCACCACCATCACTGCCTCCCCCCTTCACCATCACACATACAGCACCACACACAGACAGCACCGCAGCACTCTCTCACATACACACACGCAGGCAGACACACACACACACACACACTGATACACACAGACACATACACCTCACATCTCACCTGTCCGGCGCCCGCGCTCTCTGCCACAGCCAGCCGCTGAATGATGACGTCATCCAGCGGCGCTGCTGTGACAGGAAGCGCAGGCGCCCCCTGGAGCCCGGAGCTACGGAGGCACGGGGAGAGGTAAGTATTGCGCCGCCTGCTCAGGCCGGGTCCCCCCTCTCCCCGCACAGTGGACTCACCGACCCGCCGTTCAGCTCCGGAGGGTCCCGGGCCGCTGCACTGTGACTCCGTGGGAGGAGGAATTGCTGCTGCTGCTGCACGCCGCCCCACACACGTGCTGCCTGGGGCGGACCGCCCCACACAGTGCTGCCTGGGCGGACCGCCCGCCCACGCTACGCCCCTGCTACGCCACTTGGCTAAAGCCATCGGAAATATGTATTTTCCGATGGCTTTAAGCCAGTGGTCCCCAACCTTTTTTGCACCAGGGACCGGCTTCAAGACAGACCATTCTTCCAGGGCTCGGCAGGGCGGGGATGGAGGTGTGGCAGGGGTGGGGCTTTGGTCATAAGGGGGCGGGGCTATGGACGGGGTTGTAGTTTAGTAGTAGTGCATACTCATCATTTACTTATAACATTTATAATGTGAATGTGACTCCCTTGTATACAAGGCTCCGCTCCCACCCTTGTATGCATGGCTCCGCTCCCACCCTTGTTTATATGGCTCCGCTCCCACCCTCCCATCCTGTATACATGGCTCCGCTCCCCCTCCCATCCTGTATATATGGCTCCGCTCCCATCCTCCCATCCTGTATATATGGCTCCACTCCCCCTCCCATCCTGTGTACATGGCTCCGCTCCCATTCTTGTTTATATGGCTCCGCTCCATCTCCATCCTGTATACATGGCTCCGCTCCCATCCTGTATATATGGCTCCGCTCCCATCCTCCCATCCTGTATACATGGCTCCGCTCCCCCTCCCATCCTGTATATATGGCTCCGCTCCCCTCCATCCTGTATACATGGCTCCGCTCCATCCCCCATCCTGTATATATGGCTCCGCTCCCCCTCCCATACTGTATACATGGCTCCGCTCCCATCCTCCCATCTGTATACATGGCTCCGCTCCCATCCTCCCATCCTGTATACATGGCTCCGCTCCCCCTCCCATCCTGTATATATGGCTCCGCTCCCCCTCCCATCCTGTATACATGGCTCCGCTCCCATCCTCCCATCCTGTATATATGGCTCCGCTCCCCCTCCCATACTGTATACATGGCTCCGCTCCCATCCTCCCATCCTGTATACATGGCTCCGCTCCACCCTCCCATCCTTGTATATATGGCTCCGCTCCCCCTCCCATCCTGTATACATGGCTCCGCTCCCATCCTCCCATTCTGTATATATGGCTCCGCTCCCCCTCCCATCCTGTATATATGGCTCCGCTCCCCTCCCATCCTGTATACATGGCTCCGCTCCCATCCTCCCATCCTGTATACATGGCTCCGCTCCCATCCTCCCATCCTGTATATATGGCTCCGCTCCCATCCTCCCATCCTGTATATATGGCTCCGCTCCGCCTCCCATCCTGTATACATGGCTCCGCTCCCATCCTCCCATCCTGTATATATGGCTACGCTCTCCCTCCCATCCTGTATATATGGCTCCGCTACCCCTCCCATCCTGTATACATGGCTCTGCTCCCCCGTCCCCTCCCCCCATCATACTTACCCTCCTCGCTCCGTCGCTGCAGGTCCCTGCATCCCTGTCGGCCGCATCAGCTTTCTCCTGTGCGCAGCGGTGACATAATACCGCTCATTAAGGACATGAATATGGACGCCACGCCTATGGGAGTGGCGTCACGTCCATATTCATTACCTTAATGAGCGGTACTACGTCACCGCACTGCCAGGAGGAAGCTGCCGCGGCCGACAGGGAGGCAGCGACGGAAGGTAAGTATGGATGTCTTCTTGAAGCCGGCGGCTGCAGCCGTCACTACAGTGCTGCAGCCGCCGGCTCCTTTAAGCGACCCCTGTGTTTTGGTCGTTCGACCCCCGCGGGGGTCGTGACCCACAGGTTGAGAACCGCTGCTCTAAGGCCTCTTTCACATATTCCTATATCCAGTACATGTGGTGACAGTTTTCACACGTACCGGAGACACGTACACACCTATACCCATTATAATCTGTGTGTCTGTGCACGTGTGCATGTGTTCCTGTGCCAAACACGTAGACATGTCTGTCTTTTTCAGGCAGAACGGTCCACAATACTTTATTTGTGTCATCCGTGTGTTGTCCGTGTTGTGTTAGTTCGATCACTCGCATCATGTGATGAAATGTACAATATAAAATGCACATATAAAAATAATGTTCAAAAAAGGGAACACATACGTTTGCTGAAAATGGATTAAAAAATGGCTTTAAAAAAAAAATGGGGGAAAATTCCACACGGACGACACACGGAGTATACACACGGACACGGATATCTCTGGTACCGGAAATAAACGAATGTGTGAAAGAGGCCTGAGACTGAATCCTAAACCTGTCCCGTTTAATGGTAATTAAATCTATTAAATTTAGAGGTAATTGTTTCCCCTGCACGAGCATTGGAGGGGATTTTTCATATTGCAGTGTGAAATGGAAACATATATAGTGGAGTGATTGTTCTCCCTTTTATGCTGTAAAATCTGTTTCCTCTTCACCAGGCAGAGTATTTTATGTCGGTCTCTGTTAGTTGGCCCCTTTTTTTTTTCCATTTTATTAACAATATAAAGTTCTCCCACAAATCATGGGCTCAAACCTTTCCTCCAGGACGACGCTCCCCCGAGTGTAATTTCCTATTACTCTTTACATTATCCATCCTTTTATTAAAGTCTTAAATTCTATAAAATACCTCGGAAGGAAGAGGAGGCTAAATGAGATGAGAGCGTAAAATTTCAATGACTCCATCGAATATTAAAAAAAAAATTAAAAAAGCCTCATCCTTTCCTCTTATTTCTCAGTAGTTAACTGTTTTGACCTGGTGGCGACAGCGAGGGGCGATATAGGAAACCCGGCTGTTCGGGGAGCCGTCCGGATTATGGTGCAGTCATTAAATTCTCGCCCCTCTTGCACACGGCGATTATTCACTTTTCAGGGAGCGTTATTTCAGGAATATAATGCATGGCGGCAATGATTGCGTGTCGTCACTCACCCCTCCGCCCACCAGCTCCTCTCCCTACCTGCCCACACTCCTCCTCAATGTACTCCGCACCCCCCGTGTGCAGTCATATCCACGGCTGATACTATAGGTGCCATATTTAAGGGCAAGCTATAATCAGAAAATAACCAGTTTTCAGCTGCAGATGGAAGGAAGAGAGCCACAGTATTCATTACTGATGGGTAGGCGGAGCCCCAGATCAGGATGTTACCTCAGATCAAAAGAGTGATGACTGGCTGGCCCCTCCAGCTCGGGCTCCTCCTACTCAGCTCCAGTCTAAGATTTGAGGTCCAGAGGATGGTCGCTGCTAATGCAGCTCCTCAGAAGATTTTATTATTTTATATTCGGACAGGAGACTTGGATCACTAGTTGGTCTAGAGGTCTCAGGGGTACCAGCGCTGCTGTACCCCAACCTCTCCCTTGGCGGATCTGTATTTACTCAAAGTCCCTGCAGAATCCTTGCCGGCCCTGGGGGATGAGGAGAGCTTCCCTGGCGGGACGCAAACCACACGTGCGGTCACTGCGTTCTTCGCCCTGGGGGGAAGCATGGGCACAGCGCCAGAAACCCCTGAGGGTCCCTGTGGCGCCTTGGCTGGTGAGTACTCCACACAAATTTTTTATTATAATTATGTGTGAGTGCTTTAGCGTCTGAGTGAGCAGCGCTATTACTTGTGTCAGTATGCTTCAGCGCTGCTATGACAGCGCTACTACATGTATGTCAGTATGCTTCAGCGCTGCTGTGACAGCGCTACTACATGTATGTCAGTATGCTTCAGCGCTGCTGTGACAGCGCTGTTACAAGTAGATGTGGTGATTTTTTGTCCGCAGGCAGATACCTGCAGGACAGAGAGGGAGCAGGAGCGGGGGAGTTCGCGCTCATTATTCGAGCTGGCGGGGGGCGTGGCCTAAATATTCCCGGTCTTCTGAGCAGGAAGACGCGCGCTCTGGCGTTTCTCCTGCGACCCCCTCACTGTGGCGGCCATTACTCAGGCTCCTGGGCTCCTCGGACCGCTCCTCTCCTCATAAGACACCACGGCCAGCTGGGTGAGTGCTGATTCCTCACCCGCAGCGCAGCGATCGCTATCCTGCAGCTGCAGTCTCATTAGAGACATAAAAATTGGCTGGGGCTCACAAATATATATATTGTGGTGAGTTTGCAATATTAACCCCTCTGAGGGTTATTTCTACCAGCTAAATTTGCTGACTGAATACCGCTGGGGTAACCCTGCTTGGTGGAGCGTTAACCCTTCAGCGTTTGAAAAAAAAAAAAAAAAAACGCATAGTTTTTGCTGGTATTACCGCTTTGACCTGCTCATACAGGTGAGACATGTCTGAACAGAGTTCAGATGCCGCGGATCACGTCCCAGTGCCATTGCGGCAATCAGATACGCAGACCTCCACAGCGTCTAGCGCTGCGGTCGACAGCGGTGGAAAATTGGATGATATCGCTCGATCGATTAACAACTTGTCTGACCTTTTAGGTCAATATGTGTCTGCTAATTCCTCTCAGAGGAAGCGACGCAGGCCGTTACCGGCCTCTACACGGAGCGAGTCAGATGTATCTGATATTGGGCAGAGTTCCCCTTTAAATTCGGATGGAGAAATATCCGATTCAGATGCGGACGAGCCGCAGGGGCGTTCCTCTATGGCGAAGCGTACGGAGGCATTGATTGAAGCCATGAGAGATATATTACTGTTACCGGAGGAGGTAACTAGTCGTCCTGGTAAATCAGCACGCATGTTCCAGGAGTCCCGTGCTTCGCGCACAACATTGCCAGCTCTGGATGAGCTTAATGGTGTAATAGAGGAGGAACGTCTATGTCCAGATAAGCGTTTTCATGGAACGCATTTCTTTGATACGCTTTATCCTTGCTCTGCAGAGTTAAAGGCTAATTGGACTTCTGCTCCTGAAGTGGATGTGTCTTTGTCTCAGCTTAGTAAATCCTCTCTACTCCCTATTAAGGGAAAAGCGAGCTTACAGGAGCCTTTGGATAGAAAGGCAGAATTGGCGGCAAAAGCAAGCTATGAGGCTGCGGGTCATGGATTTCGAGCAGTGCTAGGATCCATGTGTGCTGCTAGAGCTTCTCTAAGCTGGTTGGCACGTCTGAAGACGGAGTTGCAAAATGAATCTCCGTTATCTGAGATACGGGAAACTTGTGAATGGTTAGAAACGGCAGCCTGTTATATCTTTGATGCCGGTCTGGATACGGCATCTCTGCTGGCCAAAGCGCAAGCTTCAGCGGTCACAGTCAGAAGAGCTTTATGGCTCAGACAGTGGGCCGGGGACGCAGTTTCCAAACAAGGGTTGTTGGCCTTACCTTACAAGGGTGGCCATCTTTTTGGATCCGACCTCACAGAGCTGATTTCCAAGGCTAAGGCGAAGGAATCAGCATTACCACAGCGAAGGGCCATGGCCTCGGTGTCCAGTAAGCCTGGTGTCTATAGTGGTCGGCGGTCCTTTCGGGGCCGAGGACGATCTAGTCACTCCTCGTGGGGATCGGGTCGTCCTTCTTTCTCAGGAAAGAAATCCTCTCAGAAAACTCGTACTCCCTGGAAGCAGAGTTTCCGCCAGGACAAGCGGGAACTTGACAAGAAACCCGCAAAGTCGGATTGACGCCAGGGGTCCACTCGAGGATTCTCGAGTGGGGGGGTCGCCTGCTTCTTTTCAAGGAGACTTGGATGGCTCGCGTTCCAGATTCCTGGGTAACGCGGATAGTGTCGGCAGGCTATTTCATAGAGTTTGCTTCTCAACCCCCAAATGTTTTTTGTCAATCTCACGTTCCGTCGGAACCC
Organism: Oophaga sylvatica; assembly: GCA_033576555.1. Lineage (NCBI taxonomy): Eukaryota > Metazoa > Chordata > Amphibia > Anura > Dendrobatidae > Oophaga > Oophaga sylvatica. The sequence goes on along the minus strand of JARQOD010000006.1, from coordinate 435,203,331 downwards.
GAGCTTGTTGTCGCTCTACAGCGAGAGGTCGAATCTCTACTACAAAAGGGTGTAGTGATACCGGTTCCGTCAGAGGACCGAGGGAAAGGTTTTTATTCCAACCTTTTTATATTTTCCCAAAAAGGAGAACAAATTTCGCCCGATTCTGGATCTCAAGCGATTAAACCGGCATGTCCATGCCCGGAAATTTCGCATTGAGTCGCTTCGTTCCGTTGTGGCAGCTCTGTCACAGAACGATTTTCTGGTGTCAATCGACATTCGCGACGCCTATTTGCATATTCCCATCGGAAAGGCTCATCAGCGCTTTCTTCGATTTGCCATAGGTCAGAATCATTACCAGTTCGTGGCTCTGCCGTTCGGCTTAGCCTCAGCGCCAAGGGTCTTTACAAAAATTCTGGCGCCCCTCATGGCAATCCTTCGAAGGCAGGGGATTACGATTCTCCCTTATCTGGACGATCTTTTGATCATGGCTTCCTCGGAGGAGGAGGCGTTGACGGCTCGGGATTTGTCTCTTCAGTTTCTGAAGGACTTCGGTTGGCTGGTCAATTGGGAGAAGTCGTCCCTGGAACCATCGAGGACAATCCTCTTTTTGGGAATGCATCTCGACACGTTTCAGTCGGTAGTTTCCCTACCACCAGACAAACAGTCATGTCTTCTTCGACATGTACAGATTATGAAATCCTCAACGGCAATGTCCCTACGGAAGTGTATGCGTCTTCTGGGACTGATGGTGGCGTCCATGGAGGCAATTCTTTTTGCCCAGTTCCATTCCAGGACTCTCCAAAGGTTCATCTTGAGTCGATGGAACCAGTCGCAATCGCTGGATTGCAGTGTCACCATTTCTCGCGCGGTGCGGGATTCTCTAGAATGGTGGTTACGTCCAGGGGCATTCTCCCTGGGGAAGTCTTTCCTCCCTCCGAAGTGGTCAGTCATAACCACCGATGCCAGCCTGACGGGCTGGGGGGGTGTTTGGAACAATCTCTGGATTCAGGGGGTATGGTCATCGGAAGAGTCTTTTCTTCCGATCAACATCCTGGAATTGAGGGCGATTTTCCTTTGCCTCCAACATTGGACGGTCCCTTTGAGCGGTCTGCCAGTCCGAGTGCAGACAGACAATGCGACGGCTGTCGCGTATATCAATCACCAAGGTGGGACAAGGAGTTCCAGACTCATGGTAGAGGTGTCCCGAATTCTGATTTGGGCAGAGGCCAGTGTACCAGCCATTTCGGCGATTCACATTCCAGGGGTTCAGAATATTACAGCGGACTTTCTCAGTCGCAGAAGGATGGATCCCGGGGAATGGAGCCTTCACCCGGAAGTTTTTGCACTACTGTGCTCTCGCTGGGGAACCCCCCAAGTGGATTTGATGGCATCCAGGTCCAATGCCAAGTTACCGACATTCATGTCCAGGTACAAGGACCCGAAGGCGGTGGCGGTGGATGCTCTAGTGGCTCAGTGGGATCAGTTCGAGCTGATCTACGTATTCCCGCCGATATCCTTACTTCCTCTAGTACTGCGTCGGATCAGACTAGAGAGAATTTCAGCTATTTTGATAGCTCCAGACTGGCCAAGAAGGGTGTGGTTCTCGACAATAATGTCGCTGTTGGCGGCACCTCCTTTTCCACTCCCTCTTCAACCGGACTTGTTGACTCAGGGGCCCGTTTGTCATCCGGACTTGATGTCCCTGCGTTTGACGGCGTGGCTCTTGAGACCGAAATCTTGACCCGTAGAGGTTTCTCAGCCGAGGTTATTGCTACCCTTCGTGCTGCAAGATGTCCGGCTACTACTAGGATTTACCACAAAATTTGGGAAACCTTCTTTTCGTGGTGTTTGGGGTCCTCTCGGAACCCGAGAAAATTTTCCATTCCCAACCTGTTGGCTTTTCTGCAGCATGGGCTAGACAAGGGTTTGGCAGTCAGCACTCTGAAAGGTCAGATTTCTGCTCTGTCTTTATTGTTCCGGAGAACCATTGCTTCAAATAGAGACGTGCTCTCCTTTTTCCGAGGTATATCTCGTAAGTTTCCGCCGTGGAAGGCTCCCGTGTGTCCTTGGCGGCTCAACCTTGTTTTGGAGGCTCTTCAGCATAAACCTTTTGAGCCTATGGTTTCTGCTAGCCTTTCTTTACTTTCTTGGAAGGTGGCTTTCCTTGTTGCAGTCACTTCTTTGAGGAGAGTTTCTGAGTTGGCAGCTCTTTCTTGTTCGCCTCCTTTTCTGGAGTTTTTTCCGGATCGTGTAGTGCTTCGCACTCGGGGTGATTTTTTGCCTAAAGTGGTGTCACAATTTCATGTTAACCAGGATATTGTGTTGCCTTCACTCTGTCCGGATCCGAAGAATGCGAAAGAGCGAGATTTACACACATTGGATTTAGTGCGGGCCTTGAAGTTTTATCTATCTCTTACTCAAGGTTTTCGTAAGACGGACTCCCTGTTTGTGGTTCCAGCAGGTCGTCGGCGTGGTCAACGAGCTTCCAAGGATTCTATAGCTCGTTGGATCCGGTCAGCTATTTTGGAAGCTTACCGTCTTCGGGGTGAATCTTGCCCGATTAAGATTCGAGCCCATTCTACGAGAGCTGTGGCCTCATCGTGGGCATTTCATCAAGGTGCCTCGGCAGTGCAGCTCTGCCGAGCGGCAACTTGGCGCTCTGTCCACACGTTTACAAAGTTTTATAAAGTGGACGTCAGTGCTTCCGCTGATGCAGCCCTCGGACGTAGGGTCTTGCAGGCAGCTGTAGTTTGAAGTTCTGGATGAACTTGTGTTTAGCGCTGGTTGCGCTTTGTTGTTAAGGTTGTTGGGTTTCTGCCTTTTGTTGGTTTTTCCCACCCTTATTTTTGAACTGCTTTGGGACGTCCCATCAGTAATGAATACTGTGGCTCTCTTCCTTCCATCTGCAGCTGAAACACGGATTTTGGTAAGAACTTACCTGTAAAATCCTTTTCAGCGAAGGAAGGAAGAGAGACACAGCACCCTCCCAAGGCAGAAGTGTGTTGATGTTTTCAGATGCAGCGCGACCCTTATCTGATAGCGGTTATCTGGGCTGAGGTCAGCGCGCTAGGGCTCTGTTCCAGCATCGCCAGCTCATCGCAGTAGTCAGGTTCCGTGAGTAGTACCTGGAACTCTGTGGTTTTTGGCTTTCTTTGCATGCATAACCTGTATTCTTGTGTTTTTTCTCTGAAGTTCCTTCAGAAGGGGTTATGTTGCTCCGCTGGTGATCTTGGCTCTTTTCCTAAAAGCTTTGGTACGACTGGAGCTGAGTAGGAGGAGCCCGAGCTGGAGGGGCCAGCCAGTCATCACTCTTTTGATCTGAGGTAACATCCTGATCTGGGGCTCCGCCTACCCATCAGTAATGAATACTGTGTCTCTCTTCCTTCCTTCGCTGAAAAGGATTTTACAGGTAAGTTCTTACCAAAATCCGTGTTTTTTTAAAATCCTGTTTTTGTCTTAAATATATTTTATTTAACATTTTTGTAATTTTTTTTTTTTTACATTTAAAATTTTGCAATTCTTAGACTGGCCACTAGGACTTTTTTTTTAGACTGTAATTTCCAGTTGTGTCATGAAATAGGGGTCTAATGGGTAAGGTTTCTCCTTGTGAAGAGTGACAAGCCAAGCCTGGCATGTCAGAGTGAGGAGACTTATAAGCCATGCATGCTCCTGTGGGAAATTAAATATGCAAATTTCCTCTTCAGAGAGGAAGAGGAATGTTTATTTTTTTTTATATCCTAAGTCATATTACAAGACTCGTTAAAGGGTTGATTGTGACTTGTAGGGGCGCTACTTCCAATAGGTGGCGCTATAGAGTACAAGTCCTCTTTGTTTGAAGAGGCAATTTGCATATTATTTTTTTTTAGTATCTTTATTTTTAGTGCGGTCAGATGGGGATGATGCAATTTTTTTTTTTTTTTTTAAGCTTCAGTCCTGTTGGGAGACTTCATCCTGCAGTTGTATGAATGCTCATACTATATACTGCAGTACAACTGTATTGCAGCATATAATAAATATCACGGTCCCCTATGAAGCACATCTGTCATAGTAGGCACGAGGGTCTTCTTCAGACCCCCAGCAGCTTTGGCAACCCAACCGTGCCCTCCATACTCCTGTACATGTACGGCGCTCATCGTTAAGAGGTTAATGTGGGTCATGATATGAAAAACTGCTGTACATATAACACATACCTAGGGCATTTTCTGATTTCGAGCTTCCCTTAAAATGGATATTTCTCCTCCAAACCTCAAAGGACAGATTAATGCAGTGTCTTTCACTCCGAATGTCCGGACCTGACTCTGTCGCGTCCTCTTGGATCCATCTCCAGTACCTTCGCTGTTAATTGACTATCACTCTTCTTCATCCCTAGTGCTTACACTAATCTCTGGTATTGACCTTGGCCGTCCTGACCCTGTCCATCACATTCATTGCAACATCAGTGCTTGATGTCCTGCCGAACTGTTACTGCCCTGTGAGCCGTGACCGAGACAGTCCTTACCGCCTTAGCCTGGCGTACTCATAACTTATATTTCTCACGAGTCCTGCGCTAATGCTCTGCTGGTCCCCTGCCAACGTCTTCTCACATCATAGGTGTGCTGCCTTGTTGTACTGTGGATTTGGAAGCAGTAGCCGAAAGTCTTAATGATTTGTGGCAACGACCTGTATCATCGTTTTCAGAATTGGATCTCGCTCCATGGTACTAAAATTTAAGATAATGGGGCAGTGAACAAGATCATGAGAAGTTGGTTCAGTCTTTTCATTGTGTGTCTGTATGTTCGACACTAAGCATGGAGAACAGAAAGAGGAGAAGAGAACTGTCTGAGGACTTGAGAAGCAAAATTGTTGAGAACCACAGGGGGGGTCAGGATCTCTCTAAGATGCCCTATGGACCTGAGTAGAGTGACAGGGGACTAACCCTAAGAACCATTGCAAAAATAAGTGCCCATCAGGCTTTTTGGAAATTTGGATGTCAACGGTGTGTTCTCTGTGATCGCGTCTCTCATCTGGTACCATGTGGATAAATGGATTATGAATCACTTTTTGAACCCTGGCAACGTGTTACACTCTCTAGGATTGTATAGGACCTTTTTTGGTCCTATAAAGATGACCCAGGACAAGTCAAATACCCCAAAGGCTTTAGTGAGGGAAATACCAATGATATGATACCTGCTGCAGCTATATTACTGGTAGGTTGTTTTTTTATTATAGATCACAATAACCTTCAGTGTTAAAGTGGTTTTATGTTCCTGAAATGCCATTTTTCCTGTTTATGACAACCAAGTCTTTGGTGATGGCTTGCTCATCACTGGGTGTCACCACCAATCCAAAGAACATGACTCAGAATTTTCCCACTTACAATAGAGCACAGGGCGGACATCCAATCATTGTCTATACACTATGTTTCAAATTATTATGCAAATTGGTTTTAAGTGTCATAGCGTTTTTTTTTTTTTTTGTAAATGAAAACCATTGATGGTTTTGTGTCTCAGTGTTCTTTGGATCACTGAAATCAATCTCAGATACCTGTGATAATTAGTTTGCCATGTGAGCCCAATAAAAGGAAAACTGGATGTTCCACACTATTAAGCAGGCTAGAGTTTTCAAGTAATATGGGAAAGAAAAAGGATCTCTCTGCTGCTGAAAAGCATCAAATAGTGCAATGCCTTGGTCAAGGGATGAAAACATTGGATATTTCCAGCAAACTTAAGCGTGATCATCGTACTATTAAGAGATTTGTGGCTGATTCTGAGCACAGACGTGTTTGTGCTGATAAAGGCAGAATGAGGAAGGTTTCTGCCAGGCAAGTTCATCAGATTAAGAGAGCAGCTGCTACAAAGCCATTACAAACCAGCAAACAGATATTTGAAGCTGCTGGTGACTCTGGAGCCCCTCAAACCTCAAGGTGTAGGATCCTTCAAAGGCTTCTGTGGTGCATAAACCTACTATTCGGCCACACCTAAACAGTGTTCACAAGCAGAAACGGTTGCAGTGGGCGCAGACATACATGAAGACTAATTTTCAAACAGTCTTGTTTACTGATGAGTGTTGAGCAACCCTGGATGGTCCAGAATGATGGAGTAGTGGATGGTTGGTGGATGGCCACCATGTCACAACAAGGCTGCTACGTTAGAAAGGAGGTGGAGGAGTCATGATTTGGGCCGGAATCATAGGGAAACAGCTGGTAGGGCCCTTTAAGGTTCCTGAAGGTGTGAAAATGACCTCTGCAAAGTATATTGAGTTTCTGACTGACAACTTTCTTACATGGTATAAAAAGCAGAAACGTGTCTTCAGGAGAAAAATCATCTTCATTCATGACAATGCACCATCTCATGCTGCAAAGAATACCTCTGAGTCATTGGCTGCTATGGGCATAAAAGGAGATAAACTCATGGTGTGGCAACCATCTTCCCCTGACCTCAACCCTATAGAGAACCTTTGGAGTATCATCAAGCAAAAGATCTGAGAGGGTGGGAGGCAGTTCACATCACCTCTGGGAGGCTATTCTGACTTCATTGTTGTGAATGTTTTGGAAATGAATTCTGAGCAGAAGCTCCTCTGGTGGTTACAAACAGTACTGAACTATTCAATGAGGATTGGCAATCAGGAGTCACAGACTGGCTGGATATAAGGGAGGTTCCCTCCCATTATGGTTGCCGGTGATCAATTGTTTTGTCTCAACTGTGGTTCCTGGCTGACTTGGAAGTTTGCTGAGTCTTGCCTCTTCTTCTGCTTTCAGATAAGATATTTTCTGTTTTTGTTTTTGTGCTTACCATTTGCATATTTCTCTGCATTTCTGTGAGGTTAGCCAGGTTCCCCCCGGGGGGCTTGGGCTCCTCTCAGTTGCGCTGGAGCCACTGTTATTTGTTCATTTGCCTTTTCCAGTTTTTGCAGTGGCTGCGGCCTAGTTTTGTTACACCAGAGAACTGATTTAGGTGGTAGAGGTCGTGTGATCTCAGGTGTTTTTGCAATCAGTAGCGTTGGCATTTTTTAGGGTTTTTTTGGATTGCAGTGAGTATCCTTTCTATCCTTTTCTGTCTAGGCAGATTGGGCCCCAGCGTTTGCTCATACTATTTTCTTTCTGTGTCAGTATTTCCTCTTGTCTAACCGCCATTACATGTTTGGGGGCTTCCTATGTTCTTTGGGGATCTGCTCTGGGGCAGATAGCTTTCCTCTTTCTATCTTTAGGTGTAGTTAATCTCTCAGGCTGTGAAGAGGCGTCTAGGACCAACGTAGGAAAACGCTCCACGGCTGCCTTTAGTTGTGGTGGTTAGTCAGGGTACTGCAATCCAATAGATTCCAACCTCTCTGGTGTTTGCCGTTTTTGCCTGCTCTCCTCAGCTACCAAAACATAACAGTATCACCGGCCCAAACTGAAAATTGTATGGTACTCACAGAAGGGAAAAATAGTGTGGAAAGAAAAAAGTTGTCCGAGATTTTTTTTTTTTTCTGTTTCTTGCATTTTTTCCCTCTTATTCTCTGGGTGCTGGGGAGGATTTTTTTTTATTTTTTTTTCCTCAATGGAGCTTGCACAGCTTTCTGGCGTGTGGATCAGCTTGCCACTGAGGTTCGGGAGTATTGCTGTCTATCTTGCTGGGTTGCCGGTTGTGGACCCTAGGATTCCCATGCCAGATTTGTTTTTGGGAGATCGGGCCAAATTTCTAAATTTAAAAAAATAACTGTAGTTGTTTTTTGCCTTAAAACCTAAGTCCTCAGGATCGCAGCACAGCAGGTTCAAATTGTCATCTCTCTTCCTGCGCGGCGATCATCAGGATTGGGCTTTTTCCTGAAACCTGGGGACCCTGTTTTGAGTGATGTTCATGCATTTTTTCTGGCTCTGAGGTTATTGTACGATGAGCCTAATGTCACTGATCAAGCTGAGAGAACCTTGTTGGCATTAAATCAGGGGCTTGGGACGCTGAGTTGTACTGTCAGAAATTCCAAAAAGGGCAGTCCTAACCAAATGGAATGATGATGCTTTGGCAGCCCTTTTCGGAAGGGGCTGTCAGAGAATGTAAAAGATGTTATGGGGGTTTCCCTGCTCCCTCTGGTCTCAGTGATTCTATGTCATTAGCGATTCAAATTGACAGAGTTTGTGTGAGCGTAGAGGTATGCGTGGAATAGTGTTGCCTTGTGAGCTAGCTTCTGGACCCATGCAGTGTGATGGAGTGACTTCTGAGGCACAGCGTCATGAGTTTTGAAAACGCAATGGGTTGTGTTTCTATTGTGGTGACGCCTCATGCTATTTCTGTCTGCCCTAAGCGGGGAAGACGTTTTGCCACGCTCAGTTGTCTTGGGTTAGTGTTTAGACTAAATTTCTGTTGACTGTTGTCCTGATTTGCTCCCTGTCCACATTTTCTGCTCAGGCTTTTGTTGATTCGGGAGCAGCTATTAACCTGATGGATTTGATTTTGCCAAACGTTGTGGGTTTCCTTGATACCCCTACGGAAGTCTATTCCCCTACTGGGGATTGATTCTACCCCTTTGGCTGAGAATAAACCCCAGTTTTCTACTCAGGTGATAATGAGGGTTGAACCTGATCATCAGGAGAGTTGCAAAATTTTTGGTACTGTATAATCTGCATGACTTTATTGTACTAGGTTTCCCTTGGTTACAGTCTCATAATCTGTTTTGGATTGGAAATTGTGTCTGTAACCAGTTGGGGCTGCCAATGTGTTAATGCCGACACTCCTGTTGTTTCTGCCTCTCCCCAGTCTCAGGATATTCCTGACTTTTTGACTGATTTTTCTGTGTATTTAGCGAAAGAAAATCTGCATCCTTGCCCCCCCCATAGGAGCTATGACTGCGCTATTGAATTAGTGCCTGGTAGTAAATTCCCTAAAGGTCGCCTTTTTAACTTGTCTGTACCTGAACATGATGCTATGCAGTCTTATATCAAGGAGTCATTGGAGAAGGGTCATATCAGACCATCCTCTTCACCCTTGGGTGCCGGTTTTTTCTTTGTGGCCAAAAAGGATGGTTCATTAAGGCTGTGTATTGATTATCGTCTCTTGAACAAGATCACTGTGAAATATCAATATCCATTACCCTTGATTTCTGACCTGTTTTCCAGGGTGAAAAGTGCTACTTGGTTTACCAAGCTTGACCTCAGGGGGCATATAACCTTATTCGCATTAAGCACGGGGATGAATGGAAGATGGCGTTTAATACCCCAGAGGGGCCATTTTGAGTACCTAGTGATGTCCTTTGGGCTCACTAATGCTCCTTCCGTCTTCCAGTCCTTCATGAATGACATTTTCAGGGATTTTGTGGATAAATTTCTGATTGTTTATTTGGATGATATCTTGATTTTTTCCAATGACTGGGACTCTCATGTTGAAACATGTTCGGGACTGTGTTCAAGATTTTGAGAGAGAATGCTCTGTATTTTGAAGGGATCAAAGTGTCTTTTTGGGGTTACAGAGGATCTCATTTTGGGATTCATTTTGTCTCCATCTGTTATTGAAATGGACCCGGTCAAGGTTCAGGCCATCTGTGATTGGGTCCAACCTAATTCATTAAAGGCTCTTCAGAGATTCTTGGGTTTTGCCAATTTTTTTATCGTAAATTTATTGGTAATTTCTCTGTTATTGTTAAACCATTGATGATTTGACCAAAAAGGGTTCTGATGTGGTGAATTGCCTCCTGAGGCAGTCTCTGCGTTTCAGGAACTTAGGCAGAGATTCCACTTCTGCTCCTGTTCTACGGCAGCCTGATGTTTCTCTGCCATTTCAGGTGGAGGTTGATGCCTCTGAAATTGGGGCAGGTGCCGTTTTTGTCCTAAAGAGATCCTGAGACCTCTAAAAGTAGGGAGGAAATGGTTGAGGAGGTAAGAGTGGCTGGGACCCTAGGAGGTAGCGACCATGCTATTTTAGAATTTTGGATAACTAGAGGAGGAAGACCTGTGAAGACTCAGACTTCAAGGTTAGATTTCAGAAAGGCAGATTTTAAGGGACTCAGAAAGAGAATTGGGGGGGATCCAATGGCTGGATATCCTTAAGGACAAAAATGTCCAGGAAGGATGGAAATCTTGAAAAAAGAGATTCTCAAAGCACAATCATTAACAATTCCGAAAGAGGGAATAGGAAGCATTTAACGAAACCCGGATGGATGAACACAGAACTTAAACACATGCTAAAAAGGAAGAAAGAAATGTATATCAAATGGAAAGAGGGAGGCATATCTAAAGAAGAATACACTGTGTTCAAATTATTATGCAAACATTTTTAGGAGTGATAAGGTAAGATATTTTTGTTTGTCAGTTAAACTCATTGATGGTGATGTGTGTCAGGGCTCTTTATATCACTGTAAGCAATTGCAGACACCTGTGCTAATTAGTTTGGCAGGTGTGTCCAATGAAAGGCAAGACTACTTAAGGAAGGCTGTCCCACATTATTAAGCAGCCTACATTTTCTGCCAAAATGGGAAAGAAAACGGATGTGTCGGCTGCTGAGAAGCAAAAATTGTGGAGTGTTTAGGTCAAGGCATGACTACAATCAACATTGCCAGACACTTCATCGTGATCATCGCACAATCAAGAAGTATGTAGCTAATTCACAGTACACACGTGTGCGTGCTGATAAGGGAAAATTGAGGTCTCTTTCCTAAAGGCAATTACGTCAGGTTAAAAGAGCAGCGGCAAAAAAAGCCTTGTCATAGCAGCAGACAAGTTTTTGAAGTTTGCTGGTGCCTCCAACGTCCCCGAACAACAAGATGCAGGGTCCTTCAGAGGTTTGCAGCTGTGGGAAAAGCCATCCTGTCTACCTCCTCATCCACTGCACAAGGAGAAACGGCTCCAGTGGGCCAAACAATACATGAAGACTGACTTCAAAACTGTTTTTTCACCGATGAGTGCGTGCAACGCTCGATGGTCCAAAAGGGTTTGGAGGGGAGGATGGCTGGTTTTGATGGACACCCCATGCAAACACGGCTACGGCGCCAACAAGCAGGAGGTGGCGTAATTGTTTTGGGCTGGAATCAAGAGGAGAGAGATTGTCGGCCCCTTTAGGATCCCTGAAGGGGTAAAGTTTGAACTCCATAGTGTATGTTGAGTTTCTCAAACAGCACTTCTGAATGGTCAAGAAGAAGAACCGTGCATCCGCAGAAAGATCATTTTCATGCATGATAATGCACCGTCTCATGCTGCACATAAACACATCTGCATCTCTGGCTGCTATGGCATAAAAGGGGACAAACTTATGGTGTGGCCCCCATGCTCCCCTGACCTCAACCCCATTGAGACCCTCTGGAGCATAATCAAAAAGGAGTGTCTATGATGGCGGGAGGCATTCACATCTAAGCAACAGCTCTGGGAGGGTATTCTGTCATCATGCAAAACAATTGAAGCAGAAACCATCCAAAACCTGACAAATTCAATGGACGAGAAGTTTCAAGAAGCTCCTTTGAACAAGGGGTCCTATGTGCAAATGTAACATCACCTAGAATTAAAGTTTTGAGTTGAAAACTGTTTGATTTCAGTTTGTAAGAACCTGCTAATGTTATAATTTCAAAAATGACCATTTTTTGTTCTTTATTTAAAAGAAAAGGTTGAAAACTCTGCTGTGCATAATAATTTGGAACATGCATTTTGAGTGCAGTTTGAGTGTTTTATTTTTTAAAAAATATACTGTTATCATAGGCAGTTTGTACAAAAACCTTTCAATTGTTCTCTAATAGTTATTGACTGGAAAATTACAATGACTGAAATTCATATAGGTAATTTGGGAAAATCTGAGAAAATATTATTTGCATAATAATTTGGAACACCAGTGTATAATGATGTCTGCAGAACCTGCAGGCAAATCGATTAAGCTAAAGCTGGGCAATGAATTAAGGCTTGCAAGAGATGTCAAAATCAATAAAAAAGGGGTTTTGGGGATATGTCAAAAGTAAAAGAAAAGTCAAAGATGCTTTAGGATTTTTACAGGATGAAAATTATGAAATGGTAAGAAAGGATGTTGAAAAGGCCGAACTTTTAAATTCCTATTTTGCATCTGTTTTCTCTCAGAAAGGAAATGTAACATCAACTGATCTTCACTGTCCTATTAAATAAGGAATAGAAGAATCCAGGATATCTATAAACAGAAAAAAGTGAGGAAACACTTAGCTAACATAAATGAATTCAAGTCTCCAGGTCCAGATGAATTACACACCCAGAGTACTGAAGGAGATAGCAGAAAGAAATTTTTGAACCACTCTCCATAACTTTGAAAATTCTTGGAGAACAGAGGAAGTCCCAGAAGACTGGAGAAGAGCAAATGTTGTTCCTGTCTTCAAAAAAGGGGAAGAAAGTGGATCCAGGGAACTATTAGACCGGTGAGTCTGACATCTATACCAGGAAAGATTTTGAAACAAATTATTAAAACCAACTGTATGTAAGTACCTGGACAAGAATGAAGTTGATTAACCTGAGTCAGCATGGGTTTGTAAACTAATAAGTCATGTCAGACTAATTTAATTTTCCTTCTATGACAGAATCACTGACTGGGTGGATCAGTGATAATGCTGTAGATATATTATATCTTGACTTCAGCAAAGCATTTGACAAAGTATCTCACACAATCCCTTATTGAAAAAAAGACTAAGTATTGGAACGGACAAGGCAACTGTTAGGTGGATTCATAACTGGCTTAGTGATAGGACCCAAAGAGTGGTAGTAAATGGCTGCACATCGGAGTTGGAAGAATGTATCAAGTGGGGTACCACAGGGCTCTGTCTTGGGACCTGTATTGTTCAACATCTTTATCAATTGATTTAGATGAAGAATTGAGGGTAAACTGATTAAATTTGCTGAAACACAAAGCTAGGAGGGATAGCTAATACTAGAGAAGAGAGAGAGAGAGGATTCAAAAAGATGTAAATAAACTGGAGCAGTGGGCAGCAACTAACAGGAATGGATTTTAACAGGGAAAAATGCAAAGTAACTTCATCTGTGGAAATAAAAAATGAAAAAAGCGTATACAGAATGGGAGGAATAAGACTAAGCAACAGCACATGTGAAAAGACTTGGGTATACTAATAGATCACAGATGAACATGAGTCAACAGTGTGATGCAGCAGCAAAAAAAGGCAAATACAATTCTGGGATTGTATTAACAGAAGCATACAGTCTAGTTCACGTGAAGTCATTATTGGCCCTTTATTCCTCTTTGGTCAGACCTCATCTGGAATACTGTGTCCAGTTATGGGCACCACATTTTAAAAAAGACATCAACAAACTGGAGCAAGTTCAGAGAAGAGCGACCAGAATGGTGTTCGGTCTGCAAACCATGTCCTATGAGGAACGGTTTACAGGATTTGGGATTGTTTGCTTGCAAAAAAGAAGACCTGAGAGGTGACTTAATAGCTGTATACAAATATCTCAAGGGCTGTCATATTGGTAGAAGGATCATCTTTATTCTCATTTGCCACAAGGAAGACTAGAAGCAATGGGATGAAACTGAAGGGGGAGGAGACACAGATTAGATATTAGAAAAAACTTTTTGACGTTTGAGTGATCAATTGAGTGGAACAGGCTGCCACGAGATGGTGGTGAGTTCTCCTCAATGGAAGTCTTCAAACAGAGTCTGGACAGACATCTGTCTGGGATGATTTAGAGTATCCTGCTTTGAACAGGGGTTGGACCAGTGACCCGGAGGTCCCTTCCAACTCTACCATTCTATGATTCTAACCTTGTGCCTTTTTCTCTCGAAATTTTCTCCAACTGAACGTAATTATGACGTGGGTAATCGGGAGTTATTGGCCATGAAGTGGGCTTTTGAAGAGTGGAGACATTGGCTGGAAGGAGCCAAACATCGGTGGTGGTCCTCATGGACCATAAGAATCTGGTTTATCTGGAATCAGCCAAGCGAATTAATCCTAGACAGGCCAGATGGGCCTTGTTTTTCACACGTTTTAATTTTGTGGTTTCCTTTCTTCCTGGCACTAAGAATGTTAAGGCGGATGCCCTTCGAGAAGTTTCCTTGCGGGACTCTCCTGAGTTATCTGATCCTGTGTTATTTTGAAAGAGGGTGTAGTTCTTTCCACCATCTCGCCCAATTTGAGGACTGGCTCGGAAGGTTTTCAGGAGGATAAACCCGAGCGCTTGCCCTATTGGGAAATTGTTTGTCCCAGACGGTGAAAAAGAGTGTGATGTCTGAGATTCATTGTTCCGCGTTGGCCGGTTATCCGGAATTTTTGGTATGAGAGGACTTGGTGAGTCGGTCCTTTTGGTGGCTTACTTTGTCTCGTGACATCAGGGAATTTGTGCAGTCTGTGGGACTTGCTCTTGCTCCAAGCCTTGTTCTCGCTCTTAGTGGTTTGTTGATGCCATTGCTGTGCCAGAGACCAGGACCCATATCTCTAGGGATTTTATTTCCGCGACCCCTGTTTCTCAGAGAAATGACCGTTATCTGGGTGATTTGTGATAGGTTTTCCAAGTGATACATTTGTGCTATTACCTAAGTTGCCTTCATCCTCGAATTTGGTGCCTTTGTTCCTTCAGCACGTGGTTCGTTTACACGGCATTCCTGAGAACATTGTGTCTGACAGAGGAGTCCAGTTTGTTTCCAGATTTTGGAGGACTTTTTGTTCTAACTTGGTGTTCAATTGTCTTTTCCTCTGCTTTTCATCCTCAGACCAATGGGACAAACTGAGAGAACAAACCAGACATTGGAGACTCATCTGAGATGCTTTGTGGTCTGCTGATCAAGATGACTGGGTCTCTTTTTTGCCTTTGGTGAGTTTGCTTCTTAATAATAGGGCTAGCTCTGCCACTTTGATGTCTCCATTTTTCTGCAATTTGGGGTTTCACCTCGATTTTTTTCGGGACAGACGGAGGCTTCTGTCTGTCCAGGTGTTGATCTGTTGTGGAGGTATGCAGCAGATTTGGGACCAGGTAGTGGAGGGTTGTCCCTCTCTCAGGAGAGGGCCCAGCGGTTTGCCAACGGCATAGGACTGATGGTCCTGGGTTTAAAGTGGGGGACTTGGTCTGGTTGTCCTCAAGAAATATCCCTATGAGAGTTGCATCTCCTAAGTTTAAGCCTAGGTTCATTGGACCTTATAAGATCTTGGGAGATTCTTAATCCTGTTTCCTTTCGTTTACTTCTTCCAGGGACATTTAAGATCCATAACGTGTTTCCACAAGTCCTTATTGAAGAGGTTTGTCGAGCCAGTGGTTCTATGGCTGTGCCTCCTGACCCTGTTTTGGTTGAGGGCAATTTGGATTATGTGGTTGAGAAAATATTGGATTCTCGTTTTTCTAGACGGAAACTCCAGTATTTGGTTTAAGTGGAGAGGTTATGGTCAGGAGGACAATTCTTGGGTGTTTGCTTCGGACATCCATGCTAGGAGACTGATCCGTGCGTATCACCGAGCTCATCCTGACCGACCTGGTTCCACAAATGAGGGTTCAGTGACCCTCCTCAAGGGGGGGGGTACTGTTGTGAATGTTTTGGAAATGATTCTAAGCAGAAGCTCCCCTGGTGGTTACAAACAGTGCTGAAACCATTACAATGAAGATTGGCAATCAGGAGTCACAGACTGGTTGATATAAGGGGGGTTTCCCCCCTCCCATCTTGGTTGCCGGTGATCAATTGTTCTTGTCTCAACTGTGGTTCCTGGTTCACTTGGAAGCTTTCTGAGTCTTGCCTCTTCTTCGCTTTCAGATAAGATATTTTCTGTTTTTGTTTTTGTGCTTACCATTTGCATATTTCTCTGCATTTCTGTGAGGTTAGCCAGGTTCCCCCGGGGGCTTGGGCTCCTCTCAGTTCCCCTGGTGCCACTGTTATTTGTTCATTTGCCTTTTCCAGTTTTTTCAGTGGCTGCGGCCTAGTTTTGTTACACCAGAGAACTGATTTAGGTGGTAGAAGTCGTGTGATCTCAGGTGTTTTTGCAATCAGTACGTTGGCATTTTAGGGTTTTTTTTGATTGCAGTGAGTATCCTTTCTATCCTTTTCTGTCTAGGCAGATTGGGCCCCAGCGTTTGCTCATACTATTTTCTGTCATGTCTGTATTTTCTCTTGTCTAACCGCCATTACTTGTTTGGGGGCTTCCTATGTTCTTTGGGGATCTGCTCCGGGGCAGATAATTTTCCCCTCTTTCTATCTTTAGGTGTAGTTAATCTCTCAGGCTGTGAAGAGGCGTCTAGGACCAACGTAGGAACGCCCCACGGCTGCCTTTAGTTGTGGTGGTTAGTCAGGGTACTGCAATCCAATAGATTCCAACCTCTTGGTGTATTGCCGTTTTTGCCTGCTCTCCTCAGCTACCAAAACATAACACTTCATGCAAAGAAATACAAGCAGAAACTCTTCAAAAACTCACAAGTCAATGGATGCAAAAATTGTGAAGGTGATATTAAAGAAAGGTTCCTATGTTAACATGTAACTTGGCCTGTTAGGATGTTTTGGAGTTAAGTAGCTTTTTTGTTCAGTGAATGTGACCTCCTATGCTGCATAATTCCACAATTGAGCATTTTCAGTTCTTTAAAACAGTCAAAATGTTCAGAATTCTTCTGTGCCTAATAATTTGGAATAGTGCATTTTGAGTTTTTTTCCATTTTGGAGATTATACTGTTATCATTGGGAGGTTTCTTCAATAAAATTCGATGTTTACTCTAACGGGCGATGACTTTTATTAGACTGCTGTCATTTGCACCGACCACTTAGGAAATCAGAGAAAAATATCTTTGCATAATATTTGGAAACATGTGTAGCGAGGGGCCATCACTCCCCTTCTCATCTGCTCCATCGCTTGTGTCCGTCACAAATTGTACTAACTTTTCTCATATTGCAACGCATCACAGCTCCCGGTTGCGCATCCGTCCCTTTATTCCAGCCCAGTCATTTTTTTTTTTTCACCCACTCCACCACATATTTGAAGACATTAAATGAGCATGCGTCAGAACAGTTGATCATCCCTACTCAATACGTCTGTGAATTAGACTTGCACCTAAATATGACCTCACCATTCAAGCCTTCATGGTGAGTGATTTGAACTGAAAATTATCGGAAGTAGATAAAAATCGAGAGGGCTGTCATGTGACCGCAGCGCTCTATAATAGTGGGACGTCAAGTGGCAGGAGCCCTCCACAATGGTGAGGCATCAAGTGTCTATGTGTGTACTACAACAGTGGGAAGTGATCCATAGCGCTTTACAGAGGTCTGAAACTTCAAGTGACTACAAGCACTCTGTATTGGTGGGACGTCAAGTAACAGAAGTGCTTGCAATGGTATAACGTCAAGTGACCCGGAACAAATCTATAATGGTTGCAACAGCAAGTGGAGTAGCGCCGTCAACGATGGGATGTCAAGTAACCCGGAGTGCTCTTCAATAGTGGGACATCAAGTGACCAGGAGCGCTCTACAATAGGGGGACATCAAGTGACAAGGAGCACTCTACAGTAGTGGGACATCAAGTGACCGGAGTGCTCTACAGTAGGGGGACCTCAAGTGGCCAAGAGCGCTTAAACGATGGGATGACAAGTAACCAGGAGCACTCTTACAATAGTGGGTCGTCAAGTGGTTTTTTAATACCCCTTTTTTGTGTGTTTGGTTTGGGTTGGGTTGGGGGGGGGGAAAGGGTTATTTTTGCACTCATGTTGGCATGTCATGTAACCAAGAGCCACTCTACAATAGTGGGCCATCAACTGACCAGGAGTAGCTTTACAGTGTCGTGGCATAGACTGACCAGGAGTGCTCTACAGTAGTGGGCCATCGACTTGACAGAGTGCTCTTCTAGTAGCGGGCCATCGACTGACCAGGAGTACTCTACATTTGTGGGCCATTGACTGACCAGGAGTGCTCTACAGTGAGCGGGCCATCGACTGGACCCCCCGGAGTGCTCTTCCGTAAAGCGGGCCATCGAACTCACCAGGAGTGTCCGAAAGTTCCGGTGGGGAAGGGCCATCGAATGACCAGGATGCTCTTCAGTAAGGGGCATCCGACTGACCAGGAGTGCTCTACAGTGTGGGCCATCGACCTCACAGGAGTGCTCTACAAGTAGGGGCCACGACTGCTCCGGGAGCGCTCTACGTAGGGGGCCATCGACTGACCGGGAGTGCTCTACAGTAGTGGAACCATCGACTCACCAGGAGTACTCTACAGTAGTGGGCCATCGACTGACCAGGAGTGCTCTACAGTAGTGCGCCATCGACTGACCAGGAGTGCTCTACAGTAGTGGGCCATTGACTGACCAGGACTGTTCTACAGTAGTGGGCCATCGACTCACCAGGAGTGTGCTACAATAGTGGAAAGTCGTGTGGCCAGGATCACTCTAAAGTGGTACATTTAAATATATGTAAAGTAGAAACACGATTCCTTTTACAAGATGGAAGATAGAATGGAATTATTGGACAATCTTCTTTTAAGCCAAGTAACAAGAAGAAAATTTAAAAACAGCTTGAAATGGTGAATGTGTGAGTCTTAAAGGGGTGGGGTTAAATATTTATTTTTTTACAGCCCGTTTTATACAAAATGTCAGGCTCCCTTTAACTTCCATCTTATCTTAATTCAGTAAACAGAAAACTAAACACCATGGAGCAGAAATGCAGCCAGTAATTACAGATGATGAATAATTAAACCCCCCCATGCGGCGCTCATTTCAGTCCTCCACATTATAAGGTGTTTAATCTGCGCTATGTGATCACTTCCCGCTGTATTCAGAATATTCAGAGTAAAACATATTTGTATGTAATAGATGGTACTGAGATTACGCTAATGACTTTGATTATTGTAAGTGGGTGTACTTAGATAGGGTAGTGCTGGGGGAAATATACAGAATAGGAAAAAAAATCTGATTTTTGGAATTTAAAGGGGTATTGTAGTTTAAGTATATGGAGAGGGATTATCCATTCCAAACTATTTCTCTACGTACAAAAGAAATAAGATAGTGTCCGTTACACATGCTACCTTCACTCCATTCTACTTTGGTATTTCAGAGCCCCCATTCTAGGGTTCGGTTGGGGTCACAATCATTGGACCAGTAGCGGTCAGCAAGTAATCGGCTGTTGATCGTTAATGTTAATGCAGGCATTTACAATAATATAATTTTAGGGAAATCTCCACTTATTAGCAGCACTCCACTCTGGTTGTCATTTCTGGACTTTGTTCGTCATGCGCAATGATCACCTAACCTTGCAACCTCTTTTTCTCTATGATTCCTGTGTTCCCTATGCTGCTGCGATCACTTGACTTTGCAAACCTATTTTGTTTTCTACGATCTCTGTGTTTTTACAGGACTTACAGTTGTTGGATTGGTACTCTTTTGGACAGGAGGGTGGAGGATGTGTTATTCTTTTTAATCCAGCAATAAGAAATCGACTTGTTTTACTCTTACTTTCTAAAACAGAAGTTCGAAAACGATTCATTTTTGCTTTGCCAAGCTGGCACAAAGCTTCACTCTGTGGTTTGTGCCAAGCTTTGAATGATGGCTGAAATCTGCTAACAAATATTATACACGGACGGATTACTTATTGCTCACGGCTATGATTTATGTCAGAATTATGCCGTGTCTTAAAAACATAAGAAATTTAGCCTCAAATTGTAGCTCTTCCATATCATTATATTGGACCATAATAAGGGCAGATCATTTATAGACTATTTTTTTTTGTTTTTTACATATATCATTGTATTTTTACAGATTAAGTTGAACAAGGTTGTCACACATAAGCCCACACCTTTTTTCACGGATTTGATTTTTTTTGGATTGTCCTGTTAAAAGGATCCACCTGGCCTAATTTTAATGCCTAGATGTCAGAGGAGCAGATGGAGTGCAGCACAGACCGATGATGTTGATGCAGCGAAAAAAAATCGGTCGGAGCAACGAAAGCTATAGAGGCTAGGAAAATGGAGGTTGTAAAGGCTGGAAACTCTGCTTAGGAAAACCAATGAAGCAGAGATGGATTAATTGCACAGTAGAGAAGCCTAGTAAAAGTAGCAGAGCTTAGAATGTCAGAGGACACGTAGAGATGAAGCAGAGTTGAATGATGTAGCAGAACCTGATGGAACTGAAGGGCTAGTATGTCAGGAGACTCGCTTGTGGTGATGTAGCAAAGCCCAGCAGCAGGGTACATCAGGAGGCACACTTCTGGTGATGTAGTAGAGCCCAGCAGCATAGCAGAGCTTGGTTTGTATATAGGCACATTTGTAAAGATGTAGCAGAGCATGATTTGTATATAGGCACAATTGTGAAGATGTAGTAGAGCTTGGTTTGTATATAGGCACAATTGTGAAGATGTAGCAGAGTATGGTTTGTATATAGGCACAATTGTGAAGATGTAGCAGAGTATGGTTTGTATATAGGAACAATTGTGAAGATGTAGCAGAGTATGGTTTGTATATAGGAACAATTGTGAAGATGTAGCAGAACATGGTTTGTATATAGGCACAATTGTGAAGATGTAGCAGAGTATGGTTTGTATATAGGAACAATTGTGAAGATGTAGCAGTGCATGGTTTGTATATAGGCACAATTGTGAAGATGTAGCAGAGTATGGTTTGTACATAGGAACAATTGTGAAGATGTAGCAGAGCATGGTTTGTATATAGGCACAATTGTAAAGATGTAGCAGAGCATGGCTTGTATATAGGAACATTTGCGAAGATGTAGCAGCATGGTTTGTATATAGGCACATTTGTGAAGATGTAGCAGAGTATGGTTTGTATATAGGCACAATTGTAAAGATGTAGCAGAGCATGGCTTGTATATAGGAACATTTGTGAAGATGTAGCAGAGCATGGTTTGTATATAGGAACATTTGTGAAGATGTAGCAGAGCATGGTTTGTATATAGGCACATTTGTGAAGATGTAGCAGAGCGTGGTTTTATATAGGAACAATTGTGAAGATGTAGCAGAGCATGGTTTGTATATAGGCACCATTGTGAAGATGTAGCAGAGCATGGTTTGTATATAGGCACACTTGTGAAGATGTAGCAGAGTATGGTTTGTCAGGAGACTCACTTAGTGAATGTAGCCGAGCTGGTGCAGTTAATCAGTCCACAGTAGTGGTATGGGCTCCAGCTACACAAATTCATGTGAATGAGAAATAAACAGCAGTACTCTGCTTCAACCACTATGGTAATGGGGGGCATAGGGGAACCAGTTAATAGACTCCTAATTTCAGATTCATGGATATGTTTGACAGACAGAGGAAGGCCGGCAACATGGTCGTTGAACCTAGTATGCTTGAGGAAGGGACTCAAGGTCCAGACTCCTCAAAGTAGGAACCTCCGCTCCACGGAACGAATAAGAGATTATTGGTCTTCCTACAAGTGTTATTTATTTTGATCCGGCAAGGAGTCAAAACAGATATGGGCCCAAGGTTTTTAATGAGAGTCGTCTTTGTCAATGACATCTGTGTGTGGCAAGAGCCGGAACCCAGGAAATGCAGCAAGGTGTAGGCCGTGGCCCATGTCTGTTTTGACTCCTTGCTGGAACAAAATACATAGCACTTGCAGCAAGAGCAATAGTCTCTTATCCTTTCTGTGGTGCTGAGGTTCCCACTATCCTATCGATACATTATCACTTGTTAAACCTTTTTAAGAAACCTCAGTGCGCCCCAAAATCCATCTAGATTAAGACAGTAAATAAACATGGATGAGGGGAGAGGAGGGTGATGCAACTGCAGCCACTAATGAATAAGCTGTCCATTGTAATATAAGTATAATTCAAGTCACCCAGAATCTGTCACCTCCGCACAATTTCTGTCTGTACTGATTCATAAAGAATTGATGTCATTTTGGATTTCCAGACAAAAGTTTCCTTCTTTTTTTCAAGCTAAACATTCACTGATCCTGTAACTGTTCCTCGTAGGACATAGCTTGCAATCCGCTCACCATCCTGGTAACTCTGAACTTGCTCCGACCAGGCATTGCTAGGTAATAACTTTTAGTGTTGAGAATCCATGTGCACTTTGAATCTGTGCCCTGGACACAAGTCCAGACTGCCTATAAGAGTGAATAGGATCATTCCCAGGATAGCGAGACTGCATCTCCGCAGAAGTTTGTCCTCTACAGCAGCTTATTGTCGTTGCGCTGCTTCTAGACTTTTCCCAGTAAATTTATTCTACCATTGAAATGATTCACTGCAATATGAGAAAGCTTACAAGTTTTATCTTATCAATATAAGTCACACAAAGGATTTGGGGTTTAGAAGAGGATTCAGACGCTGCAGAGGAGCTTTACGGAGATCTTCTTCATCTGACTTCTTAAGCTTCAGCAGCCAATTCCAGACTCCCGTATTGTATTCTACGCGGGAGACATATTACTCCCAGGAGCTCAACTAACCGGGAACGGCTTATCCTTCCGATCCCGCATACCAGCTCCAAGATTCCCAGCTTCAGGCCTGTGTGTCTGAGAAATGGCTGATATGGCCCTGTGTTATTTCTAGGAGAAATACTTCTGTTAGCTGAAAGGGGAATCCAGATTCTCACACAGACCTGCATCTCTCACAAAATTAGAATATCATCAAAAAGTTAATTTATTTCAGTTCTTCAATACAAAAGTGAAACTCTTATATTCTATAGAGTCATTACACACAGAGTGATCTATTTCACGTGTTTATTTCTGTTAATGTTGGTGATTATGGCTTACAGCCAATGAAAACCCAAAAGTCTTTATCTCAGTAAATTAGAATAATTAACAAAAAACAGCTAGGACTATCCACAGTAGGATAATTTAATACAAGAACATTAGTGTGTGTGTGTATACAGTGACACCATTCAAGAATTTAATACTTAATACTGTTTTATGTACAAGAATATAACTACTATAATACTGCTTTTATGTACAAAGAATATAAACTACTATAATACTGCTTTTATGTACAAGAATATAACTACTATAATACTGCCCCTATGTACAAGAATATAACTACTATAATACTGCTCCTATGTACAGAATATAACTACTATAATACTGCTTTATGTACAAGAATATAACTACTATAATACTGCCCCTATGTACAAGAATATAACTACTATAATACTGCTCTTATGTACAAGAATATAACTACTATAATACTGCCCCCTATGTACAAGAATATAACTACTATAATACTGCTCCTATGTACAAGAATATAACTACTATAATACTGCCCCTATGTACAAGAATATAACTACTATCATACTGCCCCTATGTACAAGAATATAACTACTATAATACTGCTCCTATGTACAAGAATATAACTACTATAATACTGCTCTTATGTACAAGAATATAACTACTATAATACTGCTCCTTATGTACAAGAATATAACTACTATAATACTGCCTATGTACAAGAATATAACTACTATAATACTGCTCTATGTACAAGAATATAACTACTATAATACTGCCCTATGTACAAGAATATAACTACTATAATACTGCCCCTATGTACAAGAATATAACTACTATCATACTGCCCCCTATGTACAAGAATATAACTACTATAATACTGCTCCTATGTACAAGAATATAACTACTATAATACTGCTCTTATGTACAAGAATATAACTACTATAATACTGCTCTTATGTACAAGAATTTAACT
The DNA here is from genome assembly GCA_033576555.1 of Oophaga sylvatica. NCBI lineage: Eukaryota > Metazoa > Chordata > Amphibia > Anura > Dendrobatidae > Oophaga > Oophaga sylvatica. The sequence goes on along the minus strand of JARQOD010000006.1, from coordinate 435,179,843 downwards.
ACTATAATACTGCTTTTATGTACAAGAATTTAACTACTATAATACTGCTTTTATGTACAAGAATTTAACTACTATAATACTGCTTTTATGTACAAGAATAATACTAAATACTGCTAAATAAACTACTTAATACTGCCTCCTAGCTGAGAGGTTGTGTGTTTGTAGCTCTCCTGATGTCTGGAGCAAGCCCAGGGAGGGCCACCCTGGGCGGGGAAACTCCCCAAGCAAGGCCAGGCTTCCAGGCCTACACTGGGAAGAAGCGCCCAAGCTGTTTCTAATGCAGATGGAAATCCTAAAGTGATTTCTGATGGGAAGAAAGCTCCGAATGGAAGTAGCAGCAGCAACAAGAAGGATGAAGCTGTGAAAGTGAGTAAAGTAACGGAACAAGGAAAAGCCATTGTATGTAAGAAAGTTGCAGTTAAGCAGTCGGCCAGCCAAGGCAAGCAAAGTGAAGTGCAATTAGGAGAAATCCAGAAGAAATCTCCTGGTGAGAAGCTGAATGGAGGAAAGCAGCCTGCAGCTCAGGAGAGGCCATCAGCGGCTTCAGGTGTGCAGCTGACTTCCAGCAGGCAGAGGAGAACTTCACTGGAGAGACAGACGCTCCAGGAAAATTTGCAGCAGAAATATGTGGTGACCAGCATGGCGAGCTCTGGACGCACAAGGTCGCAGTCAGGTGGCAGCAGTAAAAGTGCTGTGGAGCCTGGAGCCATGAAACCAGCGGTGGTGAAAATTAAGGAGACGTCTGGGTTCAAGCAGCCGGGGACATCGCTGAATGCAGGATCCCAGGAGGAGACGCCATGTGCACCTGAGCTTCAGCTCGCAGAGGAGATCCCAGGACTAGTCAAGAAGTTCGGTGAGTTACAGCAGCAGAAAGACTCACTACAGATGCAGATAGACACTTGCTATAAGCTAAAGGCTATTAATCCCGGGAGTCATGATTTTTATGACGAGACTCTGAACACACTGGGTGTATTGCTGGCAAAAGTGGTGAGGGACATGGACTGCGTCCTAGAGAGGATGGGGCCCCTGGCGAGACTTATAGGAACCAGGAACTGTTTAATTCACAGAAGCAGAACTCTGCAGGTTCCAGGTCAGACATTGTCCCAGGTGGACCCCAGAAGCAGGTGCGGCCAGTGCTGCAGCCTGCAAGTTTCTGCTTCCAAAAGGGGCAAATGCCGCAGCAGCACTGTAGTGCAGACCCCAGCAGAGGTACCACAAGTCTCAGAATGCCTAGCACAGCCGCCTGCAGCAGATTCCAAGCAGCAGCATGGACATATTTCAGCAGAAGGACTACAGGTCTCAGAATGCCAAACACAACAGTTGGGCAGTGGACATGTGCCGGTAGTTCCTGATGGTGCCCAGCAGGGCTCTGATGCTGGGGATAACCACGCTGTATCTGAGGGGTCGGGGGTTTGGGGGAGCACAGTATCTTTGCTGGACGCTGCGCAGTCTGATAGTGACATTGATGTTAATGATAACAATGTACATGATAATGACTGTGATTTCCCCCCTTTAATTCCGAGCACACAAGGTGTAGAAGCCCCCCTGCTGCTGACCCTCACCCCATCAGTCAGCCTAGTGTGACCCCGCAGGTTCCCCCCAGTAATGCCTGGAGTCGTGGTGCTCCATCCTTCACCTCTGGTGCCAATTATACCGGCCAGGCGTTTAAACGGAGAAACGTTGTGCGTTTCCGGCACAGAGGTGCCAAGGAGGATCTGCCAGATAGGAGGTTTGTGGTCAGGGAGCTCTTGTGTCGCCAGATGGGGTTTGCGCCAGTCAGCATCTTGGCGGTGATTAATCTTCCAGACAGGCAGGGCTATGACGTCAGCTTTAAGCTCATGAGTGACCTGGACAGGTTCTGGTCTAATTTCCCCAAGTTTAGAGACTCTGAGGGCTGGAGTAAGTTCAGCTTTATTCCTATCTCTAAGCCAGATACCGTTACGGTTAATCTTATCTTCTGGAATGAGTCTGTTCCCCCGCAGGACATTGTGGTGTGGCTCCGTAGGCATTGTGACCTGGTCTCTGACCTCACCAAAAGCAGAGACAATGATGGTATCTGGACGGGAGGGTGGAGGGTTTTGGTGAAACTGCGCCAGTGCGATAATATCACTGCCCACTTACCCAACTCCTTCTTTATTGGGAGGGAGAGGGGTGTGTGTTTCTATCCTGGGCGCCTCGTAAGTGCTTCAAATGTGGCAAGGCGGGTCACCTGGCAAATATGTGTACTGTGGTGAAGTGCAACCTGTGTGGGGAGGTCGGCCATGTGGCTGCAGACTGCCAGAACATCAGGTGCAACCTCTGTTGGAAGATCGGTCACCCTCACAGGGTCTGTCCTGACGCCTGGCACAATATCTGTAAGGACTATCCTGATGAGGATTTGGTGGCAGGGGCAGAGATTCTGGAGGAGGCAGCTTTACTGTCAGGGGAAATACTGGCCAGACCGGAGGCCCACCAGGGGTCTACTCAGGTGACACCAGAGCAGCAGGGTTCAGAGGGTGCACAGGGAAGTATGGAGGTTGTCCCTCAGGGGCAGCAGTCACAGGGAAGCATTACTTCAGTGCTACCATCTGTGTCTCAGACTAAAAGAAAGAAAAAGGACAAGACCTCCCGTAAACCTGAGAAGGAGTATGACACTGGCCAAGGAGCCAGGAAGAAGGTCCAGAGTTCTGCAGGTGAAATGGACTTATCTAATAGGTTTGGTGTTCTGTCTGAGTCTGACGGTGATTTTGAGGATGACCTTAGAAGAATTGACGCAGAGTTTGATAGGGACGTAGAGGACTGTCCTCCGCCCAAGAGGAAGCCATTACCTGAGGGCTCTCGGGTAGAGTCTGAAATGGAGACCGGTGGTGACCAGAATAACTCCGACTCAGATCTGTATGCTGTCAACCACATAATGTCCGACCCCAGATAGATAAAATCATTAGGAAATGTTAAGTTAAGGAAGGATGTGTCACTGGGTTGAAATATGATGTTTTTTTTTTTTTTCCAACCAGGTGTATGGACTCTTTAAGATAATTTTATATGTATAATCCGGATATGTAATGAATGTATGTACAATCCAAGTGAATTTAATTTTTGTATTACTGGAGGAATGTCAGTATTTTTGTATTTGTTTGGTTTTTACAATAAAAATTGCCCCTATGTACAAGAATATAACTACTATAATACTGCTCTTATGTACAAGAATATAACTACTATAATACTGCCCCTATGTACAAGAATATAACTACTATAATACTGCTCTTATGTACAAGAATATAACTATTATAATACTGCTATCTACAAGAATATAACTACTATAATACTGCCTTCTATGTACAAGAATATAACTACTATAATACTGCTCCTATGTACAAGAATATAACTACTATAATACTGCCCCTATGTACAAGAATAATAACTTACTAATAATAATGCCCTATGTACAAGGATATAACTACTATAATACTGCCCCTATGTACAAGAATATAACTACTATAATACTGCTTTTATGCACAAGAATATAACTACTATAATACTGCTCTTATGTACAAGAATATAACTACTATAATACTGCTCCTATGTACAAGAATATAACTACTATAATACTGCGCCCTATGTACAGGAATATAACTACTATAATACTGCCCCTATGTACAAGAATATAACTACTATAATACTGCCCCTATTACAGAATATAACTACTATAATACTGCCCCTATGTACAGGAATATAACTACTATAATACTGCTCCTATGTACAAGAATATAACTACTATAATACTGCTCCTATGTACAAGAATATAACTACTATAATACTGCTCCTATGTACAAGAATATAACTACTATAATACTGCGCCCTATGTACAGGAATATAACTACTACAATACTGCTCTTATTTATTATTATTATTATTAACACTTTATATAGCTCCATTTATTCCATGGGCTTTACATATGAAAAGGGAAAAATATAGACAGGTACAATAAACATGTGCTAGACAAGGGACACACAAGTACAAAAGGAGAGAGGACCCTGCCCGCGAGGGCTCACAGTCTGCAGGGATGGGTGAGAATACACTAGGAAAGGGTAGAGCTGGTCGTGCGATGGTTCAGTAGACTGAGGATCATTGCAGTTTGTAGGCTTGTCGGAAGAGATGGGTCTTCAGGTTCTTTTGAAGGTCTGCGTTGTTGGTGAAAGTCTGATGTTTTGCGGCAGGGAGTTCCAGAGTATGGGGGAAGCCCAGGAGAAGTCTTGTATGCGGTTGTGGGAAGAAGAGATGAGGGGGGAGTCGAGAAGGAGATCTTGAGAGGATCGAATTTTGCGTGTAGGTAGATAGCGGGAGACCATGTCACAGATGTATGGAGGAGACAGGTTGTGGATGGCTTTGTATGTCATGGTTAGGGTTTTGAACTGGAGCCTCTGGGCAGTAGGAAGCCAGTGAAGGGCCTGGCATAGGGGGGAGGCTGGGGAATAACGGGGAGACAGGTGGATTAGTCGGGCAGCAGAGTGTGGGATGGAGTGGAGTGGTGCCAGAGTGCTAGAGGGGAGGCCAGACAGTAGGAGGTTGCAGTAGTCGAGGCGGGAGATAATAAGGGCGTGCACTAGTGTTTTTGTGGTTTTATGGTTGAGGAATGCGTGGATCCGGGAAATATTTTTTGAGTTTGAGGCGGCAGGAGATGGCGAGGGCTTGGATATGTGGTTTGAAAGAGAGGGCAGAGTCGATGATCACCCCAAGGCACCGAACATGCGGGACCGGGGAAAGTGAGCAGCCATTGACATTGATGGATAGGTCTGGTGGAGGGGTAGAATGAGGTGGGGGAAGGATGATGAATTCTGTTTTGTCCATGTTCAGTTTGAGAAAGCGAGCAGAAAAGAAGGCTGAGATAGCAGACAGACACTGTGGGATTTTGGTCAGTAGGGAGGTGAGGTCAGGTCCAGATAGGTAGATCTGCGTGTCATCGGCGTAGTTGTGATACTGCAAGCCGTGGGATTCTATGAGCTGTCCCAGGCTGAAGGTGTAGATGAAGAAGAGTAGGGGTCCTAGGACTGAGCCTTGAGGAACACCGACAGACAGGGAGCGAGGTGAGGAGGTGGTGTGTGAGAGGGAGACACTAAATGTTCGGTCTGTTAGGTATGATGAGATCCAGGATAGGGCCAAGTCTGTGATGCCAAGAGATGAGAGAATCTGTAGCAGGAGGGAATGGTGAACGGTGTCGAAGGCAGAAGACAGGTCCAGAAGAAAGAGGACAGAGTAGTGTCGCTTGCTCTTGGCGCTTAGCAGGTCGTTAATGACTTTAGTTAGGGCAGTTGCAGTTGAGTGATGCGGTCGGAAGCCAGATTGTAAACGGTCAAAGAGGGAACAGGAGGAGAGGTGGGAGGACAGTTCGAGATATACATGCTGTTCCAGTAGTTTTGAGGCGTAGGGGAGAAGAGATATCGGGCGATAGTTAGACACAGAAGATGGGTCGAGGGAGGGCTTTTTGAGGATGGGTGTGATTGAAGCATGTTTGAAGGATGAAGGAAAGACACCATTTGTAAGTGAAAGGTTGAAGAGGTGTGCGAGAGTGGGGATGAAGACTGTGGCAAAGTTAGGGATGAGGTGGGACAGGAGTGGGTCAAGAGCGCAAGTGGTGAGGTGTGATCTTGACAGGAGAGTGGAGAGCTGATCTTCTGTCATGGTGGTGAAGCTGGTTTTGGAAGAACAGGGCTGAGTGGCTCTGAGAGGGGCATTGGGGGCTGCGGGCCAAAGCTTTCTCTGATCGTATCGATCTTTTGCTTAAAGAAGGAGGCAAAGTCTTCAGCAGAAATGAGAGGAGAGGGAGGAGGTGCTGTGGGATGGAGTAGAGAATTGAAAGTGTTGAAGAGCTGTTTAGGGTTGTGAGACAGGGAGGATATGAGAGATGCGAAGTTTGTTTTGCGGCAGAGAGCGTGGACTTGAAGCTGGCGAGGGACTGCTTGTATGCGTTGAAGTGCTCGGTAGAATGGGTTCTCTTCCATCTCCGCTCGGCAGCCCTGGAAGCCCGTCTCAGTTCTTTGGTCAGGCCGGTCAGCCAGGATTGCCTGTTAATTGTACGAGTTTTGCTCTGCGTGAGGGGGGCGGCTGAATCAAGTGTGACTTTTATTGTGGTGTTATAAAATGTGGCAGCAGCATCTGTGTCATGAAGTGAGGCTATGTCTGTAAGAGGGAGGAGGGACTCAGAGAGCGATTGTAAATTGAGGTGTTTGAGATTTCTGCGAAGGTGGGTGAGTTTGTGGAGTGGGGGATGCGTACTAACAGAGGACAAGAATATAACTACTATAATACTGTTCCTATGTAAAAGAATATAACTACTATAATACTGCTCCTATGTACAAGAATATAACTACTATAATACTGCTATGTACAAGAATATAAGTACTATAATACTGCCCCAATGTACAAGAATATACGGTAACTACTATAATACTGCCCCAATGTACAGGAATATAACTACTATAATACTGCCCCAATGTACAAGAATATAACTACTATAATACTGCTCCTATGTACAGGAATATAACTACTATAATACTGATCCTATGTACAAGAATATAACTACTATAATACTGCCCCTATGTACATGAATATAACTACTATAATACTGCTCCAATGTACAAGAATATAACTACTATAATACTGCTCCTATGTACAGGAATATAACTACTATAATACTGCCACAATGTACAAGAATAAAACTACTATAATACTGCCCCTATGTACAGGAATATAACTACTATGATACTTCCCCAATGTACAAGAATATAACTACTATAATACTGCTCCTATGTACAAGAATATAACTACTATAATACTGCTCCTATGTAAAAGAATATAACTACTATAATACTGCCTCCATGTACAAGAATATAACTACTATAATACTGCTCCTATGTACAAGAATATAACTACTATAATACTGCTCCTATGTAAAAGAATATAACTACTATAATACTGCCTCCATGTACAAGAATATAACTACTATAATACTGCCTCCTAGCTGAGAGGTTGTGTGTTTGTAGCTCTCCTGATGTCTGGAGCAAGCCCAGGGAGGGGCCACCCTGGGCGGGGAAGCTCCCCAGGCAAGGCCCAGGCTTCCCGGCCTACACTGGGACAAGCCTCCCAGGCCTCTCCTAATGGGAATGTTAATCCCAGAGCCACTGTCAGAGCAGTGAATGCAGCGAGCCAAAGCTGCAGCAGTTCTGTGAAGGAGGAAAAAGCCGTCAGTAAAGTTTTGGGAGGAAAACCTTCTCCAAGTCCAGCAAAGAAGCAAGAAGGAAAAGTGTCGGTCAGTGAAGGGTTACAGCACAATGTGAAGTCAGGTAACTCCCCAGTCAGCAAGCAGCTCCTGCCGGGTGCACAGGTGAGATCAGTCCCAGCTGTGCAGATCACCTCTCCTGCTCCCAGGCAGAGACGGACGTCTTTGGAAAGACAAACCATCCAGGAGAACTTACAGCAGCATGGCAGTATGGCGCGGTCAGGACGCACACGGTCGCAGTCAGGTGGCAGCAGTAAAAGTGCTGTGGAGCCTGGAGCCATGAAACCAGCGGTGGTGAAAATTAAGGAGACGTCTGGATTCAAGTAGCCGGGGACATCGCTGAATGCAGCATCCCAGGAGGAGACGCCGCGTGCACCTGAGCTTCAGCTCGCAGAGGAGATCCCAGGACTGGTCAAGAAGTTCGGTGAGTTACGGCAGCAGAAAGACACACTACAGATGCAGATAGACACTTGCTATAAGCTAAAGGCTATTAATCCCGGGAGTCATGATTTTTATGATGAGACTCTGAACACACTGGGTGTATTGCTGGCAAAAGTGGTGAGGGACATGGACTGCGTCCTAGAGAGGATGGGGCCCCTGGCGGAGACTTATAGGAACCAGGAACTGTTTAATTCACAGAAGCAGAACTCTGCAGGTTCCAGGTCAGACATTGTCCCAGGTGGACACCAGAAGCAGGTGCGGCCAGTGCTGCAGCCTGCAAGTTTCTGCTTCCAAAAGGGGCAAATGCCGCACCAGCAGCAGCCTGTAGTACAGACCCCAGCAGACGTACCACAAGTTTCAGAATGCCCAGCACAACAGCCTGCAGCAGATTCCAAGCAGCAGCATGAAGGGCACATTCCAGTAGAGGTACAACAAGTCGCAGAATGCCCAGTACAGCCGCCTGCAGCAGATTCCAAGCAGCAGCATGGACATTTTTCAGCACAGGGACTACAAGTCTCAGAATGCCATGCACCACAGTTGGGCAGTGGACATGTGCCGGTAGTTCCTGATGGTGCCCAGCAGGGCTCTGATGCTGGGGATAACCGCGCTGTATCTGAGGGGTCGGGGGTTTGGGGGAGCACAGTATCTTTGCTGGACGCTGCGCAGTCTGATAGTGACATTGATGTTGATGATAACAATGTGCATGATGATAATGTCTGTGATTTCCCCCCTTTAATTCCGAGCACACAAGGTGTAGCAGCCCCCCCTGCTGCAGACCCTCACCCCGTCAGTCAGCCTAGTGTGACCCCGCAGGTTCCTCCCAGTAATGCCTGGAGTCGTGGCGCTCCGTCCTTCACCTCTGGTGCCAATTATACCGGCCAGGCGTTTAAACGGAGAAACGTCGTGCGTTTCCGGCACAGAGGTGCCAAGGAGGATCTGCCAGATAGAAGGTTTGTGGTCAGGGAGCTCTTGTGTCGCCAGATGGGGTTTGCGCCAGTCAGCATCTTGGCGGTGATTAATCTTCCAGACAGGCAGGGCTATGACGTCAGCTTTAAGCTCATGAGTGACCTGGACAGGTTTTGGTCTAATTTCCCCAAGTTTAGAGACACTGAGGGCTGGAGTAAGTTCAGCTTTATTCCTATCTCTAAGCCAGATACCGTTACGGTTAATCTCATCTTCTGGAATGAGTCTGTTCCCCCGCAGGACATTGTGGTGTGGCTCCGGAGGCATTGTGACCTGGTCTCTGACCTCACCAAAAGCAGAGACAATGATGGTATCTGGACGGGAGGGTGGAGGGTTTTGGTGAAACTGCGCCAGTGCGATAATATCACTGCTCACTTACCCAACTCCTTCTTTATTGGGAGGGAGAGGGGTGTGTGTTTCTATCCTGGGCAGCCTCGTAAGTGCTTCAAATGTGGCAAGGCGGGTCACCTGGCGAATACGTGTACTGTGGTGAAGTGCAACCTGTGTGGGGAGGTCGGCCATGTGGCTGCAGACTGCCAGAACATCAGGTGCAACCTCTGTGGGAAGATCGGTCACCCTCACAGGGACTGTCCTGACGCCTGGCACAATATCTGTAAGGACTATCCTGATGAGGATTTGGTGGCAGGGGCAGAGATTCTGGAGGAGGCAGCTTTACTGTCAGGGGAATTACTGTCCAGACCGGAGGTCCACCAGGGGTCTACTCAGGTGACACCAGAGCAGCAGGGTTCAGAGGGTGCACAGGGAAGTATGGAGGTTGTCCCTCAGGGGCAGCAGTCACAGGGAAACATTACTTCAGTACTACCATCTGTGTCTCAGACTAAAAGGAAGAAAAAGGACAAGACCTCCCGTAAACCTGAGAAGGAGTATGACACTGGCCAAGGAGCCAGGAAGAAGGTCCAGAGTTCTGCAGGTGTAATGGACTTATCTAATAGGTTTGGTGTTCTGTCTGAGTCTGACGGTGATTTTGAGGATGACCTTAGAAGAATTGACGCAGAGTTTGATAGGGACGTAGAGGACTGTCCTCCGCCCAAGCGGAAGCCATTACCTGAGGGCTCTCAGATAGAGTCTGAAATGGAGACCGGCGGTGACCAGAATAACTCCGACCCAGATCTGTGACGCTGTCAACTAAATAATGTCCGACCCCAGATAGATAAAATCATTAGGAAATGTTAAGTTATGGAAGGATGTGTCACTGGGTTGAAATATGATGTTTTTTTTTTTTTTTTTCCAACCAGGTGTATGGACTCTTTAAGATAATTTTATATGTATAATCCGGATATGTAATGAATGTACAATCCAAGTGAATTTATTTTTGTATTACTGGAGAAATGTCAGTATATTTGTATTTGTTTGGTTTTTACAATAAAAATTGCCCCTATATACAAGAATATAACTACTATAATACTGCTCCTATGTACAAGAATATAACTACTATAATACTGATCCTATTTACAAGAATATAACTACTATAATACTGCTCCTGTGTACAAGAATACAGCTACCATAATACTGCCCCTATGTACAAGAATATAACTACTATAATACTGCTCCTATGTACAAGAATATAACTACTATAATACTGATCCTATTTACAAGAATATAACTACTATAATACTGCTCCTGTGTACAAGAATATAACTACTATAATACTGATCCTATTTACAAGAATATAACTACTATAATACTGCTCCTGTGTACAAGAATACAGCTACCATAATACTGCCCCTATGTACAAGAATATAACTACTATAATACTGCTCCTATGTACAAGAATATAACTTCTATAATACTGCTCTTATGTACAAGAATATAACTTCTATAATACTGCTCTTATGTACAAGAATATAACTACTATAATACTGCTCCTACTTACAAGAATATAACTACTATAATACTGATCCTATGTACAAGAATATAACTACTATAATACTGCTCCTATTTACAAGAATATAACTACTATAATACTGCCCCTATGTACAGGAATATAACTATTATAATACTGCTCCAATGTACAAGAATATAACTACTATAATACTGCTCCTATGTACAAGAATATAACTACTATAATACTGCCCCAATGTACAAGAATAAAACTACTATAATACTGCCCCTATGTACAGGAATATAACTACTATAATACTGCCCCAAATGTACAAGAATATAACTACTATAATACTGCTCATATGTACAGGAATATAACTACTATAATACTGCCCCAATGTACAAGAATATAACTACTATAATACTGCTCCTATGTACAAGAATATAACTACTATAATACTGCTCCTATGTAAAAGAATATAACTACTATAATACTGACTCCATGTACAAGAATATAACTACTATAATACTGTTCCTATGTACAAGAATACAACTACCATAATACTGCCCCTATGTACATGAATATAACTACTATAATACTGTCCCAATGTACAAGAATATAACTACTATAATACTGCTCCTATGTACAGGCATATAACTACTATAATACTGCCCCAATGTACAAGAATATAACTACTATAATACTGCTCCTATGTACAAGAATATAACTACTATAATACTGCTCCTATGTACAAGAATATAACTACTATAATACTGTTCCTATGTAAAAGAATATAACTACTATAATACTGTTCCTATGTAAAAGAATATAACTACTATAATACTGCTCCTATGTACAAGAATATATTACTACTATAATACTGCTATGTACAAGAATATAAGTACTATAATACTGCCCCAATGTACAAGAATATACGGTAACTACTATAATACTGCCCCAATGTACAGGAATATAACTACTATAATACTGCTCCTATCTACAAGAATATAACTTCTATAATACTGCTCTTATGTACAAGAATATAACTACTATAATACTGCTCCTATTTACAAGAATATAACTACTATAATACTGATCCTATGTACAAGAATATAACTACTATAATACTGCTCCTATTTACAAGAATATACTATAATACTGCTCCTATGTACAAGAATATAACTACTATAATACTGCCCCTATGTACAAGAATATAACTACTATAATACTGATCCTATGTACAAGAATATAACTACTATAATACTGCTCCTATGTACAAGAATATAACTACTATAATACTGCTCCTATGTACAGGAATATAACTACTATAATACTTCCCCAATGTACAAGATATAACTACTATAATACTGCCCCTATGTACAGGAATATAACTACTATAATACTGCCCCAATGTACAAGAATATAACTACTATAATACTGCTCCTATGTAAAAGAATATAACTACTATAATACTGCCTCCATGTACAAGAATATAACTACTATAATACTGTTCCTATGTACAAGAATATAACTACTATAATAATGTTCCTATGTACAAGAATACAACTACCATAATACTGCCCCTATGTACAAGAATATAACTACTATAATACTGCTCCTATGTAAAAGAATATAACTACTATAATACTGCCTCCATGTACAAGAATATAACTACTATAATACTGTTCCTATGTACAAGAATACAACTACCATAATACTGCCCCTATGTACAAGAATATAACTACTATAATACTGATCCTATGTACAAGAATATAACTACTATAATACTGCTCCTATTTACAAGAATATAACTACTATAATACTGCTCCTATGTACAAGAATATAACTACTATAATACTGTTCCTATGTACAAGAATACAACTACCATAATACTGCCCCTATGTACAAGAATATAACTACTATAATACTGATCCTATGTACAAGAATATAACTACTATAATACTGCCTCTATGTACAAGAATATAACTACTATAATACTGCCTCTATGTACAAGAATATAACTGCTATATTACTGCCCCCTATGTACAAGAATATAACTACTATAATACTGCCCCCTATGTACAAGAATATAACTACTATAATACTGCTCCTATGTACAAGAATTTAACTACTATAATACTGCTCCTATGTATAAGAATATAACTACTATAATACTGCTCCTATGTACAAGAATATAACTACTATAATACTGCTCCTATCTACAACAATATAACTACTATAATACTGCTTCTATGTACAAGAATATAACTACTATAATACTGCCCCTATGTACAAGAATATAACTACTATAATACTGCTCCAATCTACAAGAATATAACTACTATAATCCTGCCCTGTGTACAAGAATATAATTACTATAATACTGCTCCTATGTACAAGAATATAACTACTATAATACTGCTCCTATGTACAAGAATATAACTACTATAATACTGCTCCTATGTACAAGAATATAACTACTATAATACTGCCCCTATGTACAAGAATATAACTACTATAATACTGCTCCTATGTACAAGAATATAACTGTTATAATACTGCTCCTATGTACAAGAATATAACTACTATAATACTGCTCCTATGTACAAGAATATAACTACTATAATACTACCGCTATGTACAAGAATATAACTACTATAATACTGCCCCTATGTAAAAGAATATAACTACCATAATACTGCTCCTATGTACAAGAATATAACTACTATAATACTGCCCCTATGTACAAGAATATAACTACTATAATACTGCCTCCTAGCTGAGAGGTTGTGTGTTTGTGGATCTCCTGATGTCTGGAGCAAGCCCAGGGAGGGGCCACCCTGGGCGGGGAAGCTCCCTAGGCAAGGCCCAGGCTTCCCGGCCTACACTGGGACAAGCCTCCCAGGCCTCTCCTAATGGGAATGTTAATCCCAGAGCCACTGTCAGAGCAGTGAATGCAGCGAGCCAAAGCTGCAGCAGTTCTGTGAAGGAGGAAAAAGCCGTCAGTAAAGTTTTGGGAGGAAAACCTTCTCCAAGTCCAGCAAAGAAGCAAGAAGGAAAAGTGTCGGTCAGTGATGGGTTAATGCACAATGTGAAGTCAGGTAACTCCCCAGTCAGCAAGCAGCTCCTGCCAGGTGCACAGGTGAGATCAGCCCCAGCTGTGCAGATCACCTCTCCTGCTCCCAGGCAGAGACGGACGTCTTTGGAAAGACAAACCATCCAGGAGAACTTACAGCAGCATGGCAGTATGGCGCGGTCAGGACGCACACGGTCGCAGTCAGGTGGCAGCAGTAAAAGTGCTGTGGAGCCTGGAGCCATGAAACCAGCGGTGGTGAAAATTAAGGAGACGTCTGGATTCAAGCAGCCGGGGACATCGCTGAATGCAGGATCCCAGGAGGAGACGCCGCGTGCACCTGAGCTTCAGCTCGCAGAGGAGATCTCAGGACTGGTCAAGAAGTTCGGTGAGTTACGGCAGCAGAAAGACACACTACAGATGCAGATAGACACTTGCTATAAGCTAAAGGCTATTAATCCCGGGAGTCATGATTTTTATGATGAGACTCTGAACACACTGGGTGTATTGCTGGCAAAAGTGGTGAGGGACATGGACTGCGTCCTAGAGAGGATGGGGCCCCTGGCGGAGACTTATAGGAACCAGGAACTGTTTAATTCACAGAAGCAGAACTCTGCAGGTTCCAGGTCAGACATTGTCCCAGGTGGACCCCAGAAGCAGGTGCGGCCAGTGCTGCAGCCTGCAAGTTTCTGCTTCCAAAAGGGGCAAATGCCGCACCAGCAGCAGCCTGTAGTACAGACCCCAGCAGACGTACCACAAGTTTCAGAATGCCCAGCACAACAGCCTGCAGCAGATTCCAAGCAGCAGCATGAAGGGCACATTCCAGTAGAGGTACAACAAGTCGCAGAATGCCCAGTACAGCCGCCTGCAGCAGATTCCAAGCAGCAGCATGGACATTTTTCAGCACAGGGACTACAAGTCTCAGAATGCCATGCACCACAGTTGGGCAGTGGACATGTGCCGGTAGTTCCTGATGGTGCCCAGCAGGGCTCTGATGCTGGGGATAACCGCGCTGTATCTGAGGGGTCGGGGGTTTGGGGGAGCACAGTATCTTTGGTGGACGCTGCGCAGTCTGATAGTGACATTGATGTTGATGATAACAATGTTCATGATGATGTCTGTGATTTCCCCCCTTTAATTCCGAGTACACAAGGTGTAGAAGCCCCCCCTGCTGCAGACCCTCACCCCGTCAGTCAGCCTAGTGTGACCCCGCAGGTTCCCCCCAGTAATGCCTGGAGTCGTGGCGCTCCGTCCTTCACCTCTGGTGCCAATTATACCGGCCAGGCTTTTTAACGGAGAAACGTCGTGCGTTTCCGGCACAGAGGTGCCAAGGAGGATCTGCCAGATAGAAGGTTTGTGGTCAGGGAGCTCTTGTGTCGCCAGATGGGGTTTGCGCCAGTCAGCATCTTGGCGGTGATTAATCTTCCAGACAGGCAGGGCTATGACGTCAGCTTTAAGCTCATGAGTGACCTGGACAGGTTTTGGTCTAATTTCCCCAAGTTTAGAGACACTGAGGGCTGGAGTAAGTTCAGCTTTATTCCTATCTCTAAGCCAGATACCGTTACGGTTAATCTCATCTTCTGGAATGAGTCTGTTCCCCCGCAGGACATTGTGGTGTGGCTCCGGAGGCATTGTGACCTGGTCTCTGACCTCACCAAAAGCAGAGACAATGATGGTATCTGGACGGGAGGGTGGAGGGTTTTGGTGAAACTGCGCCAGTGCGATAATATCACTGCTCACTTACCCAACTCCTTCTTTATTGGGAGGGGAGAGGGGTGTGTGTTTCTATCCTGGGCAGCCTCGTAAGTGCTTCAAATGTGGCAAGGCGGGTCACCTGGCGAATACGTGTACTGTGGTGAAGTGCAACCTGTGTGGGAGAGGTCGGCCATGTGGCTGCAGACTGCCAGAACATCAGGTGCAACCTCTGTGGGAAGATCGGTCACCCTCACAGGGACTGTCCTGACGCCTGGCACAATATCTGTAAGGACTATCCTGATGAGGATTTGGTGGCAGGGGCAGAGATTCTGGAGGAGGCAGCTTTACTGTCAGGGGAATTACTGTCCAGACCGGAGGTCCACCAGGGGTCTACTCAGGTGACACCAGAGCAGCAGGGTTCAGAGGGTGCACAGGGAAGTATGGAGGTTGTCCCTCAGGGGCAGCAGTCACAGGGAAGCATTACTTCAGTACTACCATCTGTGTCTCAGACTAAAAGGAAGAAAAAGGACAAGACCTCCCGTAAACCTGAGAAGGAGTATGACACTGGCCAAGGAGCCAGGAAGAAGGTCCAGAGTTCTGCAGGTGTAATGGACTTATCTAATAGGTTTGGTGTTCTGTCTGAGTCTGACGGTGATTTTGAGGATGACCTTAGAAGAATTGACGCAGAGTTTGATAGGGACGTAGAGGACTGTCCTCCGCCCAAGCGGAAGCCATTACCTGAGGGCTCTCAGGTAGAGTCTGAAATGGAGACCGGCGGTGACCAGAATAACTCCGACCCAGATCTGTGACGCTGTCAACTAAATAATGTCCGACCCCAGATAGATAAAATCATTAGGAAATGTTAAGTTATGGAAGGATGTGTCACTGGGTTGAAATATGATGTTTTTTTTTTTTTTTTTTTTCCAACCAGGTGTATGGACTCTTTAAGATAATTTTATATGTATAATCCGGATATGTAATGAATGTACAATCCAAGTGAATTTATTTTTGTATTACTGGAGAAATGTCAGTATATTTGTATTTGTTTGGTTTTTACAATAAAAATTGCCCCTATATACAAGAATATAACTACTATAATACTGCTCCTATGTACAAGAATATAACTACTATAATACTGATCCTATTTACAAGAATATAACTACTATAATACTGCTCCTGTGTACAAGAATACAGCTACCATAATACTGCCCCTATGTACAAGAATATAACTACTATAATACTGCTCCTATGTACAAGAATATAACTTCTATAATACTGCTCTTATGTACAAGAATATAACTTCTATAATACTGCTCTTATGTACAAGAATATAACTACTATAATACTGCTCCTACTTACAAGAATATAACTACTATAATACTGATCCTATGTACAAGAATATAACTACTATAATACTGCTCCTATTTACAAGAATATAACTACTATAATACTGCCCCTATGTACAGGAATATAACTATTATAATACTGCTCCAATGTACAAGAATATAACTACTATAATACTGCTCCTATGTACAAGAATATAACTACTATAATACTGCCCAATGTACAAGAATAAAACTACTATAATACTGCCCCTATGTACAGGAATATAACTACTATAATACTGCCCCAAATGTACAAGAATATAACTACTATAATACTGCTCATATGTACAGGAATATAACTACTATAATACTGCCCCAATGTACAAGAATATAACTACTATAATACTGCTCCTATGTACAAGAATATAACTACTATAATACTGCTCCTATGTAAAAGAATATAACTACTATAATACTGACTCCATGTACAAGAATATAACTACTATAATACTGTTCCTATGTACAAGAATACAACTACCATAATACTGCCCTATGTACATGAATATAACTACTATAATACTGCCCCAATGTACAAGAATATAACTACTATAATACTGCTCCTATGTACAGGAATATAACTACTATAATACTGCCCCAATGTACAAGAATATAACTACTATAATACTGCTCCTATGTACAAGAATATAACTACTATAATACTGCTCCTATGTACAAGAATATAACTACTATAATACTGTTCCTATGTAAAAGAATATAACTACTATAATACTGCTCCTATGTACAAGAATATAACTACTATAATACTGCTATGTACAAGAATATAAGTACTATAATACTGCCCCAATGTACAAGAATATACGGTAACTACTATAATACTGCCCCAATGTACAGGAATATAACTACTATAATACTGCTCCTATCTACAAGAATATAACTTCTATAATACTGCTCTTATGTACAAGAATATAACTACTATAATACTGCTCCTATTTACAAGAATATAACTACTATAATACTGCTCCTATGTACAAGAATATAACTACTATAATACTGCCCCAATGTACAAGAATATAACTACTATAATACTGCTCCTATGTACAAGAATATAACTACTATAATACTGCTCCTATGTACAAGAATATAACTACTATAATACTGTTCCTATGTAAAAGAATATAACTACTATAATACTGCTCCTATGTACAAGAATATAACTACTATAATACTGCTATGTACAAGAATATAAGTACTATAATACTGCCCCAATGTACAAGAATATACGGTAACTACTATAATACTGCCCCAATGTACAGGAATATAACTACTATAATACTGCTCCTATCTACAAGAATATAACTTCTATAATACTGCTCTTATGTACAAGAATATAACTACTATAATACTGCTCCTATTTACAAGAATATAACTACTATAATACTGCTCCTATGTACAAGAATATAACTACTATAATACTGCCCCCTATGTACAAGAATATAACTACTATAATACTGATCCTATGTACAAGAATAACTACTATAATACTGCTCCTATGTACAAGAATATAACTACTATAATACTGCTCCTATGTACAGGAATATAACTACTATAATACTTCCCCAATGTACAAGAATATAACTACTATAATACTGCCCCTATGTACAGGAATATAACTACTATAATACTGCCTCCATGTACAAGAATATAACTACTATATAATACTGTTCCTATGTACAAGAATATAACTACTATAATACTGTTCCTATGTACAAGAATACAACTACCATAATACTGCCCTATGTACAAGAATATAACTACTATAATACTGCTCCTATGTAAAAGAATATAACTACTATAATACTGCTCCTATGTAAAAGAATATAACTACTATAATACTGCCTCCATGTACAAGAATATAACTACTATAATACTGTTCCTATGTACAAGAATACAACTACCATAATACTGCCCTATGTACAAGAATATAACTACTATAATACTGATCCTATGTATAAGAATATAACTACTATAATACTGCTCCTATTTACAAGAATATAACTACTATAATACTGCTCCTATGTACAAGAATATAACTACTATAATACTGTTCCTATGTACAAGAATACAACTACCATAATACTGCCCCTATGTACAAGAATATAACTACTATAATACTGATCCTATGTACAAGAATATAACTGCTATAATACTGCTCCTATTTACAAGAATATAACTACTATAATACTGCCCCTATGTACAAGAATATAACTACTATAATACTGCCTCTATGTACAAGAATATAACTGCTATATTACTGCCCCCTATGTACAAGAATATAACTACTATAATACTGCCCCCTATGTACAAGAATATAACTACTATAATACTGCTCCTATGTACAAGAATTTAACTACTATAATACTGCTCCTATGTATAAGAATTTAACTACTATAATACTGCTCCTATGTATAAGAATATAACTACTATAATACTGCTCCTATCTACAACAATATAACTACTATAATACTGCTCCTATGTACAAGAATATAACTACTATAATACTGCTCCTATCTACAACAATATAACTACTATAATACTGCTTCTATGTACAAGAATATAACTACTATAATACTGCCCCTATGTACAAGAATATAACTACTATAATACTGCTCCAATCTATAAGAATATAACTACTATAATCCTGCCCCTGTGTACAAGAATATAATTACTATAATACTGCTCCTATGTACAAGAATATAACTACTATAATACTGCTCCTATGTACAAGAATATAACTACTATAATACTGCTCCTATGTACAAGAATATAACTACTATAATACTGCCCCTATGTACAAGAATATAACTACTATAATACTGCTCTTATGTACAAGAATATAACTGTTATAATACTGCTCCTATGTACAAGAATATAACTACTATAATACTGCTCCTATGTACAAGAATATAACTACTATAATACTACCGCTATGTACAAGAATATAACTACTATAATACTGCTCCTATGTAAAAGAATATAACTACCATAATACTGCTCCTATGTACAAGAATATAACTACTATAATACTGCCCCTATGTACAAGAATATAACTACTATAATACTGCCTCCTAGCTGAGAGGTTGTGTGTTTGTGGATCTCCTGATGTCTGGAGCAAGCCCAGGGAGGGGCCACCCTGGGCGGGGAAGCTCCCCAGGCAAGGCCCAGGCTTCCCGGCCTACACTGGGACAAGCCTCCCAGGCCTCTCCTGATGGGAATGTTAATCCCAGAGCCACTGTCAGAGCAGTGAATGCAGCGAGCCAAAGCTGCAGCAGTTCTGTGAAGGAGGAAAAAGCCGTCAGTAAAGTTTTGGGAGGAAAACCTTCTCCAAGTCCAGCAAAGAAGCAAGAAGGAAAAGTGTCGGTCAGTGATGGGTTAATGCACAATGTGAAGTCAGGTAACTCCCCAGTCAGCAAGCAGCTCCTGCCAGGTGCACAGGTGAGATCAGCCCCAGCTGTGCAGATCACCTCTCCTGCTCCCAGGCAGAGACGGACGTCTTTGGAAAGACAAACCATCCAGGAAACTTACAGCAGCATGGCAGTATGGCGCGGTCAGGACGCACACGGTCGCAGTCAGGTGGCAGCAGTAAAAGTGCTGTGGAGCCTGGAGCCATGAAACCAGCGGTGGTGAAAATTAAGGAGACGTCTGGGTTCAAGCAGCCGGGGACATCGCTGAATGCAGGATCCCAGGAGGAGACGCCACGTGCACCTGAGCTTCAGCTCGCAGAGGAGATCCCAGGACTGGTCAAGAAGTTCGGTGAGTTACAGCAGCAGAAAGACTCACTGCAGATGCAGATAGACACTTGCTATAAGCTAAAGGCTATTAATCCCGGGAGTCATGATTTTTATGATGAGACTCTGAACACACTGGGTGTATTGCTGGCAAAAGTGGTGAGGGACATGGACTGCGTCCTAGAGAGGATGGGGCCCCTGGCGGAGACTTATAGGAACCAGGAACTGTTTAATTCACAGAAGCAGAACTCTGCAGGTTCCAGGTCAGACATTGTCCCAGGTGGACCCCAGAAGCAGGTGCGGCCAGTGCTGCAGCCTGCAAGTTTCTGCTTCCAAAAGGGGCAAATGCCGCACCAGCAGCAGCCTGTAGTACAGACCCCAGCAGACGTACCACAAGTCTCAGAATGCCCAGCAAAACTGCCTGCAGCAGATCCAAAGCAGAAGCATGTAGTGCAGATTCCAGCAGAGGTACAACAAGTCACAGAATGCCCAGCACAACAGCCTGCAGCAGATTCCAAGCAGCAGCATGAAGGGCACATTCCAGTAGAGGTACAACAAGTCGCAGAATGCCCAGTACAGCCGCCTGCAGCAGATTCCAAGCAGCAGCATGGACATTTTTCAGCAGAGGGACTACAAGTCTCAGAGTGCCATGCACCACAGTTGGGCAGTGGACATGTGCCGGTAGTTCCTGATGGTGCCCAGCAGGGCTCTGATGCTGGGGATAACCGCGCTGTATCTGAGGGGTCGGGGGTTTGGGGGAGCACAGTATCTTTGGTGGACGCTGTGCAGTCTGATAGTGACATTGATGTTGATGATAACAATGTGCATGACAATGTCTGTGATTTCCCCCCTTTAATTCCGAGCACACAAGGTGTAGAAGCCCCCCCTGCTGCAGACCCTCACCCCGTCAGTCAGCCTAGTGTGACCCCGCAGGTTCCCCCCAGTAATGCCTGGAGTCGTGGCGCTCCGTCCTTCACCTCTGGTGCCAATTATACCGGCCAGGCGTTTAAACGGAGAAACGTTGTGCGTTTCCGGCACAGAGGTGCCAAGGAGGATCTGCCAGATAGGAGGTTTGTGGTCAGAGAGCTCTTATGTCGCCAGATGGGGTTTGCGCCAGTCAGCATCTTGGCGGTGATTAATCTTCCAGACAGGCAGGGCTATGACGTCAGCTTTAAGCTCATGAGTGACCTGGACAGGTTCTGGTCTAATTTCCCAAGTTTAGAGACACTGAGGGCTGGAGTAAGTTCAGCTTTATTCCTATCTCTAAGCCAGATACCGTTACGGTAAATCTCATCTTCTGGAATGAGTCTGTTCCCCCACAGGACATTGTGGTGTGGCTCCGGAGGCATTGTGACCTGGTCTCTGACCTCACCAAAAGCAGAGACAATGATGGTATCTGGACGGGAGGGTGGAGGGTTTTGGTGAAACTGCGCCAGTGCGATAATATCACTGCCCACTTACCCAACTCCTTCTTTATTGGGAGGGAGAGGGGTGTGTGTTTCTATCCTGGGCAGCCTCGTAAGTGCTTCAAATGTGGCAAGGCGGGTCACCTGGCAAATACTGTGTACTGTGGTGAAGTGCAACCTGTGTGGGGAGGTCGGCCATGTGGCTGCAGACTGCCAGAACATCAGGTGCAACCTCTGTGGGAAGATCGGTCACCCTCACAGGGACTGTCCTGACGCCTGGCACAATATCTGTAAGGACTATCCTGATGAGGATTTGGTGGCAGGGGCAGAGATTCTGGAGGAGGCAGCTTTACTGTCAGGGGAAATACTGGCCAGACCGGAGGCCCACCAGGGGTCTACTCAGGTGACACCAGAGCAGCAGGGTTCAGAGGGTGTACAGGGAAGTATGGAGGTTGTCCCTCAGGGGCAGCAGTCACAGGGAGGCATTATTTCAGTACTACCATCTGTGTCTCAGACTAAAAGGAAGAAAAAGGACAAGACCTCCCGTAAACCTGAGAAGGAGTATGACACTGGCCAAGGAGCCAGGAAGAAGGTCCAGAGTTCTGCAGGTGTAATGGACTTTCTAATAGGTTTGGTGTTCTGTCTGAGTCTGATGGTGATTTTGAGGATGACCTTAGAAGAATTGACGCAGAGTTTGATAGGGACGTAGAGGACTGTCCTCCGCCCAAGCGGAAGCCATTACCTGAGGGCTCTCGGGTAGAGTCTGAAATGGAGACCGGTGGTTACCAGAATAACTGAGACTCAGATCTGTGACGCTGTCAACCACATAATGTCCGACCCCAAATAGATAAAATCATTAGGAAAATTAGGAAATGTTAAGTTATGGAAGGATGTGTCACTGGGTTGAAATATGATTTTTTTTTTTTTTCCAACCAGGTGTATGGACTCTTTAAGATAATTTTATATGTATAATCCGGATATGTAATGAATGTACAATCCAAGTGAATTTATTTTTGTATTACTGGAGGAATGTCAGTATATTTGTATTTGTTTGGTTTTTACAATAAAAATTGCCCCTATGTACAAAAATATAACTACTATAATACTGCCCCTATGTACAAGAATATAGCTACAATACTGCCCTATGTACAAGAATATAATACTATAATACTGCTCCTATGTACAAGAATAACTACTATAATACTGCTCCTATGTCAAAATAACTACTATAATACTGCTCCTATGTTCAAGAATATAACTACTATAATACTTCCTATGTCAAGTATAAACTACTATAATACTGCTCTTTCACATGTTTGTCTATAATTTTGAGACAACTCTTTCCTTCGCTTCCTCTGGTCCATGTTGAGTGTGATACACGCCATGTCACCAAACAGCACAGTGAGTATCTGTAGCCTCTATACAGGCCACTCACTGATTCCAAGATTGTAGACACCTGTGATGCTAATTAATGGACACACCGCGATTTAACATGTCCCTTTGGTCACATTATTTTCAGGGGTACCATCATTTCTGTCCAGGCCTATTTCATGAGTTTTATTTTTTGTAAATTCTGTGGCAGCATGGCTGAAAAGCAATGTCTGACTTTCATCTGTTCATTTTCATAGATTTTTGATTTATTATTACTTTTGTCAGATTCAAGTTATTTCTGTCACCATTGTGGGGTTTTCTGTCATTAAACGAGGGGCACCAACAATTTTGACCACGTGTGTAACAATAATACTGCCCCTATGTACAAGGATATAACTCTTTATAATACTGCCGTGTGTGAATGTGTGTATAATATACGGTATACACTATGATATTGCTTGCATAGTTTTTATAAATAGGAACTTTTATATATGCCATTTCTTTTTATTAGTGATTTTATTTGCTGATATTCTTATTTCTTTTCCTGGATAGTGTCCAGAGGAAATTTTTGGCGTTTAGTCAGATAGAGGGCACAGAACACTATAACCTGACGACGCTTTCATTGTATCATCCCCATCACAAATATCACACACGGAGCATTGTTTTCTTACTCTTACACTCTGCACACAGGGACAGTGAGATGGTCCTGGGGTCGGCTCAGGATCATTCCTCTCCAGCGTCTCTCGTGGTGAAGTCTTATGTATTCTAGTATTACGTAGATAGAACTTTTGTGAGATGAGGGACGAGCCCCCAGAGGCGATCCAACCTTGAGTCTCGAGATCGTTTCCTTATTTTCTATTCTTCCATCTTTTTTCTGACAGTCGCTGATCTGCTGCTGGTTCGTCTTAAATGGAGCATTATTTCTTCTACATGTTCATCAATTCACAGAATTTCTGAAAATGGTTAAAAATCTTCCTGAAATATATTGGCTTGCCTTTCACCCAGATGCTTAGGAATTTTCTACGCATTCATTTTATTTCTTGCTTCCAGAGTTACATTTATTTCGATAGAAAACTGGAAATCTTCTGCATATCCAAAGAGCTACGGGATAAAATTTTTGCCGTCAATCAACACTAGAGGGAGCATAGGAGCACACTGAAGACCTATGTATGCATCCCCCATTCAAAGCTGGAAATGGAAAAACTAAGTGCCACCTATAGGTTCTGATCAGTCATAGATACAAGAGAGAATATCCTAATGATGTGATTTGGGACCACCAGTGATGTCCAAAATGAAATGGCTCCATAAGAGGGCCAAATTCCTTTTGGCACCACGCAGAGAATTTTAAAATGTTTTGTGTTGTGAATGTGTTAGAAATGAATTCTGAGCAGAAGCTCCCTCTGGTGGTTACAAACAGTACTGAACTATTCAATGAAGATTGTGAAGATTGGCAATCAGGAGTTACAGACTGGTCTTATATAAGGGAGGTTCCCTCCCATCAAGGTTGCCGGTGATCAATTGTTCTTGTCTCAACTGTGGTTCCTGGTTCACTTGGTAGCTTGCTGAGTCTTGCCTGCATCTTCTGCTAACAGATGGGATATTTTCTGCTTTTATTTTTGTGCTTGCTTTTTGCATTGTTCCCTGCACTTCTGTGGAGGTCAGCCAGGTCCCCTCCAGGGGCTTGTGCGCCTCTCAGTTTATCTGAGCCACTGTTATTTGTTCATTTGCCTTTTCCAGTTTTTTCACTGGCTGCGGCTTAGTTTTGTTACACCAGAGAACTAATTTAGGTGGTAGAGGTCGTGTGATCTCAGGTGTTTTTGCAATTAGTAGAGTTGGTATTTTTTTTAGGGTTTTTGGGATTGCAGTAAGTGTCCTTCCTATCCTTTTCTTTCTAGGAAGATTGGGCCCCAACGTTTGCTCATACTATTTTCTGTCTGTCTGTATTTCCTCTTGTCTAACCGCCATTACATGTTTGGGGGCTTCCTGTGTTCTTTGGGGATCTGCTCCGGGGCAGATAGCTTTCCTCTTTCTATCTTTAGGTGTAGTTAACCTCTCAGGCTGTGACGAGGCGTCTAGGACCAACGTAGGAACGCTCCACGGCTGCCTTTAGTTGTGGTGGTTAGTCAGGGTACTGCAATCCAGTAGATTCCAACCTCTCTGGTGTATTTCCTTTTTTGCCTGCTCTCCTCAGCTACCAAATCATAACAGTATCACCGGCCAGCCAAACATCAGGTGGTGGTCCTCACGGACCAAAGAATCTGGTTTATCTGGAATCAGCCAAGCGACTCAATCCTAGACAGGCCAGGTGGGCCTTGTTTTTCACACATTTTAATTTTGTGGTTTCCTTTCTTCCTGGCACTAAGAATGTTAAGGCGGATGCCCTCTCGAGGAGTTTCCTTGCGGACTCTCCTGAGTTATCTGATCCTGCTGTTATTTTGAAAGAGGGTGTAGTTCTTTCCGCCATCTCGCCCAATTTGAGACTGGCTCTGGAAGGGTGTCAGGAGGATAAACCCGAGCACTGCCCTATTGGGAAATTGTTTGTCCCAGACCGGTGGAAAAAGAGTGTGATGTCTGAGATTCATTGTTCCGCGTTGGCCGGTCATCCCGGAATTTTTGGTACGAGAGACTTGGTTAGTCGGTCCTTTTGGTGGCCTACTTTGTCTCGTGACGTCAGGGAATTTGTGCAGTCCTGCGGGACTTGCTCTCGCTCTAGTGGTTTGTTGATGCCATTGCCTGTGCCCAAGAGACCATGGACCCATATCTCTATGGATTTCATTTCCGACCTCCCTGTTTCTCAGAGAATGACCGTTATCTGGGTGATTTGTGATAGGTTTTCCAAAATGATACATCTTGTGCCATTACCTAAGTTGCCTTCCTCCTCCGAATTGGTGCCTTTGTTCCTTCAGCACGTGGTTCGCTTACACGGCATTCCTGAGAACATTGTGTCTGACAGAGGAGTCCAGTTTGTTTCCAGATTTTGGAGGACTTTTTATTCTAAACTTGGTGTTCAATTGTCTTTCTCCTCGGCTTTTCATCCTCAGACCAATGGACAAACTGAGAGAACAAACCAGACATTGGAGACTTATCTGAGATGCTTTGTGTCTGCTGATCAAGATGACTGGGTCTCTTTTTTGCCTTTGGCTGAGTTTGCTCTTAATAATAGGGCTTGCTCTGCCACTTTGATGTCTCCATTTTTCTACAATTTTGGGTTTCACCCTCGATTTTCTTCGGGACAGACGGAGGCTTCTGTCTGTCCAGGTGTTGACTCTGTTGTGGAGCGTATGCAGCAGATTTGGGACCAGGTAGTGGAGAGGTTGTCCCTCTCTCAGGAGAGGGCCCAGCGGTTTGCCAACCGACATAGGACTGATGGTCCTTGGTTTGAAGTGGGGGACTTGGTCTGGTTGTCCTCAAGAAATATCCCTATGAGAGTTGCATCTCCTAAGTTTAAGCCTAGGTTCATTGGACCTTATAAGATCATGGAGATTCTTAATCCTGTTTCCTTTCGTTTACTTC
The DNA here is from genome assembly GCA_033576555.1 of Oophaga sylvatica. Classification (NCBI taxonomy): domain Eukaryota; kingdom Metazoa; phylum Chordata; class Amphibia; order Anura; family Dendrobatidae; genus Oophaga; species Oophaga sylvatica. Next base: position 435,153,152 of record JARQOD010000006.1, on the reverse strand, counting down.
TTCCAGGGACATTTAAGATCCATAACGTGTTCCACAAGTCCTTATTGAAGAGGTTTGTCGAGCCAGTGGTTCCTATGGCTGCGCCTCCTGACCCTGTTTTGGTTGAGGGCAATCTGGAGTATGTGGTTGAGAAAATATTGGATTCTCGTTTTTCTAGACGGAAACTCCAGTATTTGGTTAAGTGGAGAGGTTATGGTCAGGAGGACAATTCTTGGGTGTTTGCTTCGGACATCCATGCTAGGAGACTGATCCGTGCGTATCACAGAGCTCATCCTGACCGACCTGGTTGCCCAAATGAGGGTTCGGTGACCCCTCCTCAAGGGGGGGGTACTGTTGTGAATGTGTTAGAAATGAATTCTGAGCAGAAGCTCCCTCTGGTGGTTACAAACAGTACTGAACTATTCAATGAAGATTGTGAAGATTGGCAATCAGGAGTTACAGACTGGTCTTATATAAGGGAGGTTCCCTCCCATCAAGGTTGCCGGTGGTGATCAATTGTTCTTGTCTCAACTGTGGTTCTTGGTTCACTTGGAAGCTTGCTGAGTCTTGCCTGCATCTTCTGCTAACAGATGGGATATTTTCTGCTTTTATTTTTGTGCTTGCTTTTTGCATTGTTCCCTGCACTTCTGTGGAGGTCAGCCAGGTCCCCTCCGGGGGCTTGTGCTCCTCTCAGTTTATCTGAGCCACTGTTATTTGTTCATTTGCCTTTTCCAGTTTTTTCACTGGCTGCGGCTTAGTTTTGTTACACCAGAGAACTAAATTAGGTGGTAGAGGTCGTGTGATCTCAGGTGTTTTTGCAATTAGTAGAGTTGGTATTTTTTTAGGGTTTTTGGGATTGCAGTAAGTGTCCTTCCTATCCTTTTCTTTCTAGGAAGATTGGGCCCCAACGTTTGCTCATACTAATTTTCTGTCTGTGTCTGTATTTTCCTCTTGTCTAACCGCCATTACATGTTTGGGGGCTTCCTATGTTCTTTGGGGATCTGCTCCGGGGCAGATAGCTTTCCTCTTTCTATCTTTAGGTGTAGTTAACCTCTCAGGCTGTGACGAGGCGTCTAGGACCAACGTAGGAACGCTCCACGGCTGCCTTTAGTTGTGGTTAGTCGGTACTGCAATCCAGTAGATTCCAACCTCTCTGGTGTATTTCCGTTTTTGCCTGCTCTCCTCAGCTACCAAATCATAACAGTTTTGACCAAGTATTCGCCAACCATAGCCCTAATATCCTGTAAAAACAGCCAGGAGGCCGCAGCTTGAAGAATCCTCAAAGCACGATTTCATAGATTTCAATGGACTTTTACTTTGAAATTTCTGATACTGGAAATTTTGAAAATGGTTTAGCCGAGTATTTGCCAACCTTAGCCTTAAATATCCTGTTACAACAGCCAGGGAGCCGCAGATTAAAGGATCCAATTGATTTGAATGGACGGTTACTCAAAATATTGAGTCAGATTTATAGTATCGGAAATCTCGGAGTAGTACCAAAGGCGTTACAGCTCTACAGGGACCGAAACGTGTTGGCTCAGAGCCATCCAAGTTAGTTCTCCCTAGCAAAACTCGGGATGAGCAGAGGTCCAGCGATGGGGGATGCAGGAGGTCCCTTTGGCCCATTTGAGATGACCAGATGTAACGGAAAGTTGTAGAAATGCAGGGGACACGGAACCTGGGCCCTGAACTGCCCCTAAAGCTAAGGGAGGACCTGTCTTTCCTTAACTTGGGGGTATGCTTAATGGTAGCGAGGCCCAAGTCCCCGACCTGTCCCTGTCTCCTATTTAGCCCTGAGCTAAACCCACCAACACCCTCCCCGGAGGTGAGACAGGGAATAATGTAAATTTACAACAAAAACAACCAAAAGGAAAGACAGACACTAAAGGGTTAATAAACTAAACAACAAACACTTAGCTTTATCTGCTGTTAGCTCCGCACAGCAGAGTGAGGCACCAAAATTGGGAAATGGAAGAAGCACCACTGCGCTCAGCAGCTCCTGGCTCCAACTAGGTTGGTCTCCATAGGAAGCAATATTACCAACACCAGCTGACAACTCAGGTGACCTTATAAAGGAAGTGGGAGTGGTCCCACCTCCTCCTGACAAGCAATCAGACATGCAATTCCACCAGCTGCCACCGGGGTCAAAGACAGGGATTAACCCCCGCTGGCCAGACAGAAACACAGTTTCAACATGCAGAGAGAGCCATGCCACAGATCCAAATGCGGATCGTGACACCAGATCAAAGGCTGTGCTAGTTGGAGACCCTTTTGGAGATTTTGTTTTGTTATCCAGGAGTTTCAAGTTACGCCACGGATTGTGAAAGTATGGAGTCTGATTTTGATTTGTGACACTCATTTACAAATACCTCAACTTTTTAGAAAGTGTTACAGGAAGTTGCCAAATGCACCAGCATAATACAGATCTGATGATTTTGCATACAATATCCAGATGAGTACAGAAGTTTTACACTTTTCTTGACAAATACATCAATTCTATGTAAGCTCAATGTTTCCAGCGCCGACCCTAATTTTTTTCAGATTTCTACCCTTTGCGCCCCGTCTTCAATGTCTCAGAGGAGCACAACCCGTGCCTTTTATTTTAGCAACCGGTGAGGGTCTCTGCAACCGGATCCCCAGGTATGAAAACTTTTCACGTCACTATTCGACATGTGAAAAGTTTTCTAACCGAGCAGTTTTTCACTTTTCTCAGCATCTTGTGCACTGTGTCTTTAAGAAAAAATAATTATAAAATAGCATTAGTATTTACTATTTTTAACCTGATTTGTCATTTATAAGGAAGTAAAAATGCCAAATAATGATTCCAAATGGTCACGCTTAACAAGTCTCTATGGAAACGTCCGGACCTGGAACCAAAGCGCTTTTGAATGGCTTCCCAGCAGCGTTAGCGCGCACCTGCAAAATAAATACCTGTCAGCCGCACGTCTGAGAAGAAATGACAACTCATGGCGACACTTCAGATAATCCGTAAATCCTAGCTGCCAGCCAGCTGCCCGGGCGCTGAACGAGGTACGTCTCGAGGGCCCGCCTGCAGGGCCAAATTGTCTGCTGCACAGTGGAGGGGGGCCGGTCTGGCCCCAAGGATGTCAGATGTGCAGGTCTGCTGGATGTTATCACAGGTTTGCAGATTACCAGGTCGCCATTGTTGCAAAAGAGGTCAATTTACAATTCACTCTCATCCCGATCGAATGGTTCCTTTTTGTATCCTTAGTAGGCAACTCGTCCATTTTTCCTCAGTCCACTATCTTTTATGTTTGTATTAAACTTGCTTTATATAAAAAAGATGCAGATGTATCATTCGTATACTTTTATTTATATTTTTTTTTTACTTTTATATATTTTTTTCATTTCAGTTATTTTTATTGATTATTGTGCTACTTGTCTAGTAAAGAAGATTTTCTTTTGTATTGTATTGTTTTTTTGTGTTTTTTTTTTTTTTAAAGAAAAGACTCCCCCCTTTCCCACCATAAATTGTAATATAAACACTTTAAGGTATTATCCAGGACAATTTTTTAATTTTTTTTTTTTTTTTTTTACAATGTGCATAACTACCTGCCTGTTATGCCCAGCACGGTGTCACGCGGTCTTATGATATGTGTACGATGTCAGTAAACTATTCTTAAAAGAACAACACTCTATATAACATATAGATTAGCAACATCAGCATGTAAATATAGAATAGATTTACCTGACACGATATCCGTTGAACTCAGGGTTAATCTTGAGGACTTGATACACTGTCACAGGAAAGAGGAGGACCGGGGTCTAACCTGACACTAAACTGGGGTCCTAACTAATCCCTCACCTTGGAGGTACTGATAATGGTTCAGAGGTCCAAGTCTCCAGCCTAACCCTGTCTCCTATCAGTCCCTGATTTTTTTTTTTTTTTTTTTGGAGAGAAACACAGACTTGCATACACACTCAAACACAGAAGGAACATAATGATCTGGGATATTAAACTCTAAGCAAGGTGAGCTTAAAACAACTAGGAGCCTTTAACTTAAGTCTATACAGATACAATCCAATCTGTGGTCTGCATGAAGAATTTCCATGGCAACTCCCAACACAGACAACAGAGAATTTAAAGGAAACATCAACAAATAATTAATTGCAGCCGGGAGAAACTGCACCCGTCCCAGAACTGAGCACAGACAGAATTAACTCCAACTGCCAAACACAAGAAACAGCAACTCAGCTGTGAGAAGTCAGAATGTGCAACCGCGACGATCTTCGTGGCAATGCACACATGACAGTACCCCCCCTTCTACGAGGGCTGCCCCCGGACCCTCAGGGCCAGGTTTGCCCGGGTGAGTTCTGTGGAAGGTCCGCACCAAACGATCTGCGTTAATGTCAGACGCAGGAACCCACGTCCTCTCCTCTGGACCATACCCCTTCCAATGCACCAAGTACTGAAGGGACCGGCGATTCAGACGTGAGTCAATGATCTTTGACACTTGAAACTCAGTTACCATTGACCACCACTGGAGGAGGAGGTAGAGGTGATGTATGACTGTGCCACGTACCTCTTAAGTAATGACTTGTGGAACACATTGTGGATTTTAAACGTAGGAGGGATGGTCCAGACGATAATGCCACAGGATTAATTATGGAACTGATCCTGTACGGCCGATGAATCTGGGGCCCAGCTTCCAGGAGGAACTTTAAGTTTTATATTCCTGGAAGACACCATACAGATCGTTCACATTAAGATCTGGCCAGAAAACTCTCCTCCTATCAGCCATCGTTTATAACGGTTCCCATAGCACTCAGATTATTTCAATACACCTCTCCACACTGAAGCATGTGACGACGAGAAACGTCCTCTCAGGAACCCCAGAAGGGACCCCCCCATTGAATGTACAAAACTGGGGATGAAAACCATATGCCCCAAAAACGGGGACTTACCAGTGGACTCGCTCCGCCTGTTGTTAAGAGCGAACTCTGCCAGAGGCAAGAAGAAAGACCAGTCCTCTGGTTCTCTGAGACAAACACCGAAGATAAGTCTCTAGGCTTTGATTCAGACGCTCTGTCTGACCATTGGTCTGCGGATGAAAAGCCGAGGAAATGACAATTGCATCCCCCACGTAAACAAAATGCCCTCCAAAACTTGGACACAAACTGAGACCCCTATCTGACACCACATCAGAAGGCAACCCATGAAGTCTCACAATCTCCCCAATGAACACCTGCGCCAGAGTTTTAGCATTAGGGAGGGCATGGAAGAGCATGAAATTTTGCCATCTTACTGAACTGTCAACAACCACCAGTATGACAGTCTTCCCTGACGACTGAGGAAGGTCCGTGATGAAGTCCATAGACAAATGAGTCCATGGACGCTCGGAAGTTTCAAGGGTAGAGGGTCCCAGACGGACGGGTATGAGGGGTCTTAGAGCGAGCACAAACCCCACAGGACGCGACAAAAGTTAAAAACTCTTTATAAACGTTAAGGCCACCAAACCGGCGGAGAAAGGAGATCTAAAGTAGCCTTACTCCCTGGATGTCCTGCTAAAGCAGAATTAGATGTGCCTCAATAACCTTTTGTCTCAACTGATTTGGGACAAACAGTCTCCCTGAGGTCCTGCAGGGGCGTCCCCTGAGCCTCTAAACACTCCTCCTCAAGCTCAGAACATACAGCCGACAACCACCCCCTCCTGAAGGATAGGAATCGGGTCATCCATTTTCCAGCCCCTGGGAACATGCGAGACAGGCATCCGCCTTAACATTCTTAGATCCAGGCGATAAGTGACACAAAATTAAACCTGGTAAAAAACACGACCATCGAGCTTGTCTGGAATTCAGACGCTTAGCAGATTCCAAATACAGCAGTTCTTGTGATCAGTAATGACGGTGACCGGGTGGACTGCCCCTCCAAAAAGTGACGCCATTCTTCAAAAGCCAAACTTAATGCCAAAAGTTCCCTATGCCGATATCATAATTCCTTCGGCGGACGACAATTTTTAGAAAAGAAAGCGCAACGGATGCCATTTACCAGGGGACGGAACCCTGGGACATATTGCCCCACCCTACGTCAGACGCGTCCACCTCCACAACGAACGGCTGTGATGCATCTGTTGGATGAGAACGGTGCCGAAGCAAAACATTTTTTCAAAGAGGAAAAAGCTTGGCAAGCTTTGTCCGACCATTTAGAAAAATCCGTCCCTTTTCTTGTCATGTCAGTGAGAGGTTTGACAACAGATGAGAAATTACAAATAAATTTCCGTAGTATTAGCAAACCCAGAAATCGCTGCAGAGCCTTAAGATCCTCTGGCTGATCCCATTCAAGCACTGCTCTCACCTTTCAGGGTCCATACGGAAACCGGAGGCTGACACCAAGAAACCCAAAAACTGAAGTTCCTGTACGGCGAATACACACTTTTCCAGTTTGGCGTATAGTTTATTGTCTCGCAGATCTGCAACAACCTGTCTCACATGCTCCTGTAGACACAAGATCTGGTGAGTAAATTAAAATGTCATCCAAATATACGACCACAAACAGCCCACCAGATGACGAAAAATGTCATTAACAAAATGTTGGAACACTGCTGGTGCAGTAGTCAGACCAAAAGGCATGGACAAGGTTCTCATAATGTCCCTCGCGTGTTAAACGCCGTTTTCCACATCATCCCCCTCTTTTATCCTAATCAGATTATACGCCCCTAGATCCAATTTAGAGAAACCATTTGGCGCCAACAATTTGATTGAAAGATCAGAATCAGTGGAGTGGATACGGATCTCGAACAGTAATCATTAAGTTCGGGCAAATCCAAGCAAGGCGTAGGCCTCCATCTTTTTTTCTTACAAAGAAGAACCCGCGGCCACTGGGGAAGATGAAGGTCTAAATGCCCTTTGGCCAGACCTCTCGAAATTAACTTTCATAGCTGCCTCTCAGACCAGAAAGGTTATATAACCTAGCTTAGGTACTTGCATCAGGAAGTAAATAATAGAGCAGTCATACACGCGATGAGGAGGCAACTCCTGACACCCCCCTCAAGAACACATCCCAAAGTCCTCCAAAAAAGGAGCAAAGTACTAGGCACGACCGCACTGTCACGGAAAGAGAGGACCGGGGGTCTACCGACACTAACTGGGGTCCTAACTAATCCCTCACCTTGGAGGTACTGATAATGGTTCAGAGGTCCAAGTCTCCAGCCTAACCTGTCTCCTATCAGTCCCTGAACCCTGTAATCAGTCCTAAGAAGGATATGATTACCACCAAAGGAATATGGTGATCTCTGCTAAATACACAGATTAGACATATTAGACAGACTGGAGAAAAACACAGACTTGCATACACACTCAAACACAGAAGGAACATAAATGATCTGGGATATTAAACTCTAAGCAAGGTGAGCTTAAAACAACTAAGGAGCTCTTTAACTTAAGTCTATACAGATACAATCCAATCTGTGGTCTGCATGAAGAATTTCACTGGCAACTCCCAACACAGACAACCAGAGATTTAAAGGAAACCAATCAACAAATAATTAATTGCAGCCGGGAGAAAACTGCACCCAGTCCCAGAACTGAGCACAGACAGAATTAACTCCCTAACTGCCAAACACAAAGAAACAGCAACTCAGCTGTGAGAAGTCAGAATGTGCAACCGCGACGATCTTCGTGGCAATGCACACATGACAGTACCCCCCCTTCACGAGGGGCCTCCGGACCCTCAGGGCCAGGTTTGCCCGGGTGAGTTCTGTGGAAGGTCCGCACCAAACGATCTGCGTTAATGTCAGACGCAGGAACCCACGTCCTCTCCTCTGGACCATACCCCTTCCAATGCACCAAGTACTGAAGGGACCGGCGATTCAGACGTGAGTCAATGATCTTTGACACTTGAAACTCCAAGTTACCATTGACCACCACTGGAGGAGGAGGTAGAGGTGATGGTATGACTGGTGCCACGTACCTCTTAAGTAATGACTTGTGGAACACATTGTGGATTTTAAACGTAGGAGGGAGGTCCAGACGAAAATGCCACAGGATTAATTATGGAACTGATCCTGTACGGCCCGATGAATCTGGGGCCCAGCTTCCAGGAGGGAACTTTAAGTTTTATATTCCTGGTAGACAACCATACCAGATCGTTCACATTAAGATCTGGACCAGAAACTCTCCTCCTATCAGCCATACGTTTATAACGGTTCCCCATAGCACTCAGATTATTCATACACCTCTCCACACTGAAGCAAGTGACGACGAGAAACGCTCCTCCTCAGGAACCCCAGAAGGGACCCCCCCATTGAATGTACAAAACTGGGATGAAAACCATATGCCCAAAAAACGGGGACTTACCAGTGGACTCGCTCCGCCTGTTGTTAAGAGCGAACTCTGCCAGAGGCAAGAAAGAAGACCAGTCTCCTGGTCTCTGAGACAAAACACCGAAGATAAGTCTCTAGGCTTTGATTCAGACGCTCTGTCTGACCATTGGTCTGCGGATGAAAAGCCGAGGAAAATGACAATTGCATCCCCGACGTAAAACAAAATGCCCTCCAAAACTTGGACACAAACTGAGACCCCCTATCTGACACCACATCAGAAGGCAACCCATGAAGTCTCACAATCTCCCCAATGAACACCTGCGCCAGAGTTTTAGCATTAGGGAGGGCAGGAAGAGCAATGAAATGTGCCATCTTACTGAACCTGTCAACAACCACCAGTATGACAGTCTTCCCTGACGACTGAGGAAGGTCCGTGATGAAGTCCATAGACAAATGAGTCCATGGACGCTCCGGAAGTTTCAAGGGTAAGAGGGTCCCAGACGGACGGGTATGAGGGGTCTTAGAGCGAGCACAAACCCCACAGGACGCGACAAAAGTTAAAACATCTTTATTAACGTTAGGCCACCAAAACCGGCGAGAAAGGAGATCTAAAGTAGCCTTACTCCTGGATGTCCTGCTAAAGCAGAATTATGATGTGCCTCAATAACCTTTTGTCTCAACTGATTTGGGACAAACAGTCTCCTGGAGGTCCTGCAGGGGCGTCCCCCTGAGCCTCTAACACCTCCTCCTCAAGCTCAGAACATACAGCCGACACTACCACCCCTCCTGAAGGATAGGAATCGGGTCATCCATTTTCCGGCCCCTGGGAAACTGCGAGACAAGGCATCCGCCTTAACATTCTTAGATCCAGGGCGATAAGTGACAACAAATTAAACCTGGTAAAAAACAACGACCATCGAGCTTGTCTGGAATTCAGACGCTTAGCAGATTCCAAATACAGCAGGTTCTTGTGATCAGTAATGACGGTGACCGGGTGGACTGCCCCTCCAAAAAAGTGACGCCATTCTTCAAAAGCCAACTTAATGGCCAAAAGTTCCCTATTGCCGATATCATAATTCCTTTCGGCGGACGACAATTTTTTAGAAAAGAAAGCGCACGGATGCCATTTACCAGGGGACGGACCCTGGGACAATATTGCACCCACCCCTACGTCAGACGCGTCCACCTCACAACGAACGGCTGTGATGCATCTGGTTGGATGAGAACGGGTGCCGAAGCAAAACATTTTTTCAAAGAGGAAAAAGCTTGGCAAGCTTTGTCCGACCATTTAGAAAAATCCGTCCCTTTTCTTGTCATGTCAGTGAGAGGTTTGACAACAGATGAGAAATTACAAATAAATTTCCGGTAGTATTAGCAAACCCCAGAAAACGCTGCAGAGCCTTAAGATCCTCTGGCTGATCCCATTCAAGCACTGCTCTCACCTTTTCAGGGTCCATACGGAAACCGGAGGCTGACACCAAGAAACCCAAAAACTGAAGTTCCTGTACGGCGAATACACACTTTTCCAGTTTGGCGTATAGTTTATTGTCTCGCAAGATCTGCAACACCTGTCTCACATGCTCCTGGTGAGACACAAGATCTGGTGAGTAAATTAAAATGTCATCCAAATATACGACCACAAACAGCCCCACCAGATGACGAAAAATGTCATTAACAAAATGTTGGAACACTGCTGGTGCAGTAGTCAGACCAAAAGGCATGACAAGGTTCTCATAATGTCCCTCCGGCGTGTTAAACGCCGTTTTCCACTCATCCCCCTCTTTTATCCTAATCAGATTATACGCCCCCCTGAGATCCAATTTAGAGAACCATTTTGGCGCCAACAATTTGATTGAAAAGATCAGGAATCAGAGGGAGTGGATACGGATCTCGAACAGTAATCCGATTAAGTTCGCGGAAATCCAAGCAAGGGCGTAGGCCTCCATCTTTTTTCTTCACAAAGAAGAACCCCGCGGCCACTGGGGAAGATGAAGGTCTAATATGCCCTTTGGGCCAGACTCTCCGAAATATAATCTTTCATAGCCTGCCTCTCAGGACCAGAAAGGTTATATAACCTAGCTTTAGGTAACTTAGCATCAGGAAGTAAATTAATAGAGCAGTCATACACGCGATGAGGAGGCAACTCCTGACACCCCTCCTCAGAGAACACATCCCCAAAGTCCTCAAAAAGGAGGCAAAGTACTAGGCACGACCGCACTGTCACAGGAAAGAGGAGGACCGGGGGTCTAACCTGACACTAAACTGGGGTCCTAACTAATCCCTCACCTTGGAGGTACTGATAATGGTTCAGAGGTCCAAGTCTCCAGCCTAAACCCTGTCTCCTATCAGTCCCTGAACCCTGTAATCAGTCCTAAGAAGGATACTGATTACCACCAAAGGAATATGGGCTGATCTCTGCTAAATACACAGATTAGACATATTAGACAGACTGGAGAAAACACAGACTTGCATACACACTCAAACACAGAAGGAACATAAATGATCTGGGATATTAAACTCTAAGCAAGGTGAGCTTAAAACAACTAAGGAGCTCTTTAACTTAAGTCTATACAGATACAATCCAATCTGTGGTCTGCATGAAGAATTTCACTGGCAACTCCCAACACAGACAACCAGAGATTTAAAGGAAACCAATCAACAAATAATTAATTGCAGCCGGGAGAAACTGCACCCAGTCCCAGAACTGAGCACAGACAGAATTAACTCCCTAACTGCCAAACACAAAGAAACAGCAACTCAGCTGTGAGAAGTCAGAATGTGCAACCGCGACGATCTTCGTGGCAATGCACACATGACACACGGCTCTTGCCAGCAATTCAGTAGCTTTACGCTGGCATCGCGTTGATAGAGCAGCATCATCTATTCTACTTTACTGTGTTGATGGGACGTGACTTGCTGATTGACAGCCGTCACCTGCTGCTTAACTGCGCTGTCAATCAGCATGACATCAGTCGACAGAGCAGCCTGGAAGAGGAGCTGCTCTGTTGACATGGAGCAGCTGAATCACCGGCAGGAGCGGTTGGTGACCGCTTTGAATTAGTGATGGGTACAGCAGACAGGTAGTTGCCTCTTTTAACAACCACCTGCCTGTTAGTTTTTAGACCCGTAGTAATGAAAAAAATAAGACCTGGACAAACTCTTTAAAGTTCTAAAAGAATAAAGTAACTTTAGATTAAGTTCTAATTAAAAGTATCGTATTTTTATTATCTGTTTCTATGCAGACAATGTGTGTCTATGGTAACAGACTACAAATTCTGTGCAGTGTAGTCCTGCCCTCCTGAACTCTCAGACTTTAAACTTTCATTAATATATAAATATATATATATTCGTTCCTATTTTTCAGGTTTGAACGTTTTTGCTCAGTGTCCTTCAATAACAACTTTCATTGTTTGATTCCAGTAAATACAAATCTGATCGACTCATTATCTGTGCTGTAACTATCACGTGATCAGAACAGTTTTGTACCGGCGGCAGAGATCTTAAGAGTGTTGAATTGATACAAAACTAAGTAGAAAACTAAAATGTGTGCAGGATGGGTAATAATTGTACGATTGTTGGTGGTCCAACGCCTGGGGTCCTAACCGAGCCCAAGAATGGGGATCCTAAACCCCCATGAAAGAAAAGACTGGCAGTGCAAATGGCGACTACTGCTCCATTCACTGCCAGGAAACTGACAGAGATCAGAGCTTGGCTATCACTACTGCCCATTTGCTTGTGCAGTGTCTGCCCAGTATGTAATGAATGGTAGGAGGGATGGTAAAGGGGTGTTCTGCCCATAGATCATCTATTTGATTTCCATTTTATACATTGTATAAGTTTGAATGGTGCAGGGTCCCAAGTGGCTCTTTGCATAATTCTTGTAATGAAGAAAAATTCTTCCTGCATCATTGGCCTACTGCAATACAATTGTATAAAGTTTCTGCCTGCAGTCTTCATACCTCATGATATGCACTTTGCAGCCACATCCAAGTTTCAGATTTTCTATTATGTGAGTGTCTCTCCCAGTAAAATAGGCTGATTGTATGGTCTGTGTGACTTTCTCTGTAATACAGGCTGAATGTGAGATCTGTGTGTCCCTCCCAAAAACGATAAGAGTAGCTGTCACTTGGGAGCGCTAGGGAAACGGCAGTTGAAGAGAACTGGAGTCAATGATCCACTGCAGCTCCAGCCGTACACCTCCAATGAAGGCACGTTATGGGCTAAAGAAGATACAACTGTTTTGTCCTTTTGTTCCTAGCGCTCCATTGACCGTTCACTCTTATCGTTCATGTTTACTATTCTCCCACTAATAAAGGCTGCATGTGAGATCTGTGTGTCTCCCAGTAGTACAGGTTGGATGTGAGCTCTGTGTGTCTCCCAGTAATATAGACTGGATGTGAGCTCTGTGTCTCTCCCAGTAATATAGGCTGGATGAGAGCTCTGTGTCTCTCCCAGTAATATAGGCTGGATGTGAGCTCTGTGTCTCTCCCAGTAATATAGGCTGGATGTGAGGTCTGTGTGTCTCCCAGTAATATAGGCTGGATGTGAGCTCTGTGTCTCTCTCAGTAATATAGGCTGGATGTGAGGTCTGTGTCTCTCCCAGTAATATATGCTGGATGTGAGGTCTGTATCTCTCCCAGTAATACAGGCCGGATGTGAGGTCTGTGATCTCTCCATAATATATGCTGGATGTGAGCTCTGTGTCTCTCCCAGTAATATAGCTGGATGTGAGGTCTGTGTCTCTCAGTAATATAGCGATGTGAGTCTGTGTCTCTCCAGTAATATAGGCTGGATGTGAGCTCTGTATCTCTCCCATAAATAGCTGGATGTGAGCGCTGTGTGTCTCTCCCAGTAATATAGCTGGATGTGAGTCTGTTCTCTCCCAGTAATATAGGCTGATGTGAGGTCTGTGTGTTCTCCCATAATATAGGCTGATGTGAGTCTGTTTCTCTCCAGTAATATAGGCGATGTGAGCTCTGTGTCTCTCCAGTAATATAGGCTGGATGTGAGTCTGTTCTCTCTCCAGTAATAGCTGGATGTGAGCGCTGTGTGTCTCTCCCATAATATAGCGGATGTGAGCTCTGTGTCTCTCCCAGTAATATAGGCTGGATGTGAGTCTGTGTCTCTCCAGTAATATAGCTGATGTGAGTCTGTGTCTCTCCCAGTAATATAGCTGGATGTGAGTCTGTGTCTCTCCCATATATAGGCGGATGTGAGGTCTGTATCTCCCCAGTAAATAGGCTGGATGTGAGCGTTGTGTCTCTCCAGTAATATAGGCTGATGTGAGATCTGTGTCTCTCCCAGTATATAGGCTGGATGTGAGTCTGTGTCTCTCCAGTAATATAGCTGGATGTGAGCTCTGTGTCCTCCAGTAATATAGCTGGATGTGAGTCTGTGTCTCTCCAGTAATATAGCTGGATGTGAGCTCTGTTCTCTCCAGTAATATAGGCTGGATGGAGGTCTGTGTCTCTCCAGTATAAGCCGATGTGAGTCTGTTCTCTCTCCCAGTAAATAGGCTGGATGTGAGGCTGTGTCTCCCAGTAATATAGGCGATGTGAGATCTGTGCCTCTCCCATAATATAGGCTGATGTGAGTCTGTGTCCCAGTAATATAGCTGGATGTGAGCTCTGTGTTCTCTCCCAGTAATATAGCTGGATGTGAGTCTGTGTCTCTCCAGTAATAAGGCTGATGTGAGTCTGTGTCTCTCCCAGTAATATAGGCTGGATGTGAGTCTGTATCTCTCCCAGTAATATAGGCTGGATGTGAGTCGTGTGTCTCTCCCAGTAATATAGGCTGGATGTGAGTCTGTATCTCTCCCAGTAATATAGGCTGGATGTGAGTCTGTGTGTCTCTCCAGTAATATAGGCTGGATGTGAGTCTGTTTCTCTCCAGTAAATAGGCTGGATGTGAGTCTGTGTCTCTCCCAGTATATAGGCTGGATGTGAGTCTGTTTCTCTCCCAGTAATAAGCTGGATGTGAGCTCTGTGTCTCTCCAGTAAATAGGCTGGATGTGAGTCTGTGTCTCTCCAGTAATATAGGCTGGATGTGAATCTGTGTCTCTCCAGTAATATAGGCTGGATGTGAGTCTGTTCTCTCCCAGTAATATAGGCTGGATGTGAGTTGTGTCTCTCCCAGTATAAAGCTGGATGTGAGTCTGTGTCTCTCCAGTAATATAGGCTGATGTGAGGCTGTGTCTTCCCAGTAATATAGGCTGATGTGAGTCTGTGTCTCTCCCAGTAATATAGGCTGGATGTGAGTCGTGTTCTCTCCAGTAATATAGGCTGGATGTGAGTCTGTGTCTCTCCCAGTAATATAGGCTGGATGTGAGTCTGTGTCCTCCAGTAATATAGGCTGGATGTGAGTCTGTTCTCTCCTAGTAATATAGCTGGATGTGAGTCTGTGTCTTCCCAGTAATAAGGCTGGATGTGAGGTCTGTTCTCTCCCAGTAAATAGGCTGGATGTGAGGCTGTGTGTCTCTCCCAGTAATATAGGCGATGTGAGGTCTGTGTCTCCCAGTAATATGGCTGGATGTGAGTCTGTGTCTCCCCAGTAATATAGCTGGATGTGAGGTCTGTGTCTCTCCCAGTAATATAGGCGGATGTGAGTCTGTGTCTTCCCGTAATATAGGCTGGATGTGAGCTCTGTGTCTCTCCAGTAAATAGGCTGGATGTGAGCTCTGTGTCTCTCCAGTAATAGGCTGATGTGAGCTCTGTGTCTCTCCAGTAATATGGCTGGATGTGAGCTCTGTGTCTCTCCCAGTAATATAGCTGGATGTGAGGTCTGTTTCTCTCCAGTAATATAGGCTGGATGTGAGTCTGGTCTCTCTCCCATAATAAGGCGGATGTGAGTCTGTTTTCCAGTATATAGGCTGGATGTGAGCTCTGTATCTTCTCCATAAAAGGCTGGATGTGAGCTGTGTGTCTCCCAGTAATATAGCGGATGTGAGCTCTGTGTCTCTCCCAGTAATATAGCTGGATGTGAGTCTGTTCTCTCCCAGTAAATAGGCTGGATGTGAGCTTGTGTCTCTCCCAGTAATAGCGGATGTGAGGTCTGTGTCTCTCCCAGTAATATAGGCGGATGTGAGCTCTGTATCTCTCTCCAGTAATAGGCTGGATTGAGGCTGTGTGTCTCCCAGTAATAAGGCTGGATGTGAGTCTGTGTCTCTCCAGTAATATAGGCTGGATGTGAGTCTGTGTGTCTCTCCAGTAATATAGGCTGGATGTGAGCCTGTGTTCTCTCCCAGTAATATAGGCTGGATGTGAGTCTGTGTCTCTCCCAGTAATATAGGCTGGATGTGAGCTCTGATCTCTCACAGTAAATAGGCTGGATGGAGTCTGTGTCTCTCCCAGTAATACAGGGATGTGAGGTCTGTATCTCTCTCCAGTAATAGGCTGGATGTGAGCGCTGTGTGTCTCTCCAGTAATATAGGCGGATGTGAGTCTGTGCTCTCCAGTAATATAGGCTGATGTGAGTCTGTATCTCTCTCCCAGTAATAGCTGATTGAGCTGTGCTCCAGTATACGTGTGAGGTCTTGTGTCTCTCCCAGTAATATAGGCTGGATGTGAGTCGTGTATCTCTTCCAGTAATATAGGCTGATGTGAGCTCTGTGTCTCTCCCAGTAATATAGGCTGGATGTGAGGTCTGTATCTCCTCCAGTAATATAGGCTGGATGTGAGATCTGTGTGTCTCTCCCAGTAATATAGGCTGGATGTGAGGTCTGTTCTCCCAGTAATATAGGCTGGATGTGAGCTCTGTGTCTCTCTCCAGTAATATAGGCTGGATGTAAGCTCTGTGTCTCTCCCAGTAATATAGGCGGATGTGAGGTCTGTTCTCTCCCAGTAATATAGGCTGGATGTGAGCTTGTGTCTCTCTCCCAGTAATATAGGCTGGATGTGAGCTCTGTGTCTCTCCAGTAATATAGGCTGGATGTGAGCTCTGTGTCTCTCCCAGTAATATAGGCTGGATGTGAGTCTGTGTCTCTCCAGTAATATAGGCTGGATGTGAGGTCTGTATCTCTCCCAGTAAATAGGCTGGATGTGAGCGCTGTGTGTCTCTCCCAGTAATATAAGCTGGATGTGAGCTCTGTTCTTCTCCTGTAATATAGCTGATGTGAGGTCTGTGTCTTTCCCAGTAATATAGGCTGAATGTGAGGTCTGTGTCTTTCCCAGTAATATAGGCTGAATGTGAGCTCTGTGTCTCTCCAAGTAATATTGGCTGGATGTGAGCTCTGTGTCTCTCCCAGTAATATAGGCTGGATGTGAGTCTGTGTTCTCCCAGTAATATAGGCTGGATGTGAGGTCTGTATCTCTCCTAGTAATATAGACTGGATGTGAGCTCTGTGTTTCTTTCCCAGTAATATAGACTGGATGTGAGGTCTGTGTCTCTCCCAGTAATATATATCAAAAAACTGACCGGCACATCCAAACTTAGATTCAGTGTGAACAGGTGCTAAACCTAGAGTCACCAACACATATACATACAAGAAGAAAAGGTAGCACACTGTAGCGCTATAGCTTGCAAACACGAAATATGAAAAATATGAAAAATGAATTACATCATTACCTTAGAAATATGAAAAATTGAGAAGTCTTAGCGCATAAGATTAGCACCTGTTCACACTGAATCTAAGTTTGGATGTGCCGGTCAGTTTTTTGATATGTATACATTTACCTTCTGCCTGAGCACTCCACCTGGTGGTCACAGGCCTTTTAATTACAGCAGGTTCATCACCCCTCCACAGAGATGTAGATTTTAGTCTGAAAAGAGGATTCATAGGTTCCCATGCAGACAGACTTTTCTAAAGCGAGGATAGGCATTAGTTAGGGACCTGATATACGAGAAGAGCCTTGACGTGGCTATCAGGCTCACATAATTTGGCCATCTTATGCGCTAAGACTTCTCAATTTTTCATATTTCTAAGGTAATGATGTAATTCATTTTTCATATTTCGTGTTTGCAAGCTATAGCGCTACAGTGTGCTACCTCTCCCAGTAATATAGGCTGGATGTGAGATCTGTGTATCTCTTCCAGTAATATATGCTGGATGTGAGGTCTGTGTGTCTCTCCCAGTAATATAGGCTGGATGTGAGATCTGTGTATCTCTTCCAGTAATATATGCTGGATGTGAGGTCTGTGTGTCTCCTAGTAATATAGGCTCGATGTGAGGTCTGTATCTCTCTCCCAGTAATATAGGCTGTATGTGAGGTCTGTGTCTCCCAGTAATATCGGCTGGATGTGAGGTGTGTGTCTCCCAGTAATATCGGCTGGATGTGAGGTCTGTGTCTCTCCCAGTAATATATGCTGGATGTGAGCTCTGTGTCTCTCCCAGTAATCTAGGCTGGATGTGAGGTCTGTATCTCTCTCTCAGTAATATAGGCTGGATGTAAGGTCTGTGTCTCTCCCAGTAATATAGGCTGGATGTGAGCTCTGTGTGTCTCCCAGTAATATAGGCTGGATGTGAGGTCTGTGTCTCTCCCAGTAATCTAGGCTGGATGTGAGCTCTGTGTCTCTCCAAGTAATATTGGCTGGATGTGAGCTCTGTGTCTCTCCCAGTAATATAGGCTGGATGTGAGGTCTGTGTCTCTCCCAGTAATATAGGCTGGATGTGAGTTATGTGTGTCTCTCCCAGTAATATAAGCTGGATGTGAGCTCTGTGTCTCTCACAGTAATATAGGCTGGATGTGAGGTCTGTGTCTCTCCCAGTAATATAGGCTGGATGTGAGATCTGTGTCTCTCACAGTAATATAGGCTGGATGTGAGGTCTGTATCTCTCTCCCAGTAAATAGGCTGGATGTGAGCGCTGTGTGTCTCTCCCAGTAATATAAGCTGGATGTGAGCTCTGTGTCTTTCCCTGTAATATAGGCTGAATGTGAGTTCTGTGTCTTTCCCAGTAATATAGGCTGGATGTGAGGTCTGTGTCTCTCCCAGTAATATTGGCTGGATGTGAGCTCTGTGTGTCTCCAAGTAATATAGGCTGGATGTGAGGTCTGTATCTCTCCTAGTAATATAGACTGGATGTGAGCTCTGTGTTTCTTTCCCAGTAATATAGACTGGATGTGAGGTCTGTGTCTCTCCCAGTAATATAGGCTCGATGTGAGGTCTGTATCTCTCTCCCAGTAATATAGGCTGTATGTGAGGTCTGTGTCTCCCAGTAATATCGGCTGGATGTGAGGTCTGTGTCTCCCAGTAATATCGGCTGGATGTGAGGTCTGTGTCTCTCCCAGTAATATATGCTGGATGTGAGCTCTGTGTCTCTCCCAGTAATCTAGGCTGGATGTGAGGTCTGTATCTCTCTCTCAGTAATATGGCTGGATGTAAGGTCTGTGTCTCTCCCAGTAATATAGGCTGGATGTGAGCTCTGTGTGTCTCCCAGTAATATAGGCTGGATGTGAGGTCTGTGTCTCTCCAAGTAATATTGGCTGGATGTGAGCTCTGTGTCTCTCCCAGTAATATAGGCTGGATGTGAGGTCTGTGTCTCTCCCAGTAATATAGGCTGGATGTGATGTCTGTATCTTTCTCCCAGTAATACAGGTTGGATGTGAGATCTGTTTCCCAGTAATACAGGCTAGATGGGCTTTAGACACTTAGTACAACATTTAAAAGGGGTTGTGCATGAGAAGATAAATATGCTTTCTTCCTGAAATGGCACCCCCACCTGTCCACCGATTGCGTCTGGTATTGCAGCTCAGCCAAATTCATGTGCATGGTTTGTGGGTTTTATAACATTCTTTTCTTTTGTTTTAAATGATTCACAGTAAATGATTATATTAAATGTATTATGTTGTATATTTAAATAATGCAAAGAAAAAAAAGATTTATGTACTCTATATACTGTACTATAATAATAGACCTACCTAAACAGAAAAAAGAATGACAAAACTAATGTAAAGAGTTAAGAGGGTGCCAATTTTGATTTCAGTGTAATACAGCTGCATATGATGAGTTTCCAACATCTCTGTTCTATCAAATTTTGTGGGTTTTTTTTTGCCTTAAATATATATATATATTTACTTGGTGTAAATGCCGCTGTTTTCCTGAATCCGGCGATGTTTTTCTTTTCTTCCTGCGCCTCTCAGTTCCTGAGATTGGGCTTCTCTTTCACGTGTATAAATCTAGTCTTTTTAACAAGTGGGTGTAGTCTTCAGCTCTCTCGTTGAGGACCACACCGATTTGTCCAACAAGACGTGATTCTTTATTTATACGCATATCTCAGGAACGGAGAGGCGCATGCAAAAAAGAAAAACATCGCCGGATTCAGGAGAACAGCCTCACCTACAAAGAAAATGACATATTTATGGCAAATGACTGATCCTCGCGTTAAATTCTCTTTTGTCCTTTCAGCCGTTCGGTTGTGCCTTATGCCATTATTCGTGTAATATTCCTGGCTCACTGAAAAGACATTACAACAAAAAGCATCCAAACGAAGAATGCGTGAACTCCGGATCTGGAGAAGTCTCCTCCGAAGCCCTGGTCCTCCAAGGTAAGAGCCTCGAGACTTATAGACACAGCTCCGTCTCTTCTTCTGTCCCTCTCCTCTTTAGGAGTAGTCAGCGTGTAACTGCTGCAGCCAATCAGTGTCCCCAGGGATTGAATGCAGCTGTCAACTACCAACCACGACGGAGAAAACGGAACCAATATATGGTTAACGGGAAGGGGATTGTTAATTTATAGTTTAACCCCTTAACAGATGAGCAGATACTCTTTAGCCTATTGCGCACTTGTTGGTAAAATAGCCCTAACGTATTCACTTTTTTTATGGGCTACTAAAATTTATTTTTGCAACTTCTCAGGCTGTAATACTTTTTTTTTTTTTAAGCTTTTTATGCTTAATTTCTACACTTATTCAGGCTTTGGATAAATTAATGTGTTATTTACATTCCTTTTGTGACGCTGCAATAGAAAAAAAAAGCGATTTGGGAGGAATTTTTTTTATACCGTTCACATTTTACACTAAATGACCTGATGAATTAATGCTTCATGTTATTACAGACACGTGGATTCCAATTATGGATATATATATATATATATATATATATATATATATTATTTTTTTTTTTTTTTTTAATTGTAATGTATATTCAATAAAGTTTGTTCTAAAAGAGTTTTCCAGGACTTATACAGTCATGGCCAAAAGTGTTGGCACCCTTGAAATTGTTCCAGAAAATAAAGCATTTCTGCCAGAAAATTATTCCAATTACACGTTTTCTTACACGTGTTTATTTCCTTTGTGTGTATTGTAGCACCACAATAAAACAGAGAAGAAAAGAAGGTGGCAAATTGGACATAATTTCACACACAACCTCAAAAATGGGAGGACAAAATGGTTGGCACCCTCAACTTAATATTTGTTTGCGCACCCTTGGAATAAATAGCTTCAATCAGTTGCTTCCTATAACCATCAACAAGCTTCTTACACCTCTCACCTGGGATTTTGGGTGACTCTTCTTTTGCAATCTGCTCCAGGTCTCTCATACATGAAGGTGCCTTCTCCCAACAGCAATTTTAAGATCTCTCGAAATCTCCAGCACTTTATTTCCATCCATTTCTTTGGCCTTCCTAAAGTATGTTTGGGTTCATTGTCCTGCTGAAAGACCCATAACCTAGGGCAGAAACCCAGAATTCTGACACTAGGCACTACATTGTGACCCAAAATCCATTGGTATTCTTCAGATTTCATGATACCTTGCACACAGTCAAGACACCCAGGGCCAGAGGCATCAAAACAACCCCAAAGTATCTTTGAACCTCCACTATATTTGACTGTAGGTAATGTTTTTTTTTTTCTTTTGTAGGCCTCATTTCCTTTTTCGGTAAACAGTAGAACGATATGCTTTATCAAAAACCTGTATCTTTGTCTCATCTGCCCACAAGACTCTTTCCCAGAAGGATTTTGGCTTACTTACTGTTACAGTGGAAACTCGCGTGCCTTCTCGGCACCACCCTACCAATCATGGCCACTGAGCATTGTCTCCTCGCATCAGGTCGGTTCGCTGAGGTCTGTTCCTGCTGCACTACTTTGCACTTCTACTAAAGCATGGTGTTTCATGTTCTCATGCGACGTGGCCGCTCTCTGTAGGAATTTAACTCTGCTGTTCTGCAGAGATATGGCTCCCTGGCCTATCCAATTTGACGAGTCTCCATATAACGCAACTCTTCTCACCACCAATTGCTCGAACCCAGAAGTCCACGTTTATGTATACTTATCTCTGTATTCCGCTTCTCGTTACCAACCCAGCTAGTTTTTTGTCCTGTCTGACCTCTCAGTTCCTGAACCTGGCTATTCATACTGACCCTTTGCTGCTTCCCCGACCTCAGACCGTCTGACCACATTTTGTCTTGGCCTTCCTTTACCTTGTTCCGGGGCCTCTGAGCCTCCGTTCAGCTTCTGCGGACCCTGGCACTGCTCTGGAGTTGTAACTGGCGACTACCTGCTGCCAAACCTAACCTCACCACTCTAGTGAACACCAGGTAGTTGCTTTGTCATGCCCTTCCAGGGTAAACCCGGCCTGTTGCGAGTGGCTCCACACCCACCATCGTTACACCTACTTACATTTTGGCAAACTGCAGTCTAGCTTTTTACGTCTCTGTGTCAGCAGTGGGGTCCTCCTGGGTTTCCGGCCATAGCATTTCATTTCATTCCACTGTGGACAGAGAGTTCACACTGACACTGGTTCGCCTTGGGCCTGCAGGAAAGTTAGAATTTCTTTGGAACTTGATTGGGGCTGCTTATCCACCATCCGGACTATCCTGTGTTGCAACCTTTCATCAATTTTTCTCTGACGTCTCATCAAGGGAGATTAGCTACAATACCATGGGTTGTAATATTCTTGATATTTTTGCGCACTGTGGACAAAGGAACATCAAGATCTCTGGAGATGGACTTGTAACCTTGAGATTTTTGATATTTTTCAACAGTTTTGATTCTCAAGTCCTCACACAGTTCTCTTCTCCTCTTTCTGTTCTCCGTGCTTAGTGTGGCACACGCAGATACACAATGCCAAGATTGAGTCAACGTCTCCCCTATCTACCTGGTTTCAGGTGTGATTTTCTTATTGCTCACACCTGTTACTTGCCACAGGTGAGTTTGAACAAGTATCACAAGCTTAAAAAAAAAAAGTTGTTTATCCACAATTTTGGAAAGGTGCCAACAATTTTGTCCTGTCCATTTTTGAGCTGTTGTGTGAAATTACGTCCAATTTGCTATTTTTTTCTTTTTTTTTTACTTGCTTCAAAGCACTCGAAAGAAATAAATGTGTATAACAAAACGTGTAATTTCAAGAGTGCCAACACTTTCGGCCATGATTGTATATTGTTGACCTTCCATCTGAGCAGTTTGCCTGACAGCCAAAGACCCTCTCATTATAACTTCTTCATTCCCTTTTTAAAGGGGTTTTTCACTACTATGATTATGATGATTTACTCCAAAGTTCCCCATACACATTAGTATCTTTGGTCTTAACCATTATTAAGCCGACAGCCACTTTCACAACTCCCCATGCACAAGAATATTTTGCTTGGGTGACCTCTGCCAGCTTGGCCAACTTTAGTTTGTGTATTGGGGACTTTAGGATAGGACACCAATACCGATCAGTCAGGAATCAGCACCTGGCATCCTACCCATCAGCTGCGGTGGCCAGATGTTAACCACGTACAGAGCCAGGCCAGTATACATTGTTTAGGGCCGCTCCTACGTCCTGCATGTAAGGTAAGATTCCTTAAAAAGGAGCTAAGGTGCACTGATCTTATATTGGTGACCATCCTGTGGCTAGGTCATCATTATGGTGAGACTGGACAGTCCCTTTAAGAATCGACAACGCTTCTTTTCTAGTGTCAATAGTAATGTCTTAAGATACCGATCCGTGTGTCGTGTAGAACAATGGTAGATATTATGGCAGCAGGTTCAACTTCTGTAAAGGCGACGTCATGTATGAGCCAACCCTAAGAACCCTACACGCTCTTCGCTCCTGATGTCATGCTGATTTGGCATGGACGACAGAACCGACGAGGACGACTCTCCGATCTGAAGCATCTCTATTCACCTGCAATGTTTCTCGAGAAGGAGAAAGTTACAAGGCAGAATTGGTAAATGAAGTCACAGGAAGGGCAGAGATATGGGTGCCCACCACTTCTTCTAGATTGTATCTCGCGAAGACAGTCCATGTCCGTGCTCCCTGATACAGCACATGGACGTCATAGAGGGGTGTGCCCTTCTCGATATACCACTCACGAGTCAGAAGAGAGCGTTGCTCCGGAGAAAAAAAAAGCTAGTCTGTCAAAAGCAAGTTATTGGCATAGTTTTTGATTATAAGGCCGGTCGGGATGCAGCTCAGCGGCAGGTCATGGTCTAGAAACATTTTGGTGCCATCTTCGTGTTTCCTCTTGACTCCAAAGACCCAGAGATATACATTTTCGTAACCAGTCCTGTGGCCAAGCTCTTAAAAATCTTATGTTTCTACATTTGCAAGGCAGGTTTTAAATTTAGCACCCTTCTTCTCTCATTTTGGGGATTGTCTGTGACTATGACGGCCAACCTTCTGGTCACCGGTAGTTTGGAGAAACTTTTTAATAACCTGTTCTTTCCAAGTAAATGAGTTGTCTGGGAATTAATTTCCTCAAGTCTTCATGTCAATTAATCAGTGGACGGTTGCACATTCCACGCGTGATCGTCTGGTCTCGTCTAGTGCGCCTTAATTAAACCTTTCCAGATCTTTAATTAATTTTCTACGTGGTTGTAGCCATCTTCTTGTAAAAGCAATACCCAGAATGAGCTATTCAGGCGTCCTGTTTTTTTCTTTTGCTTTGTTTTGATTGATGGAGCTTAGACTAAGTTACTGTGACAAAATGTAACACAAAAAACACCTTCCAAATAAACTCAAAAAAGGGTCCAGAGTTTTTATCTTAATTAAAATTATTTTATTTTATTTGAACATAATTAAAAATAGTACAGAGTAACAACACCAAGCAGAAAAAGGAGCGGAAATAAATTATTCTTAACACAATTGTAAGTTGATTTCACAAAAAGAATATAAAAATTATATAAAAAAAAACTTATAGAAAAATTAATAATAAATTACTTGATCTAAATGCATACTATTCTAATCCATATAATGAAAGTGCTATTGTGCAATTGATTCCATAAATAATAGCAGCATAAAAATAACAAGGTTCAAATCAACAAAAGGAATAATTAATTTTATTAATAAATAAAAAATAAAAAAAGTGCTATTGTGCAATCCTGATGCCAGCAAGGATAGGGGAACAGAGATATTTCAGTTTTAATCTAAATGTGCAAAAAAGCAATCAATAGTAAAAATAACATATCCTGTAACACCCCTATGTGTCCAAAAAGATCTCTATCAAAAGGTGCCAATGTGCCTGCTAGTAAAAAAAAAAGACAAAGTAAGCTAGTTGCCAAAATTGCAACTAGCCAAATAATCCCTTAATAATGGCTGTTATCAATATATCATTAGTCGACTGACACATAAAGTGCTAATGTGCGAATAGATTAAATAGCAACCTCAATATACAAAAATATTGGACACTAAAGATAAATAAATGCCAGTATTGCACTTAAAAAGGAGAGAGATTTTTCACAGTCCCAGCCTGCCGCCTCAACGCGCGTTTCGCCGTTCTTCGTCAGTAGGCTGTTGTTGTTACTCTGTACTATTTTTAATTATGTTCAAATAAAATAATTTTAATTAAGATAAAAACTCTGGACCCTTTTTTGAGTTTATTTGGAAGGTGTTTTTTGTGTTATTGATTGAATAGAGTTATATATTCATTGTTTTCCGAATAGGGATATTTTGTGTGTAATATGTGACAAAATGTGTAACGTTTTTTTCTGATTACCCTGGAGAGGTTCAGGTCACATTATGTTGTTGATTTACTTATATTTTTGTTTTCTTTCCTCTATTTGATAGACCTGCTTGCACTGAGCCTTCTGATTTTGGAGCTACAGGTTCAGGGCTCAGTGGGCATTCCCTGTATAAGTCATCTTTATCCTCCCCACTCTTCTCCTCTCTCCCGGTGCTGTTTTGACTTGGTTAGTCCATCCATGATTTCAGTAAGGGCCAACAGATTTTCATCCATCAGTGTTGTCATTGTGTAGATAGGACAAGTTCCGAAGTTAACGGCACCAAAAGGGGTCAATTTACATGCACGAAAATCACTGCATCCGCTGTCTTATTCTGATTCTTAGACAAGTCTCCCCCCATTCAAAGTCACTCTCCAGGACAAATGGAAAGAACACCGATACTAACCTTATTAACCTCACATGGAAATCGTTTTCACTGGTAAAACCTAGATTAGTTTAATACTGTCCATCTGAACACAACCTAGAAAATCCTTGTTTTAAATCTTGGGGAACTATTACTTGGTTGGGTAAAAAAAAAGCCCCTCTGTGCCCTACAAAAATGACCACAGTTGTAACTACAAAGTTCAGGAGTAGGTTAAAGGGAACATCCAGGTCAGAAATGTGGTATTTTAAGATGTGACTCTCGCCTGATTGTTGGTTGGGACATGCCTCCTACCTGATTGGGGGATGGAAGGCGCCACCCACCGTCTGGAGACCCCGTGGAGAGCGATCTGCTGCCTGCAACATCCTTCAGCATGACCGGTTTGGCAGTGGGTCAGTAATGGTGTGGGGTGGCATTTGTTTGGAGGGTCACACAGCCCTCCATGTGTTCGCCAGAGGTAGCCTGACTGCCATTAGTTACCGAGATGAGATCCTCAGACCCCTTGTGAGACCATATGCTGGTGCGGTTGGCCCTGGGTTCCTCCTAATGCAGGACAATGCCAGACCTCATGTGGCTGGAGTGTGTCAGCAGTTCCTGCAAGATGAAGGCATTGAAGTTATGGACTGGCCTGCCCGTTCCCCAGACCTGAATCCGATTGAGCACATCTGGGACAGCATGTCTCGCTCCATCCACCAACGTCACGTTGCACCACAAACTGTCCAGGAGTTGACAGATGCTTTAGTCCAGATCTGGGAGGAGATCTCTCAGGAGAACATCCGCAACCTCATCAGGGGCATGCCCAGGTGTTGTAGGGAGGTCATATAGGCACGTGGAGGCCACACACAATACTGAGCATCATTTTGACTTGTTTCCACTTTAATTTTGTCTTGTTTTGATTTTCATTTTGACCTGTTTCCACTTTTATTTTTGGGGTCTCCCCAAATCCAGGCCTCCATTGGTTCAAAAATTTGATTTCCATTGATGATTTTTGTGTGATTATGTTGACAGCACATTCAGCTTTGTACAGAACAAAGTATTCAATGAGAATATTTCATTCATTTAGATCTAGGATGTGTTATTTCAGCCATCCAGCAGCGCCATCTTGGAGGAGGAATTTTGTTTTCTGTAGCAAGATGGCGCCTGCGCAGTAGCAGCCATCGGATGACCTCTATATACACCGATAGCTGCTACTGCGCAGGAGCGGCGGGCGCCATTTTCAAATAGATTTTTTTTTTCGGAATATCAAGATAACTTCAACCATAATAATTATATGCACATTACACATGCGATTATGTTACAGCACAGGAGCAACATCCAGCACCTGCCTGCAGAAAGGTTTTATTTTATAATATGTATATATATTCATTATGTAAACTTGGGGGCAGGTCAGTGAGGGATCAGTGACCGGTCAGCAGTCTCCATTATGAATACCTACCCAGAGCCCTACATGCAGACCCCCCACAGACCACCCCGGAGCACGAGCATATCATTAACTCAAAACTGAAAATAAAGACTAAACAACAACCACAAGACGGATTTCATCACCAGGTATCATTGTAATCAGTATAACGGCGGCGACCTGACACTGTCTGTAGGTTACTGAGCACAATCCT
Source organism: Oophaga sylvatica (assembly GCA_033576555.1). NCBI lineage: Eukaryota > Metazoa > Chordata > Amphibia > Anura > Dendrobatidae > Oophaga > Oophaga sylvatica. The sequence goes on along the minus strand of JARQOD010000006.1, from coordinate 435,126,044 downwards.
GCTGACAGGGGCACTTTAATGTGCTCCAAAACAGTTTTACTTCTTGGTGAGTGTGGGGGGTGGGGTGGTAATAAGTAGTCTCTAAAGTTAAAGTGCACTGAGGCAGTGAAGACATTTCAAGCGTCTTAATTATTATAGTCGTAGCTAAAAGTTTTGAGACCAACACAAATTTTGCTTCTTCAGTGCTTTATATCTTTTAGTCGGATGTTTCTACGGTTACAGAAGTAAAATATATAAACTTTTCATAAGTTTTTAAACTTTTATGGACAAATACATCAAGTTTACGGAACGACTCTATATTTAATGTTGATCCTTATTTATCTAAGCTTTTGCCCTTCTTCCCGGCAGCTGGATATCGGCTTCAGGGCCAAATCCTCACTGATGGCCGCCTGCTCTTGTCTCATCAGTGCTTGGGGTTTGTCACAATTTCTAAGTTTTTCTTTGTCACTTTTTGAGGGTTATACGCAGGTTCTCAATGGGATTGAGAACTAGGCAGTGTCCTGGCCATGGACCCACAGTTTCACCGAGATCCTGAGTTATCACTTTGGCCATCTCCCATAGTTCCCATCATGCTGGAAAAACCAAAGGTCATCCGCAAATTGCTCCTGCATGGTGGGAGAAGTTACTCTTGGAGGATGTTTAGATACCATTCTTTATTCATGGCCATGTTCTCAGGCAAAATTTTGCATGAGCCTTCTCCATGGATGAAAAGCCCCCACACGAGTGGTCTGAGGAGGCTTTACTTCTGGCAGACACAGGACTCAGGGTAGTGCTCACCTTTTCTTCTCCAAACAATCAATTTTGCAGATGTTCCAAACAGTCTGAAAGGGCTTCATAAGAGAATATACTTTACCCCGTCCTCTGTAGAATGTCAGTCTGTTCATAATGATTTTCTTGGCATTTTTGCTGCTCTTGTCACCAGGCTGTCTCCAAAAGTCTTCGCCTGAATGACTCCTGCCTGCTGCCATCTCGGAGCAAGCTCTGCACTGGTGATGAACTGATCTTGTAGTCGACCCTTTGAATGTGGGTTTTGTAATTAAGTTAATTTTCATGACTTTTTGGGGGGGGGGGCATTTCATCTGATCTCTTTTCATAACTACCTAGATTAAAACAAAAGCAGCAAACCTTTTGTAAGCCAAAATTTGTATCACGTCTCAAAACTTTTGGCCACGACTGTAGACAACTTAAAAACTGTAGGACGTTCTAAATAAAAAGAAGGAAATAATTGAAAGGCGTTTGCATTGTTCCTTAGGGAATGGGGTTGGCTGGTTTCGGTAGGTCGTGTCTACCAGCCTATACGTATGGAGTCTCCCGACACTTCGCCCAAGGAGGCGAAAAGCATAGAGGATTTTGAAGTTCTGCTCCCAATCTTTTTTTTTTTTTTTTCATGAAACCGAGATGTTTGCTAATGAAAACACAAGCACACTCGGCCACACACAGAGCGTGCATGTCTGTAGGTGGTCGCGAAAAATCAGATGTTGACCCTACGAGCGTTCAGATGATAGCTAATCAAGGTGTGTGGCTCTCTTTATCCAGGGTGCTTTGATACAAGACTGGAGAAGCAGACTGGAACGTTGCCCGAGAAAAAAGAATTGTTTTAACTAGTATTCTGCCATATTTTTGCATTCTATAATAGGAATATAACACAGCCTTCATTTCTGATACACATTTTATAGTATCTGGAGCTGAGGACCCGGCCTCTGCTCAATCTTTATGACTTCTGGGACTCTAAATGGCCATAAACCCTCATACAAATTAGATTTTCTCTTGCCCGTTGGCAGCTCGTTTCAATGGCCTTTTTTCAATGAGCACATCTGAAAATTAGACTCGGAGGGAATACATTTATTAATAATGGCTGGAATTACAGATATTATCTACGGCTATTTCCTATCCTCCTTGCCAGCGTGGAAGCGCAAAATTACGGTATCATTAAACTCTGTGGAGGAGCTGTTCGCGTTAACCCTAGAGGAAAGTATAAATAACTACATTGAGATCTACACATTTTTATTTTTTTAATTCAGCCTGTCTCAAGAATTTTTGTGACGCCCTAGATCAGGGGTCTCAAACTCGCGGGCCAATTGCGGCCCTCGGGACACGAGTTTGCGGCCCCCACCTCATGGGCCCTCGGTATATACTTTGCGGCCCTCGGCTGGGATCTCACATGCGAGAAACACCGCATGTGAAATCCCAGTCACTGGTAGTACCGGTCATTAAGGTCATGAATATGGACGCCACTCCTCTCATAGGCGTGCCGCCCATATTCATAAGCTTAATGAGCGGTACCACAGAAAGATGGCGGCGCCGGGCATACTCACCTCATCTCCTGCTGCTGCCCGCGCTTCCTGTCTCTGACACAGAGAGCAGCGCCGCTGAATGACGTCATCATTCAGCGGCCTGCTCTGTCAGAGTGAGGAAGAGTGGGCACCGGCGGTGATGCTGCGGACAGGTGAGAGGTGGTGTGTGTGTGTGTGGACAGGTGAGAGGTGGTGTGTGTGTGTGTGTGTGTAGGAGAGCGATGGGAAAAGCAATGATGGCAGTAATGGGGAAAAGCAATGATGGCAGTAATGGGGAAAAGCAATGATGGGAGTGATAAGGGAAAGCAATGATGGGAGTGATGGGGAAAAAGCAATGGGGGGAATGAGCGCTGGGGGAGGATGAGCGCTGGGGAGAATGAGCGCTGGGGAGAATGAGCGCTTGGGGGAAATAAGCGCCGGGGGAGAATGAGCGCCGGGGGAGAATGAGCGTCGGGGGAGGATGAGTGCCGGGGGAGGATGGGCGCCGGGGGAGGATGAGCTCTGGGGGAGAATGAGCGCTGGGGGGAGGATGAGCGCTGGGGGGAGGATGAGCTCTGGGGGAGAATGAGCGCTGGGGGGAGGATGAGCGCTGGGGAGGATGAGCGCTGGGGGGAATGAGCGCTGGGAGGATGAACGCTGGGGAGGATGAACACTGGAAAATAAGCGCTGGGGAGGATGAGCGCTGGGGGAGAATGAGCGCTGGGGGAATGACTTCTTGCTGTTAATCAGTTAATGTTTACTTGTCCACCACTGCAGTGTCAAAAGAGGAAGACAGCGAGACAGGCAGCAACATCACATCAGAGAGCTCTTGACCTCGAAACAGAAAATCCTCAGATCCTGGTATTGTAACATAATATTAAGGATAATATTTATTAATTGATATTGCGCTATTAACTCCACAGGACTATACATACATCATCAACACTGTCCCCATTGGGACATTTGATAACATTGGAATGTTTTTGTAAGAGCTTTTCTTGTGGAAAACCTGATGCGACCCAGCCTCACCTAGATTCTACCTCCAGCGGCCCCCGGGTAAATTGAGTTTGAGACCCCTGCCCTAGATAGTGGTGAACTCTTCCAAGAAAAATCCACCTGATGTGTTAATATCGCATCCCTTTAAAATGGCTCTTTCACACGTTTTGATATTTCCGGTACTGGAAAAACTAGTACTGGAGATACACATGTTTGTGTGTTTAATAAATGTGGCAACCGTGTGCCCCATCAGTATCACATGTACCGGCGCCTGGGAATCAGCGGTACTGTTCTCGCTGTTTCCCGGCGCCAGGCACTGAAGACAGCGCACATCACTGTCCCATGCTCACGTTGCAAGCAGCGCAAGAAAGAGAGGATGTTAAGAGTTTTATTCAACTGATAACAGCAAGAGCAGGCAGCAGCTGATGAGAGTATTCATCACCTGCCGCCTGCGCAAAAAAAAAAAAATGACGTGGGGTTCCACTGTAGTTTTGATAACTAGCAAAGCAAAACTGATAGCTGCGTGCTGCAACCCACAGATGTCAGCTTTTGCAAGGCTGGTTGACAAGAATAGAGGGGTCCCACGCCGTATTTTTTTAAATTATTTAAATAAAAATAACAGCATGGGGTCTCCCCCATTTTTGACAACCAGCCTGTCAGGATCCCGTCTGGGTTGGAGCCGATGTTACTGCAAACACTAGGGAAAGCAGAGGCAGGCAGCGTAGTCAGAAGGCAGGCCGAGGTCGGTACACAGGAAAGCAGTGTTTGTAGCAGGGAAGCAGGCAAATAACGTAGTCAGGTGGCAGCCGGAGGTCGGTACACAGGAAAGGCAGTTCGGTAGCAGAGGAGCAGGCAGATAACGTAGTCAGGTGGCAGCAGGAGGTCGGTACACAGGAGAGCAGTGTTTGTAACAGCAGGAGAAAGAGCTTGACTAAAGGCTGGAAGCACAATAATCTCGCAATGACACACCCACAGGGCCAGGTTTATATAGGGTGTGTAATTGGCAATCAGAGGCCCAATCAAGAGAGCACTAGGTGTAGCCAATCAGGAAGAACAGTCAATGGTATCTGGGTTCAGCAAGGAACCTTGCAGCCAGCAGAATAGCTCAGATGGTAGAGCTGCTGGCCAGTGGACAAGAGGCACTGGGTTCGATTCCTGACAGTACTCCCCTCCTTCCAGGATGGCCTCTGGACATCTCAGGAGCTGGCTTATCCGGTACCTTTGATGAAAGGCTCTTGTTAGTGTAGGAGCATGGACGTTGTCCCTTGGTTCCCATGAATTTTCCTCTGGTCCGTAACCCTTCCACTGCACCAGATACTGCAGTTTACCTCTGAATTTTCGGGAGTCCAGAATCTTATCCACAATGTATTCTTCTTCACCACGGATCCTTTCTGGTGGAGGAGGTGGCTGAATTCTTCCTGGAAACGGGTTTTCACAGAAGGGTTTGAGCAAGGATATGTGAAACACTGGATGAATCTTTAGATTGTTGGGAAGTTTTAAACGAAAAGCAACCTGGTTAATTTTTGCAGAAATTTGAAAAGGTCCAATGAATTTCTGACCCAATTTGGAGGATGGCACGTGTCTTAAGGTTTTTAGTGGACAGCCAAACTTTGTCTCCAACCTGAAGAGCAGGGGGCACTCTCCGATGTTTATCTGCTGCTTCCTTATATTCTTCCTGGGTCTTGAGCAATATCTCTGATAATTCCTTCTGGGATTCCTGTAATTTTGTAAGCCTGTCATTAACAGCAGGAATGGGAGTGTTCACTGGCAGATTAGGGATAAATACTGGATGTACTCCATAATTAGCAAAAAATGGGGTTTGAGATGTAGCGCTATGTATGGAGTTGTTGTAGGCAAACTCTGCTGTTGGTAAATAGTCCACCCAGTCATCCTGAAGATAGGAAATGAAGCAACGGAGGTATTGCTCCAAAGTCTGGTTCGTTCTCTCCGTCTGGCCATTGGACTGAGGATGGAAAGCGGTAGAAAGATTCACCGTGACTCCCAAGGCTGTACAGAAACTCTTCCAAAATTTTGACGTAAACTGAACGCCTCTGTCAGACACCACGCTGTCAGGAATTCCATGTAACCTGAATACTTCTTTGATCATCAGCTCTGCAGTTTTTTCAGCAGTAGGAATTCCTTCAGTTGGAATAAAGTGGGCCATTTTTGTGAGTCGGTCCACTATGACAAGGATGACGGTCATCTGTTTGGAAGGGGGTAGTTCCACAATAAAATCCATGGAAATAGATCCCCAAGGCCTGGATGGAACTGGGAGTGGTTGCAAGAGTCCTAGAGGAGACTATCGTGGGGTCTTGTTTCGTGCGCATGTTAAACAGGTTGAAACATATTTCCTCACGTCCTTCCTACAATTAGGCCACCAAAAGAAACGAAGTAGTAAGTCTTGTGTTTTTGCAACTCCAGGATGTCCTGCCAGTTTAGAATCATGGACACTTTTGAGGACTTCAAGGCGAGAAGATTCAGGTACATATATTTGGTGTTTCTGCATCCAAAACCCCTCTTTGAATGAAAGATCGACGTCTTCCGAAGGATGCTTAAGGAAAGAGTCCTCTTGATATCCATCTTTAATTCTATTACCTAGTCCTCTAGAGTGCAATATTCCCAAAAAATTTTTAGGGCCTAGAATTGTATCATCATTACTAGACCTCTCCTGAGGTTCCGAACACATCCTGGACAGGGCGTCAGCCTTGCCATTCCTTGAACCAGGCCGGTAAGAGATTATAAAATTGAATCTTGAGAAAAATAAGGCCCATCGTGCTTGTCTTGCAGACAATCTTTTTGCTGTACGGAGGAATTCAAGATTCTTGTGGTCCGTGAGGACAGTCACAGGGTGATTGGCACCTTCCAGAAGATGTCTCCACTCGGAGAAGGCAACTTTAATGGCTAACAGTTCTTTATTACCAATGTCGTAGTTCTTTTCTGCAGATGACATGGTGTGGGAAAGAAACGCACATGGGTGAAGTTGCATCTTGTCCCCAACTCGCTGAGACAGAATAGCTCCCACTGCAGAGTCCGAGGCGTCCACTTCGACAGTAAATGGCAATTCAGGATTTGGGTGTACTAACAATGGAGCAGACGTAAAAAGAGTTTTCAACTTGTCAAAAGCCTCCTGTGCCTCTGGAGACCAGAAAAATGCTTTTGTCTTTTTTGTTAGTGTAGTAATTGGTAGTATGATCCGTGAAAAGTTCTTTATAAATTTTCGGTAAAAATTTGCAAATCCTATGAAACGCTGGACGTCTTTTAAATTTCTTGGAACAGGCCAGTCCACTACAGCATTGATTTTGCCGGGATCCATGCTCAGACCCTCTGGGGAGATGATATATCCCAGAAATTGGATACTGGTTTGTTCAAACTCACATTTTTCAAGTTTAATGTAGAGATGGTTCTCCTGTAGTCGTTCCAAGACTAACTGGACGTGCCTGCGATGCTCTTCCAAGGTGTCTGAAAATATAAGAATGTCATCGAGATAAGCCACAACGAATTGGTCCAAGAAATCTCGAAATACATCATTAATAAAATGTTGAAAGGTGGCTGGGGCATTGCTAAGGCCAAAGGTCATAACAAGAGATTCAAAATGTCCATATCTCGTTCTGAAGGCGGTCTTCCACTCATCTCCTGGGCGAATCCGTATGAGGTTGTAAGCCCCTCTAAGATCCAGCTTCGTAAAGATTTTCGCAGAACGGAGTCTCTCAAATAGTTCAGGAATCAAGGGTAGCGGGTAGCGATTCTTGACAGTGATATTATTCATCTCTCTGTAGTCAATACATGGCCGCAGAGTGGAGTCTTTCTTTTCAACAAAGAACAGGGGTGCCCCAGCTGGAGATGTGGAAGGTCGAATAAAGCCTTTCTCTAAATTTTCATCCAGGAACTTTCTTAATACCTTCAATTCAGGTTCAGAAAGATTGTAAATCCGTCCAAATGGAATGGTTGCTCCTGGCAGCAATTCAATGGGACAGTCATAAGGACGGTGAGGAGGTAATTGATCTGCTTTCTTCTTACTGCAGACATCAGAGAACTGCTGATATTGAGGTGGTAGTTTCTCTTCCTTCTCATGCGAAATCTCAGAGATTTGGACTTGTTGGAGAACAGGGGGTTCCTTATGACAATTATTCTTACAGTAGTCAGATGGAAAGGTGATGGTCCTTGATGCCCAGTTGATAGAAGGGTTATGGACTGAAAACCAGGGGATCCCTAGAATAACCGGAAATTTCGGAGATGAAATAAGGTGGAAACTGACAGCTTCATGATGATCCGGGTCGATACAAATCTCCAGTTCGATTGTCTCATGCGTGACAGGTCCAGAAGACAAAGGTGATCCATTCACAGTTTCCATTTCAATTGGTGTGGATTTGGTCCTACTGGAAATATCATTATCACGTGTAAATTTTAAGTCCATAAAATTTCCTCCTGCTCCCGAATCCAACAGGGCAGAGCATTGTATTTTTTGGGTGCCCATTACAACCTGAATGGGGATTACAAAATGAGATGATGTGGTATGTATTTTGTCTATTTCTGGCGTTACTGATGAGATAGTCTGCAAGATGGAATCCGACTGCTGAGAAAGGTCCGTATTGCTGGCAGACCTGTTGTTGGTAAAGGCTATAGTCCTTTTGTTAGGACAGTTGATGGCATAGTGTCCAGGGTCCCCACAATAGAGGCAGAGATGTTCTGCACGTCGCCTCTCCTTCTCCTGTGCAGAGAGTGGTCTTCGGATGACGTCGATCTGCATCGGTTCAGACACAACTTGCGTCTTTTCTTGGTGGTCTGATGCTGAAAATGAGAAGCCAGGGCTATTCCCAAGTGCTCGCAGTCTCTCCTTTCTCCTTTCAGTAAGTCTCTGGTCAATCCAGATACATAGTTGAATAAAGTCCTCCAACTGGTCAGGGGTCTCAACCCTGGCAAGCTCGTCTTTCACTGGTTCTGATAACCCTCGTCGAAATTGACTTCTCTGGGCCGCTGGATTCCAGGTGGTGTCGGCTACCCAGCGACGGAACTCCGATGTATATTCCGCAACAGAGCGACGTCCTTGGCGCAAATTATGTAATTTGGTTTCTGCTGTGGCACAGCGGTTTGGGTCATCAAAAACTTGATTCATAGCTGCGATGAAAGCTTCCAGGTCATTAAGGAGGGCATAGTCCTTTTCTACATAAGGTGAAGCCCAAGCAAGAGCTTCATCCGTCAGGAGATTTATCATGAAAAAAACTTTCTTCCTCTCACTGGTAAAGGGAGCAGGTTGCATCTGGAAGTATATGCGGCATTGATTGAGGAATCCTCGGTACTGCTTGCGATCCCCACTGAACTTTGCAGGCAGCGGCAGCCGCGCATTTGATTCGGACCCTGAATTGCGCACGTCCAGTAGTTGTTTTTGTAGCTCAATTACTTCCTGTTGTATCGCCGTGAAATCAGTTTGTAACTTGGCATATTTTCCTTGAGAGTCAGTACAAAAACTTTGAAGCTCCGTAACTTGCCGCCTGAGGGTGTTCACAGCGGACTCCATTTTGGCGCGAGATTATTCTGTCAGGATCCCGTCTGGGTTGGAGCCGATGTTACTGCAAACACTAGGGAAAGCAGAGGCAGGTAGCGTAGTCAGAAGGCAGGCCGAGGTCGGTACACAGGAAAGCAGTGTTTGTAGCAGGGAAGCAGGCAAATAACGTAGTCAGGTGGCAGCCGGAGGTCGGTACACAGGAAAGGCAGTTCGGTAGCAGAGGAGCAGGCAGATAACGTAGTCAGGTGGCAGCAGGAGGTCGGTACACAGGAGAGCAGTGTTTGTAACAGCAGGAACAGCAGGAGAAAGAGCTTGACTAAAGGCTGGACGCACAATACTCTCGCAATGACACACCCACAGGGCCAGGTTTATATAGGGTGTGTAATTGGCAATCAGAGGCCCAATCAAGAGAGCACTAGGTGTAGCCAATCAGGAAGAACAGTCAATGGTATCTGGGTTCAGCAAGAAACTTTGCAGCCAGCAGAATAGCTCAGATGGTAGAGCTGCTGGCCAGTGGACAAGAGGTACTGGGTTCGACTCCTGACACAGCCAATCTAAAGCAGATAGCTGGGGGCTGGTATTCTCAGGCTGGTAAGGGGCCATGGATATTGTATCGTAAAAATAGCAGCCTGACTCTCCCACCAGTGTTGCCTGGCTGGTTATCAAAAATACATTTTACCGTATGTATTTTTTTTTTATAGCCCAGGCGGCGTCTGATGAATACTCTCATCCACCGCCGCCTGCTCTCGCTGTTTTCAGTTGAATACAACACTCAATGATGAGAGCCGTCTTTAGCACCCGGCGCCGGGGAACAGCGCTAACAGTGCCGCTGATTCCCAGGCGCCAGTACGTGTCACACTAATGACACATGGATGTCATCAGTGTGCACATGTGCGGGACATTTTGATGGATTAGAAGGTAGATCCTACTGACAGGTTCCCTTTAAGCATGATAGAAACTTAAAAAGTGTGGGCTATTTCTGGGACTTTTTTTTTTTTTTTTTTACTACTTAAATGCTTGTATTTTTGACTAAAAAATTTTTTTTTGCATTTGGCTTTTATTAAAAATGTGACACCGTTTGCATCTATAAGCCACTATGTTGCACTGCTACGTGCTGCAGATTGAATTAAGTGAGAATGTGTCAGTGAGCTCTAGGTGGAGAGTATAGTTTTCCATATGGACGTTGAGATTAACTTTGCATTCCTAAATCATTTGAGAAGAGCTTAGAAGAAGTGCGATAAGTCATAAACTTTCCTGTCGGAACGATCTCACTGATGGATATTCAGTTAACTCATTCTACAGCCAGCAACATATGGGCTCCCGAAGGCAAGCATTTGTTGTTTTTTTTTTGTTAGTGAAACCCAATTGCCAAAATGGAGACATTTTCACCTCTTAAAATCTCAAAAAAGAAGCTTGGTTGTCCGTGTAACCTATGAACCAAGTAGAAGAAAAAACTAGATCTCCATTGTCCTGTCTTATTAAAAATTAAAAAGATTGGATACATATAGTATGTGTCTTGAGAGCGTTTCCCCTTGTGCTATGCTGTTGACTGGTTTCTTCTTACTTTTCTCTGCAGACCTTCCCTTTTCTCTGCAGACCTTTTCTTTACTCTGCAGATCTTCCCTTTACTCTGCAGACCTTTGCTTTAGTCTGCAGACCTTCCCTTTGCTCTGCAGACGTTCCCTTTACACTGAAGACCTTCCCTTTACTCTGCAGACTTTCCTTTTACTCTGGAGACCTTTACTTTACTCTGCAGACCTTCCCTTTACTCTGCAGACCTTCCCTTTACTCTGCAGACCTTCCTTTTACTTTGCAGACCTTCCTTTTACTCTGCAGACCTTCCTTTTACTCTGCAGACCTTCCTTTTACTCTGCAGACCTTCCCTTTTCTCTGCAGACATTCCTTATACTCTGCAGCCTTCCTTTTACTCTGCAGACCTTCCCTTTACTCTGCAGACCTTCCCTTTTCTCTGCAGACCTTCCCTTTTCTCTGCAGACCTTCCCTTTACTCTGCAGAACTTCCGTTTACTCTGCAGACCTTCCCTTTACACTGCAGACCTTCCCTTTATTCTGCAGACTTTCCTTCTACTCTGGAGACCTTCCCTTTACTTTGCAGACCTTCCCTTTACTCTGCAAACCTTTCTTTTACTCTGCAGACCTTCCTTTTACTCTGCAGACCTTCCTTTTACTCTGCAGACCTTCTCTTTACTCTGCAGACCTTCCCTTTACTGTGCAGACCTTCCCTTTACACTACAGACCTTCCCTTTACTCTGCAGACTTTCCTTTTACTCTGGAGACCTTCCATTTACTTTGCAGATCTTCCCTTTACTCTGCAGACCTTCCTTTTACTCTGCAGACCTTCCTTTTACTCTGGAGACCTTCCTTTTACTCTGCAGACCCTCCCTTTACTTTGCAGACCTTCCCTTTGCTCTGCAGACCTTCCTTTTACACTGAAGACCTTCCCTTTACTCTGCAGACTTTCCTTTTACTCTGGAGACCTTCCCTTTACTTTGCAGACCTTCCCTTTACTCTGCAGACCTTCCTTTTACTCTGCAGACCTTCCTTTTACTCTGCAGACCTTCCTTTTACTCTGGAGGCCTTCCTTTTACTCTGCAGACCTTCCCTTTACTCTGCAGACCTTCCTTTTACTCTGCAGACCTTCCTTTTACTCTGGAGACCTTCCTTTTATTCTGCAGAGCTTCCCTTTACTTTGCAGACCTTCCTTTTACTCTGCAGACCTTCGTTTTACTCCGCAGACCTTCCTTTTACTCTGGAGAACTTCTTTCTCAGACATTGCAGCTTGAGAACCTGCAAGTTCAGAGCTCAGTGGATCATAAATGCCGCTCACTGAAGGAGATCTGTATCGTTGCCCACTCTGTATAAATCTTCGGGAAGTATGAAAACTGCCTGTAGGTAGACGAACCCCTGTGACCATTTCAGTTTGTCTGCTTTACATGAGGCTGCCTCTACCTACTGCACAGACTTGTCTCTCTTAATGGAAAGTGTGAAAACTTCATTTTAAAATCTTTCTACTTTTGGGAAAGTTTTTGAACAGTATCATGTGTAACCTCACGTATCATCTCAAGGAGGAAATTTTTTATTTTTTTTTCTGGGTGTGAGGGGTAGAATTGTAAAGCAATAGAGACAGGCATGAACTTGTCAGATTGTAACCTATGTTTTCTAGTTTTTATCAGAATTATATTGTGCGTTATTTATAGTGAGATCGGCTGCCATCCACCAGATAGCCATAAAATTGTGCCTTACTCTTCTGCACCGCGCTCCGAGAAGTCAATTACTCCATACATTCCGGCAGCACAGCAGTAATGACAGCCTGCCCATCACATCAACACTACATTAAAAAACCTCTCTGACAGATCTGTCTATTTTGGTATGGAGAAATTCATACTGTGTGTTATCTCGATCGCTTTTCTCGAAATGTCACTGAATCAATATGTATTATGGTTTTCATGACATTTTACTACACTAAAGGTTATCTGTTCTGCAGCCTGTCTGAGGATCGTATCATTGTGTATCTCAGCTCTTTATTTTGTGTATTAGATTCTCACAGAATGAGAAGCTGTGTATATCACATACGTACAAAATCTATCATTGATAACTAGCACATATTGTCTATTAATTATTTAATGAGCCTCTGAGACAAATCACAAAGTTTTCTTCTGTTAATAAGCAAGATATTGAGTATTGGCTATTTATTACTAAATTAGCATAATTTGTGCATAAATCATTCCCTTATGTAACGTTTTACATGATGCTATTCTGAATTCTCATCATGCATTGGGATAAAGCTTTCTCTTGCTACTACTCGCTTATTGAACTGTGCTTCCTCTGGACAAGAGTATAGCCAATATAATACTGCCCCTATGTACAAGAATATAACTACTATAATACTGCCCCTATGTACAAGAATATAACTACTATAATACTGCCCCTATGTACAAGAATATAACTGCTATAATACTGCTCCTATGAACAAGAATATAACTACTATAATACTGCCCCTATGTACAAGAATATAACTACTATAATACTGCCCCCTATGTGCAAGAATATAACTACTATATATGACTGCCCCTATGTCAAGAATATAACTACTATAATACTGCCCCTATGTACAAGAATAATAACTATATATAATACTGCTCCTATGTACAAGAATATAACTACTTAATACTGCCCTATGTACAAGAATATAACTACTATAATATGCTCCTATGTACAAGAATATAACTACTATAATACTGCCCTATGTACAAGAATATAACTACTATAATACTGTCCCTATGTACAAGAATATAACTACTATAATACTGCCCAGTAGTTACAAAATATAAAATTACTACTATAATACTGCCCCTATGTACAAGAATATAACTACTATAATACTGCTCCTATGTACAAGAATATAACTACTATAATACTGCTCCCTATGTACAAGAATATAACTACTATAATACTGCCCTATGTACAAGAATATAACTAGCTATAATACTGCTCCTATGTACAAGAATATAACTACTATAATACTGCCCCTATGTACAAGAATATAACTACTATAATACTGCCCTATGTACAAGAATATAACTACTATAATACTGCCCCTATGTACAAGAATATAACTACTATAATACTGCCCCTATGTACAAGAATATAACTGCTATAATACTGCTCCTATGTACAAGAATATAACTGCTATAATACTGCTCCTCTGTACAAGAATATAACTACTATAATACTGCCCCTATGTACAAGAATATATCGCTATAATACTGCCCCTATGTACAAGAATATAACTGCTATAATACTGCTCCTATGTACAAGAATATAACTGCTATAATATTGCTCCTCTGTACAAGAATATAACTACTATAATACTGCCCCTATGTACAAGAATATAACTACTATAATACTGCCCCTATGTACAAGAATTAACTACTATAATACTGCCCCTATGTACAAGAATATAACTCTATAATACTGCCCTATGTACAAGAATATAACTGCTATAATACTGCTCCTCTGTACAAGAATATAACTACTATAATACTGCTCCTATGTACAAAAATATAACTTCTATAATACTGCCACTATGTACAAGAATATAACTACTATAATACTGCACCTATGTACAAAAATATAACTACCGTACTATAATACTGCCCCTATGTACAATAATATAACTACTATAATACTGCCACTATGTACAAGAATATAACTACTATAATACTGCACCTATGTACAAAAATATAACTACCGTACTATAATACTGCCCTATGTACAAAATATAACTACTATAATACTGCCCCTATTACAAGAATATAACTACTATAATACTGCTCCTATGTACAGAATATAACTACTATAATACTGCTCCTATGTACAAGAATATAACTACTATAATACTGCCCCTATGTACAAGAATATACTACTATAATACTACTCCTATGTACAAGAATATATCTACTATAATACTACTCCTATGTACAAGAATATAACTACTATAATACTGCCCTATGTACAAGAATATAACTACTATAATACTGCCCTATGATACAAGAATATAACTACTATAATACTGCCCTATGTACAAGAATATAACTGACTATAATACTGCTCCTATGTACAAGAATATAACTACTATAATACTGCCCCTATGTACAAGAATATAACTACTATAATACTGCTCCTATGTACAAGAATATAATTACTATAATATGCTCCTATGTACAAGAATATAACTACTATAATACTGCCCCTATGTACAAGAATATAACTACTATAATACTGCCCTATGTACAAGAATATAACTACTATAATACTGCCCTATGTACAAGAATATAACTGCTATAATATGCCCTTGTACAAGAATATAACTACTATAATACTGCCCCTATGTACAAGAATATAACTACTATAATACTGCCCTATGTACAAGAATATAATACTATAATACTGCTCCTATGTACAAGAATATAACTACTATAATATGCCCCTATGTACAAGAATATAACACTATAATACTGCCCTATGTACAAGAATATAACTACTATAATACTGCCCTATGTACAAGAATATAACTCTATAATACTGCCTCCTGTACAAGAATATAACTCTATAATACTGCCCCTATGTACAAGAATATAACTACTATAATACTGCCCTTGTACAAGAATAACTACTTAATACTGCTAGTACAAGAATATAATACATAATTGCTCCTTGTACAAGAATATAACTACTATAATATGCCCTATGTACAAGAATTAACTACTATAATACTGTCCTTGTACAAAAATATAACTATGCCTAGTACAAATACTACTATACTGCACTATGTACAAATATAACTTTAATATTGCCTATTACAAATATAATACTATAATATGCCCTATGTACAGATAAATACTATATATGCCTATGTCAGATATATACTATATACTGCCTATACAGAATATAACACTTATATGCTCCTAGTCAAGTATTTCTAAATATCCTATGTACAAATATATACTATAATACTGCCCTATGTACAAAAATAACTCAAAACTCCCATACAGAAATATAAAATACTGCCTATGTACAAGAATAAACTCTATAATATGCCTTATATACAAGAATATAATACTTAATACTGTCCCTATGTACAAGAATATAACTACTATAATACTGCCCTATGTACAGATAAATACTATATATGCCTATGTACAAGATATAACTACTCATATCTGCCCCCTATGTACAAGAATATAACTACTATAATACTGCCCTATGTACAAGAATATAACTACTATGATACTGCCACTTTTGTAAAGTACATCATTTTTAAAATGAATAAACCAAGGAATAAATCAAAAAAACAATTTTCATTGGATTATGATAGAAAACATAAGAGGCAATAAAGACACATAACAGAGAAAAACAAATTATGTATAGGCAAACCTTTGAGAAAGCCACTAGTTGAAACGTACGTTGGAGTCATAGGAGCCAATGGGTACTGACTGCTGGTGAATGTAACGTCCTGTATTTTTTTCCTTTTGTGATTTTAGGGCCTACTTAAGCATGTGAATATTTATTATGTTTCTTTATACATGTGTGCGCACCAGTTTACAAGTATTTTAGCTGTAGGCCATATGTTGTATAGTCACTATACCCACTACTAGAGATGAGCGACTTTGGCTCCGGGAGGGTCGAGTCAGGTTTCAGACAACCCGACTTTGCCAAAAGTCGAGTCGAACGAAGTCGGCCGACTAACGGAAAAGGTCGAGTCGGAGTCGAAAATCGGACCCAATACAAGTCAATGGGGAATAAAAGTCGGCAGGTGAGGGAGGACAGTAAACACACCTACAGTGCCCATTTCAATGCCAACGGCATCAATTCTTATTACTTAAGCTTGTCAACCTTAATTTACTTTATAATAATAGTAACGCATTGAAAACTAGGGGTTATTGGCTAAAGTTGTGGGGGGGTAGGCTGGCTCCAGGTTTTCGTGGGCCCCGGGCCAAAGAGTCTCAGTGGGCCCTTTAACACATACCACAATTCATGATGCTCCGATAGGCAGAGAATTATAGGTAGTACAATGCCAAATACTTCACTTCTTACATTACATGATGATATCTATTGTAAATTCTACAATAGCTCAAAAACCGGACATTATATTCCTCCATACAGTATTATGGCCACCACATAGTGCACCATACAGAATAGGCCCCATATGTGCTCCATATATAAAGGGCCCTATATGATGCCCCATAAATAATGAACCCTATATGATGCTTAGTATATGATGGGCCCCATATATGATGCTCCAGTGTGTGATGAGCCCCATATAATGCTCCAAATATAATGGGCCCCATATGATGCTCCAGTATATGATGGGTCCCATGATGATGCTCCAGTGTGTGATGGGCCTATATAATGCTCCATATATAATGCGCCCCATATGATTCTCCAGTATATGATGTGCCCCATGGATGATAATCCAGTGTATGATGGGCCTATATAATGCTCCATATATAATGGGCCCCATATATAATGCTCCACTGTTTAATGGGCCCTATCTATGATGCTAAAGTGTATATGGGCCCCATATGTAATTCTCCAGTGTATGATGGGCCTATATAATGCTCCATATATAATGGGCCCCATATGATGCTCCAGTGTATAATGGGCCCCGTATATGATGCTCCAGTATATGATTGGCCCCATATATAATGCTCCAGTGCATAATGTTCCCCATATATTGCTCCAACCATTAAAAAAAATGAAATACCTCTCCTCGCTGGGCACTGCTCTACTCTGGATTCCTCAGCGTCGCCATCTTCCAGCTCTCTGCACTGTGACTGTTCAGGCAGAGGGAGTACAGACGTGACGTCATCGCGCTCTCTGACCTAAATGTCATTTTGCTGGCAGCCTATGTGTCATCAGGGGAAGGTGGTACAAAATCCTTTGAACCCAGGCATGGTTCATTTTAATGAAGGTGAGATCACCAACATTTTGGGTCGACAGCCGGGTCCTTCTTTCTGTCAGGATTGATCCAGCAGCACTGAAGACTCTTCTGATAGCACACTACCAGCAGGCAAGCGAGCTCCTGTAAGGCATATTGTGCCAATTTAGGCCAGGTGTCCAGTTTACAGGCCCAGTAGTCAAAGGGGAATGAACTGTAGGGAGAACATCGATAGGGAGGAGAGGTAATTTTGAACCATAGTTGACAACTGCTGTCTCCTGTCTGTTGCAATCGATTCAGTATTACCAGTCGTGTGAGCGTACTCAAAATTAGTCCACAACATGTCATGAAACCCCTGTCTCCAATGCCACTTCGCTGTGTGCACCACGAACACCTCTTCCTTGTTGCCCAGTACGGCTCGTGGTAGAACCTGCACCGCTGCTGTGTGCTGGGAATGCCTCTAACAAACGGTTTACCAGAGTTGCTTGTTTGTTCGCCAATATTAGCTCTAGGTTCTCCTGTGGCATGATGTTCTGTAATTTGCCTTTATAGTGTGGATCGAGGATGCTGGCCAACCAGTAGTCGTCATCGTTCATAATTTTGGCAATGCGGGGCTCCTTTTTAGGATTCACAAGACATAATCACACATGTGGGCCAATGTTCCAGGTGTCAATGATGCACTGCCAGTGGTGGGTGGAGGACCACTTTCTGCCAAATCCACATCCCTCCAGTCACGCACAAACCTGTACCTGACCTCAGCAAGCCAACATTTTCTCTTGCCCCTGAGAAGCATCCTCCTCCCAAAATAATCATCCCCCTCATCTCCTCCTCTTCCTCTTCTTCCTCCACCTCGTCCAGGACAGTTCCTGAGCAGACAATGGCTGACTGTCATCAAGGCTTCCCTCCTCCTCCTCCTCGCTGCAGACGCCTGATCCTTAATGTGCGTTAAAGTTTGCATGAGCAGACACATAACTGGGATGCTCATGCTTATGATGGCGTCGTCTGCGCTTACCAGCTGTGTGCATTCCTCAAAACACTGAAGGACTTAACAGAGGTCTTTCAGCTTTGACCACTGCACACCTGACAACTCCATGTCTGCCTTCAAACTGCCTGCCGTGTATCCTCCCACAAATGCATTACAGCTGCCTCTGTTCGCACAGCCTCTCAACCATGTGCATAGTGGAGTTCCACCTTGTTGCAACGTCTATGATTAGGCGGTACTTGGGGAGGTGGAGCAATCGCTGCAGCCTCTGCATACGACTGGAGTCTACGGGCGAGTGACGGATGTGCGAGCACAGTCTTCGCACCTTATGGGCTAGTAATTCCAGATAATTATTTATGAAGCACTGCACCACCAGGTTCAAAGTGTGAGCCAGGCAAGGTATGTGTCTGAGTTTTGCCAGGGCTATGGCCGCCACAAAATTACGGCCGTTATCACTGACTACCTTGCCTGGCTCAAGATGTAGACTGCCCTGCCATGACTCAGTTTCTTGCTGCAAGTAGTCGGCCAGTACCTCCGCGGTGTGTCTGTTGTCGCCCAAAGACATCATTTTAAAGCAGCCTGCTGACGCTTACCACTAGATGTTCGATAGTGGGACACCTCGTGTGCAACACTGGTAGCTGCGGATGGAGTGCTCATGCGACTGCGCTCTGTCGACGAGCTTTTGCTTCTGGAGGAGGAGGAGGGTTGAACGCCTACAGCCAACTGTTGAGTATACCGTGGGCTATTGCAGCACTGTCCACCGCCGCTGTCCCCTGTGGGCCCTGCATCCACCACTTTAACCCAGTGCGCAGTGATGGACACGTAACGGCCCTGGCCATGCCTACTGGCCCATGCATCTGCTGTAAGGTGCACCATACCACTCACTGATTGTTTGAGTGCATGGACAATGCGGTCTTTCACATGCAGGTGGAGGGCAGGGATGGCTTTTCTAGAAAAGAAGTGCCGACTGGGTAGGTCCTAGTGTGGGACAGCATAGGCCATGAGCTCTCGGAACGCTGCGCTTTCAACCAAACGGAAGGGCATCATCTCTAATGAGAATCAGTTTGGCAATGTAGACGTTCAAAGCCAGTGAGGTTTTGTAGTCCGTCCACGCTTGCAAGTGCATGGTGTTTAAATGTCTAAGCATGCAACTGGTATTCAAATTTCGGAGATTTTTCCCTCGGCTAAAGGTCCTTCCGCACTTCTTACAGATAACCTTTGCCTCATCAATAGGATTTTGGTCAAAAAAGTGCCGCACTGCACTCTTCCTACTATGGGATAAATTTTCAGGGCTTGCACGCAGTGCTAATTTGACCATCTGGCCAAGCAGTCCTGCAACTCTTTTTGTTTTCTTAACACGTTTTTGGTCTGCTACGGGCCTGCTAGATAACCGCAGCCGCGATGTCGATGCCTGCCGCGGATCCTCCTCCTCTTCTGAGCTATTGACAGCGGCACCCTCTTCCCCCAATGGATGCCAATCCGGGTCAACAACTGGGTCATCCATCACCTCCTCTTCAGTTTCATCTGCACCTTCCTCTGTGTCACCGTGTAAGGTGGTATAGTATGCGGGAAGGGGCACCTGAGTTTCATCAGGGTCAGATTCTGGCTCAGTAGACTGCGAGGGCAATGCGGTGCTCTGGGTGAATGTACCAGCAGAATCATATAGCAGTGGCTGTGCATCAGTGCACTCCATGTCATATTCATCTTGGACTGGGGAATTCAGGATTTTACTTGATAACCCAGGCATGGTATGTGAAGAGAGCTCCTGGGAGTAATCTGAAGTGTGGCCTGCCGCATCCTTCACTTTTGTTGGGGGTTAAGGACACAAGGAAAGGTGTTGTTCCTGACCAGGAGCCTGCACTGACGACTCAGTGCTTGCATTTTTTGAAACTTCATAAGAGGAGGCGATAGAGCTGGAGGCTGTTTCGGCAATGGAAGCCAAAACCTGTTCCTGATGCTCCGGCTTTAAAACCAGTTTACGTACTCCCAGAAAAGGGAGCCTTTCAGGCCTTCTGGAGCCAGACTATGACGCAGGCTCAACACCTCCTGCCTTAGGTGCTATTGGGCTTTTGGCGCTACCAGCAGATGCACCACCACCACCATCAGTACTGGCTGCCCCCCGCCCACGTCGCGGCCTCTTCCACCATACTTCATGTTTGGGAAAATGTACCAAAAATACCAGCAGATATATGGTACTGTATCAGAAGCGTACAGCTGTATACAGTGTAGGGGAAAATTTAAATCTCCGTATATATTTCCGGGAGTCACACACAGATAGTCAGCATGTATTTGTCCGTGATTCCTGCCGGTACACGGTAGTGTGTGAGGAGAGTACAGCTCTATACGGTGTGGGAAAAAATGAACGGTCGGTAACTGTGCAGAAAAAAAGAATCAAAAGTATTAGTGCTGTGTAAAAAGCAGTCTGCACCGCAGTGTACACACATCAATACAGCTATCAGGCAACCTAATAACCAGCGCTGCTGCACACAAGAAAATCCTCCCCTTCACTGCACACTAACTGTACAGCACAATTGCTATCAGCACAAGCACAGAAGAACTTCTCTTTCCAGCCCTAACTCTCTCCCTACTGATAAACAGCGTCAGCAACCTCTCACTACTGTTAAGATCGGCAGAAGTAAAATGGCGGTCGGCGGTCAGGGCTTTTATAGACACTATGACGCACACAAAGCAAGCCAATCATTGCAATGCCTTCTCTAAGATGGTGGTGGCCGCTGCCCATGTCATTCTTTTTGCCCACAGTGTACGTCCTTGCTCATTGGCTGAAAAAGGCAGCCTGCAAGCATTCTGGGAATCCGACTTTGGCGCTCGTTTTGCCGACCGCATGGCCGACTGCACGCTTATGGTCGGATTTCGGGCAACGAAACCCAACTTTGGCGAAAGTCGGCGACTTTTGAATCTGACCGACCTGTTTCGCTCAACTCTACCCACTACCAATACTTTTTGCAGTGGTTTCCCTATATATATTTTTTTACCCTCTGTGTTTTAGATCATAATCTATTAAAAAAAAATCCTTGATTTATTCACTTGGAAGGTATTTATATATATTTATGTTATGATATATATATATATATATATATATATTATTTAGCTTTTCAGGGGATATAGCTCTGGGATCGCTGTCGGGTAGACAGAATGGCATATAAACAGTTCACTCAGACAGCAGTTCTGGTGTAAAACTGGCCGCAACCAGCTTTATTAAAGTCCACAGCAAACAGTAGGTGATAAAAACGAAATCATAAAAAGAAAACCTAAGCCCTCGGCTACTCACTACACACATGAAATGTCCCTTTCTAACAGGAACCCGGCTCTACCAGCCTGGGCCCAAAACAACACATATGATATATGTTACCAGTATGAGTTTCACAGATACTCCTCTTTATGTCTGAAGGCAACTCCAACGTCCAGACTTGAGAGAGATCACCTCCTATTCAGTAGTCACCAGCATGGAGTGTCGCAGAGTCTCCTCTTTGTGTCCGGGGTACCTCGAGCACCCAGACAGAGAGAGCCCACCTCCCGGAGTCTCCTTCCGTGCTGGACTCCTGTTCAGACTGAATGAGCTCCCTGACTGTGCTCCAAGCACCTACTTCTGGCTTCCTAATCAACACCTGAGTGGGTTCATGTCTGAGCTGCAAGTGTGTACTGAATGGCAGGTGTAGTGACCTTTCTTTACCACCAGGTTTACAAAGCCACACATTTCGCTCATACAGTCAGCAAGGTACTTAGGTGAAATATACACCTCATTCAACACATATTCCTTCACTGTCTCACATATCCCCCCTCTTCTCCAGACCGGAGGGCTGGTCATCCAGACCGGAGGGCTGGTCAACAATCCTAAAGAGACAGTGAACTCCGGACCAGTTATGGCCAACACCAAGTTCGTCTTCACCATTGTCATCTGTATCTTCACCTAAAGCAACCGCACTACGCTGTACCGTCCCAGGCCTATGCTCTCTGCGGGCCTGGGTGTCCTGCACGGTTTCAGCTTGACCTTAGTGCCAGCCTCAGTCTCGGTATAGTGGCTCACCAGATAAGTACGACCAGGCACGTCAGAACACCTCTGCTGATTCTTCCTCAGAAACTTTCGTACCTCCTGTTTTTGGGGCACTGACCCTGTGTCACCAACTGTCACAGGAGGTATAGGGGTTTTCTCTAATTCCCCTGAACCTTTTTTAGCCCATCTACTTTCTTAAATATCAGTTGATTCATAAATTCTATTTCACAGAAACTTAAGCGCCTCTGTCATGGTCTCTGACCATTTTGAGCCACACTGTTCAAACGATTGGCACTGTAGAGGGAGCTGATCGTTTTCTTGGTCGGTACACATAATTTATCCTCTTCTGGTACAGGCTCACTTTGCATAAGACTCAGAGCTCTTACTTCTTTCTCCAGGAGATCCTCATGGCTACGCATCTTCTCCTGTAGTTGTTGGACGTCCTTTACGTCTTCGGCCCCTTCTTCAGGCTCTTCTGGTAGGACATGCTCAGAAGCCCTACCATCAGTCTTCTTTTCCACCACGTTCTGCATCCCATCTGAGCTCCCGTGTATCTGCAGCGGCAACGGAGCGACACATCGCCCCTCCCACTCACTGGGACGTGGTTCAGGTGTAGACTCCATGAAATGCGCCTGAGCTCACCAAGGCCAACCGAGGTCTCAAAATCTCATCTTGGGATTTATCCAGATCCTTTGTGTCGCTCGGGAACTCCGATGGCGCACCGGGCGCCGAAACTCCCGGCCGAGCTTCGCGAGTTGCAGCCACGGATCCGGACAGTACACCGTCCACGCCGCTGTCTCCGGCAGAAACAGATTCCGGGGCAGAGTCATTCCCCACATCTTCAGTCTTGTTCCTCATAGCTTCACTTGAGACCTCAGCTTCTGGTGAGGCACCTGGCCTGGTGTCCACCACTTCCATGGCTTTTTCCACCTCTGCAGCATCACCTTCAGAGTCCTTGGCCTGATGCAGATCACAACATACATTGATAA
The DNA here is from genome assembly GCA_033576555.1 of Oophaga sylvatica. Lineage (NCBI taxonomy): Eukaryota > Metazoa > Chordata > Amphibia > Anura > Dendrobatidae > Oophaga > Oophaga sylvatica. The sequence goes on along the minus strand of JARQOD010000006.1, from coordinate 435,102,829 downwards.
CTTCTCATTTTCAACAGCATCCACTTGTGCTGTGTTCAGTTTCAGAGTCCTGTCTTTCACTTAGTCTTTCGCCAGGGAACCGGCCAACTGTAAAACATCTTCAGATGCCATCTTCCGTCCGACTGCAAGGTCAGCCTCAGCCTTCCTCTCAGGACTCTCAATCTCCTCTGCTACCATGCCTTCCTCACTTGCACTGGTTGCTTTATTGTCATCAGATGACTCACTATCACCACCACTATCCCTGTCTGACCCCCTTTTCTCAGCCAATCTGGCTCACTTCCAGGGTTAGACACTTCATTTTCATTCACATCCGGCTCACTGTCAGGGTTATACAATTCATTCTCATTCACATCTTGATCTGGAACCTTAGTTAACATGTCATCCACAACATTAACTTCACCATCTGGTCCCTGGTTTCCCTCAGGTGGTCCCTCAAGTATGTGACTATGTGACAACCCCAGCACTATACTTCCATATTAGCTCAGGTACAGGAGCTGACTCACGACCTCTCCCTGGACTTCAGTGTCCCTATACAATAGGTTATTGTTCAGGGCAGCTTGAGGAAACCTCTCCTCAGAGCCAGGCTCTTGGGGAACTCATTCAGAACAATTACATTTTCCTGGTGCCGTTTTAAGAGTGGGGTCTCGCACCGGCTCACTCCCAAATTGTCACAGGAGACAGGCAGGTCAGGGACACTCGGTTCCCGAGAACCACCATCCTCGTCTCCAACATTCACCTGCAAAGAAATTTCATCTTTTATCACGGTCATCATCAGTATCATCACTATTATGATTAGCATCATCATCATTATCAATATCAGCATTCATCATGGTCATCATCATTATCATGATCATCATTATCATTATCAATATTATCATGGTCATCATCATTATCACATAAGTTTAACGGCCCACTGCATTGTGTTCCGCCCTCGGGACTGCGCACCCTCAGTAGGAGCTTCATCACATTGTCATCAGAAACATTTTTCCCCAGAGATCTTAGACCGGGGAGAAGTCATTACCCAATATGACGGGGTGCACCAGGTTCTTCACTACCCCACTTCATATGAAACCTCCCCGAGTTTAGGGACCAAGTCCACGGCAGTCTCTGGGTAGACTTTGGTGTCTCCATGGATGCACACCATACTCAGGTGCTTATCAGGGATGAAGTCCTATCAATTAGGCTGTCACATACGGAAGTCACTGGACTTCTGAGTCAAGAGGCGCTGCGCTGGGCAGTCATTTACAACCCGGGGACCCCTGTGGTCCAGTCTCTTCGGCTGAGGTGGACACACACACAGGTTCTGCGCAGAGAGAAGAGGGATCCGCCAACATCACAACACATAGGCTCCCCCTCTATTGGACAGTTGGCTGCAATTTCACGACATCTCCACCCTGTCCATCACACTTTTCCACCACATGTCCCCTCGGGCCTGAACCGCTTATCAGCATACCCCATGTCCCCAACAGCTGGAACGCTCTTACCGGGAGAGTTCGACGTCCGGGAACTCTGAAGTGACGTCCGTCAGACGGCTGGTCACGGAGGCAGTCTTTGGGGCCAAAGTACCTTTCTCTCTGTACCTCAGGAGGAAGTGCTCGGGTGTTTGTAGCGGTCCACTGTCACCTTTTCGACCTTTGGGCAGGGTTGCTGACGGCAGACTCCCAACTGTATCTCCAGTCATGGACTCTCCTGGCACGGGCTGCAACTGTAAACCCAGCCGGGCAAAAATTCTCCTCTTTCAGCTTGGCATAGTCTCTGCTGTCCTGCTCGCTCAGGTCAGCACAGACCCTTTGGGGTTCTCCAGTCAGATAGGGTGCGACCATCATGGCCACTCAGATAGTGGCAGGTTCTCCTTCTCTGCAGTCCTTCAATCTAGTGAGATATGCCTCCACATTGTCATGAGGCGTCATCTTTCTTAAAGTCCGTCTTACCGTTTTCTTTACAGCGGACAATGAGGTGACTTTACACCATTATTTTGGGATGTAGCACCGAGTTCCGGTGCAGTGCTGCAGTCTGCTCCTCAGCACTCGGTTAAACTCCTGCTGTTGCAACTAGTTGTGCCCTAAACCGGTCAGTCTCCTGCTGTTGTGCATTAGCTTGTGCCAAAAAACCGATCAGTCTCCTGCTGCATGCTCTGCCGGGCCTGCTGCATGCGCTGCTGGTGCTGCAGACGCTGCCGCTCCATTGCTCTGCTGCATGCTCGCTGGGCCTGGACCAGGTCATCAAGGAGCTTCTCCATACTGCCGGACTTATCTGTCTCAACCACGGCAGTCTTATGTTGCACATTCACTTGCGCCATTTGTTCAAACAGCCGCCTCCATGCTGTCAGACTTCTCTGTCTTCACAACGGCAGACTTCAGTCAAGACATACACACTACACAGCTTTTTTCCACAGAAAATTCAGCCTTGCTGTGCAAACACCCTTTTTTTTTTTTTTTTTCTTTTGCAAAGTCTATTAGGGCTACTGTCTCTTTAAGATGCTCACAGACGTTTCTTTTGCTGCTGCACATTCCACAGTATTTTCACAACAAGTTCAGCTTTGCTATGCATACATTTTCTCTCTGCAGACCCTACAGGGCCACTGTCTCTCCAAGACTGCTTCAATAGACGTTTCTCTTGCTGACAAACTTTTTTTTTTTTCTGCTGTCTATTAACCACTGTGCTGCACGCACATTCTCCACCAATGTAAGCTTTTCAGGGGATATAGCTCTGGGATCGCTGTCCGGGTAGACAGAATGGCATATAAACAGTTCACTCAGACAGCAGTTCTGGTGTAAAACTGGCCGCAACCAGCTTTATTAAAGTCCACAGCAAACAGTAGGTGATAAAAACGAAATCATAAAAGAAAACCTAAGCCCCTCGGCTACTCACTACACACATGAAAAGTCCCTTTCTACAGGAACCGGCTCTACAGCCTGGGCCCAAAACAACGTATGATATATGTTACCAGTATGGAGTTTCACAGATACTCCTCTTTATGTCTGAAGGCAACTCCAACGTCCAGACTTGAGAGAGATCACCTCCTATTCAGTAGTCACCAGCATGGAGTGTCGCAGAGTCCTCTTTGTGTCCGGGGTACCTCGAGCACCCAGACAGAGAGAGCTCACCTCCCGGAGTCTCCTTCCGTGCCTGGACTCCTGTCCAGACTGAATGAGCTCCCTGACTGTGCTCCAAGCACCTACTTCTGGCTTCCTAATCAACACCTGAGTGGGTTCAGGTCTGAGCTGCAAGCGTTTGTACTGAATGGCAGGTGTAGTGACCTTTCTTTACCACCAGGTTTACAAAGCCACACATTTCGCTCATACCAGTCAGCAAGGTACTTAGGTGAAATATACACTCATTCAACACATATTCCTTCACTGTCTCACAATTATATATTATATATATCTATTTTTTTTTTTTTGACTATAGAATATCCAGATTAATGAATGATCTCTTGGTGATTCTGTTCACTCGCTGTTGCAGATCAGTTTTAAAATGACTTTTTCTGTCACTTGCGCTTTAGTGAAAACTTTTACAATCAGTACTGATCACGAAAAGAATCGTCTCGTTAATAAGTCTGTAATTAATCAAGCAGAGCGTTTTCCTTGGGATTTTAGTGAATGTGCTGCCATTATTATCTGGCAGCTCAAGTGCTTGAAATCAGTTTGAATGTTCTGCGTCTGATTAAACGTAATCACTCGAGGCCCGCTGGAGAGCGAGCGCGGTGTTTGCTTCGCCATTAAAGCCTGTTTATTATCAGTGGATGTGACTTGTGGAGGCGACTGTGCTCACATGCGCAGGATTCCCTCTCAGGAGGGAAAGGGTTAACACGCTGCACCGCAGTTGATAATAGAGACAAAATATTATAATTGTCGTTAATTTGGTGCACCCCCAGATCTACCCAGCATGCTCTCTGCTTGAGTCCTTAGATCAGTACTCGCAAAGGATTAGGAGGCAAACGGTGTGATAGTGTCATTCCACCTTCAACGACTTTTCACAGTTTGACTCTAAACAGTTGAGTAAGTCTGAAAATTCTTTCATGTTTCTGTATAAGATTTTCAGTTACATTGCAGTTTACCATCTTTTCAGTTAGCCATTATAAAGGTATCAACAACTGAGGACTCTCAACTCTAAATATATTTCTATCTACTGGCTAACACGGTACGAAGATATACATCTTTCTGTATCAGTTACATTGTCTTTATTTTTCTATTTTTTTTACCATAGCTCTCCTCTCTCCATTTGGAGGAGCGCCAATTTACCTCATTCCCACTGTCAGTCATGTTATCTATGTCAGCACTGCAGCTAATATACTGCTACCTGCTGTACAAGAATATAACTATTGTAATCCTGCCCTATATACAAGAATATAAACTACTATAATACCGCCAATATGTACAAGAATATAACTACTATAATACTGCTCCCTACGTACAAGAATGTAACTACTATAAAACTGCCCTCTTGTACAAGAATATAACTACTATAATATGCTCCTATGTACACGAATATAACTACTATAATACTGCCCCTATGTACAAGACTATAACTACTATAATACTGCTCCTATGTTCAAGAATATAACTACTATAATACTGCTCCCTATGTACAAGAATATAACTGCTAGAATACTGCTCTATGTACAAGAATATAATACTATAATACTGCCCCTATGTACAAGAATGTAACTACTATAATACTGCCCTCTATGTACAAGAATATAACTACTTAATACCGCCAATATGTACAAGAATATAGCTACTATAATACTGCTCCCTATGTACAAGAATTTAACTACTATATACTGCCAATATGTACAAGAATGTAAACTACTATAATACTGCCCTCTATGTACAAGATATAACTACTATAATATGCTCTATGTACACGAATATAACTACTATAATACTGCCCGTATGTACAAGAATATAACTACTATAATACTGCTCTATGTTCAAGAATATAACTACTATAATACCGCCATATGTACAAGAATATAGCTACTATAATACTGCTCCCTATGTACAAGAATATAACTACTATAATACTGCCCTATCTACAAGAATATAACTACTAAAACTGCTCCTATGTTCAAGAATATAACTACTATAATACTGCCAATATGTACAAGAATATAATTACTATAATACTGCCCCTATGTACAAGAATATAACTACTATAATACTGCCGTATGTACAAGAATATAATACTTATAATACTGCTCCTATGTTCAAGAATATAACTACTATAATACGCCAATATGTACAAGAATATACTACTATAATACTGCCCCTATGTACAAGAATATAACTACTATAATACTACTCCTATGTACAAGAATATAACTACTATAATACCGCCAATATGTACAAAGAATATAACTACTATAATACTGCTCCTATGTACAAGATATAACTACTATATTACTGCTCCTATGTACAAGATATAACTACTATATTACTGTCCTATGTATCAAGAATATAACTACTATAATTTCTGCCCTCTATGTACACGAATATAACTACTATAATACTGCCCCTATGTACAAGAATATAATACTATAATACTGACCCTATGTACAAGAATATAACTACTATAATACTGCTCCTATGTTCAAGAATATAACTACTATAATACCGCCAATATGTACAAGAATATAGCTACTATAATACTGTCCCTATGTACAAGAATATAACCGCTATATATACTGCCCTATGTACAAGAATATAACTACTATAATACTGCTCCTATGTTCAAGATATAACTACTATAATACCGCCAATATGTACAAGATATAACTACTATAATACTGCTCCCCTATATACAAGAATATAACTACCATAATACTGCCCTATGTACAATAATATAACTACTATAATATGTTCCTATGTACAAGAATACAACTACCATAATACTGCCCTATGTACAAGAATATAACTACTATAATACTGCTCCTATGTAAAAGAATTAACTACTATATACTGCCTCCTAGCTGAGAGGTTGTGTGTTTGTAGCTCTCTGATGTCTGGAGCAAGCCAGGGAGGGGCCACCTGGGCGTGGAAGCTCCCAGGCAAGGCCCAGGCTTCCCGGCCTACCTGGGACAAGCCTCCAGGCCTCTCCTAATGGGAATGTTAATCCCAGAGCCACTGTCAGAGCAGTGAATGCAGCGAGCCAAAGCTGCAGCAGTTCTGTGAAGGAGGAAAAAGCCGTCAGTAAAGTTTTGGGAGGAAAACCTTCTCCAAGTCCAGCAAAGAAGCAAGAAGGAAAAGTGTCGGTCAGGGATGGGTTACAGCACAATGTGAAGTCAGGTAACTCCCAGTCAGCAAGCAGCTCTGCAGGTGCACAGGTGAGATCAGCCCAGCTGTGCAGATCACCTCTCCTGCTCCCAGGCAGAGACGGAGTCTTTGGAAGACAAACCATCCAGGAGAACTTACAGCAGCATGGCAGTAATGGGCGGTCAGGACGCACACGGTCGCAGTCAGGTGGCAGCAGTAAAAGTGCTGTGGAGCTGGAGCCATGAAACCAGCGGTGGTGAAATTAAGGAGACGTCTGGGTTCAAGCAGCCGGGGACATCGCTGAATGCAGGATCCCAGGAGGAGACGCCACGTGCACCTGAGCTTCAGCTCGCAGAGGAGATCCCATGGACTGGCCAAAAGTTCGGTGAGTTACAGCAGCAGAAAGACTCACTACAGATGCAGATAGACACTTGCTATAAGCTAAAGGCTATTAATCCGGGAGTCATGTTTTTTTATGACGAGACTCTGAACACACTGGGTGTATTGCTGGCAAAAGTGGTGAGGGACATGGACTGCGTCCTAGAGAGGATGGGGCCCCTGGCAGAGACTTATAGGAACCAGGAACTGTTTAATTCACAGAAGCAGAACTCTGCGGGTTTCCCAGGTCAGACATTGTCCAGGGTGGACCCACAAGCAGGTGCGGCCAGTGCTGCAGCTGCAAGTTTCTGCTTCCAAAAGGGGCAAATGCCGCACCAGCAGCAGCCTGTAGTGCAGACCCCAGCAGAGGTACCACAAGTCTCAGAATGCCCAGCAAAACTGCCTGCGGCAGATCCAAAGCAGAAGCATGTAGTGCAGATTCCAGCAGAGGTACAACAAGTCACAGAATGCCCAGCACAACAGCCTGCAGCAGTTTCCCAAGCAGCAGCATGAAGGGCACATTCCAGTAGAGGTACAACAAGTCTCAGAATGCCTAGCACAGCCGCCTGCAGCAGATTCCAAGCAGCAGCATGGACATTTATCAGCAGAGGGACTACAGGTCTCAGAATGCCAAGCCCCACAGTTAGGCAGTGGACATGTGCCGGTAGTTCCTGATGGTGCCCAGCAGGGCTCTGATGCTGGGGATAACCGCGCTGTATCTGAGGGGTCGGGGGTTTGGGGGAGCACAGTATCTTTGCTGGACGTGCGCAGTCTGTTAGTGACATTGATGTTGATGATAATAATGTACATGATAATGTCTGTGATTTCCCCCCTTTAATTCGAGCACAAAAGGTGTAGCAGCCCCCTGCTGCTGCCCCTCCCCCCATCAGTCAGCCTAGTGTGACCCGCAGGTTCCCCCCAGTAATGCCTAGAGTCGTGGTGCTCCGTCCTTCACCTTGGTGCCAATTATACCGGCCAGGCGTTTAAACGCAGAAACGTCGTGCGTTTCCGGCACAGAGGTGCCAAGGAGGATCTGCCAGATAGGAGGTTTGTGGTCAGAGAGCTCTTGTGTCACCAGATGGGGTTTGCGCCAGTCAGCATCTTGGCGGTGATTAATCTTCCAGACAGGCAGGGCTATGACGTCAGCTTTAAGCTCATGAGTGACCTGGACAGGTTTTGGTCTAATTTCCCAAGTTTAGAGACTCTGAGGGCTGGAGTAAGTTCAACTTTATTCCTATCTCTAAGCCAGATACCGTTACGGTTAATCTCATCTTCTGGATTGAGTCTGTTCCCCGCAGGACATTGTGGTGTGGCTCCGGACGCATTGTGACCTGGTCTCTGACCTCACCAAAAGCAGAGACAATGATGGTATTGGACAGGAGGGTGGAGGGTTTTGGTGAAACTGCGCCAATGCGATAATATCACTGCCCACTTACCCAACTCCTTCTTTATTGGGAGGGAGAGGGGTGTGTGTTTCTATCCTGGGCAGCCTCGTAAGTGCTTCAAATGTGGCAAGGGGGTCACCTGGCAAATACGTGTACTGTGGTGAAGTGCAACCTGTGTGGGGAGGTCGGCCATGTGGCTGCAGACTGCCAGAACATCAGGTGCAACCTGTGGGAAGATTGGTCACCCTCACATGGACTGTCCTGACGCCTGGCACAGTATCTGTAAGGACTATCCTGATGAGGATTTGGTGGCAGGGGCAGAGATTCTGGAGGAGGCAGCTTTACTGTCAGGGGAAATACTGGCCAGACGGGAGGCCCACCAGGGGTCTACTCAGGTGACACCAGAGCAGCAGGGTTCAGAGGGTGCACAGGGGAGTATGGAGGTTGTCTCTCAGGGGCAGCAGTCACAGGGAGGCATTATTTCAGTACTACCATCTGTGTCTCAGACTAAAAGGAAGAAAAAGGACAAGAACTCCCGTCAACCTGAGGAGTATGACACTGGCCAAGGAGCCAGGAAGAAGGTCCAGGTTTCTGCAGGTATAATGGACTTATCTAATAGGTTTGGTGTTCTGTCTGAGTTGACGGTGATTTTGAGGATGACCTTGAAGAATTGACGCAGAGTTTGATAGGGATGTAGAGGACTGTCCTCCGCCCAAGCGGAAGCCATTACTGAGGGCTTCGGGTAGTAGTCTGAAATGGAGACCGGTGGTGACCAGAATACTCCGACTCAGATCTGTGACGCTGTCAACCACATAATGTCGACCCTAGATAGATAAATATCATTGGAAATGTTAAGTTATGGAAGGATGTGTTGGGCTTGAATATGTGTTTTTTTTTTTTTTTTTCCAACCAGGTGTATGGACTCTTTAAGATAATTTTATATGTATAATCCGGATATGTTATGAATGTATGTACAATCCAAGTGAATTTAGTTTGTATTACTGGAGGAATGTCAGTATATTTGTATTTGTTTGGTTTTTACAATAAAATTGCCCCTATGTACAAGAATATAACTACTATAATACTACTCCTATGTACAAGAATATAACTATATAATACTGCCCTATGTACAAGAATATAACTACTATATACTGCTTCTATGTACAAGGAATATAATACTATAATACTGCCCTATGTACAAGAAATAAAACTACTATAATACCGCCAATATGTACAAGAATATAACTACTATAATACTGCTCCTATGTACAAGAATATAAACTACTATATTACTGCTCCTATGTACAAGAATATAACTACTATATTACTGCTCCTATGTACAGAATATAACTACTATAATACTGCCCCCTATGTACACGAATATAACTACTATAATACTGCCCCTATGTACAAGAATATAACTACTATAATACTGACCCTATGTACAAGAATATAACTACTATAATATGCTCCTATGTTCAAGAATATAACTACTATAATACCGCCAATATGTACAAGAATATAGCTACTATAATATGCTCCCTATGTACAAGAATATAACTACTATAATACTGCCCCTATGTACAAGAATATAATTACTATAATACTGCTCCTATGTTCAAGAATATATTACTACTATAACCGCCAATATGTACAGGAATATAACTACTATAATACTGCTCCCCTATATCAAGAATTATAAACTACCATAATACTGCCCCTATGTACAAGAATATAACTACTATAATACCTCCAATATGTACAAGAATATAACTACTTTAATACCGCCAATATGTACAAGAATATAACTACTATAATACTACTCCTATGTACAAGAATATAACTACTATATTACTGCTCCTATGTACAAGAATATAACTACTATATTACTGCTCCTATGTACAAGAATATAACTACTATACTATGTACAAGAATATAACTACTATAATACTGCCCTCTATGTACAAGAATATAACTACTATAATACTGCTCCTATGTTCAAGAATATAACTACTATAATACTGCCCCTCTGTACAAGAATATAACTACTATAATACTGCTTCTATGTACAAGAATATAACTACTATAATACTGCTCCTATGTACAAGAATATAACTACTATATACTGCCACTATGTACAAGAATATAACTGCTATAATACTGCTCCTATGTACAAGAATATAACTACTATAATACTGCTCCTATGTACAAGAATATAACTACTATAATACTGCCAATATGTACAAGAATAAAGCTACTATAATACTGCTCCTATGTACAAGAATATAACTACTATAATACTGCCAATATGTACAAGAATATAACTACTATAATACTGCCCCTATGAACAAGAATATAACTACTATAATACTGCTCCTATGTACAGGAATATAACTAATATAATACTGCCCCTATATACAAGAATATAACTACTATAATACTGCCCCCTATGTGCAAGAATATAACTACTATAATGCTGCCCCCTATGTACAAGAATATAACTACTATAATACTGCCCCCTATGTACAAGAATATAACTACTATAATACTGCTCCTATGTACAAGAATATAACTACTATAATACTGCTCCTATGTACAAGAATATAACTACTATAATACTGCCCCCTATGTACAAGAATATAACTACTATAATACTGCTCCTATGTACAAGATTATAACTACTATAATACTGCCCCCTATGTACAAGAATATAACTACTATAATACTGCCCCCTATGTACAAGAATATAACTACTATAATACTGCTCCTATGTACAAGAATATAACTACTATAATACTGCCCCCATGTACAAGAATATAACTACTATAATGCTGCCCCTACGTGCAAGAATATAACTACTATAATACTGCCCCCTATGTACAAGAATATAACTACTATAATACTGCTCCTATGTACAAGAATATAACTACTATAATACTGTCCCCTATGTACAAGAATATAACTACTATAATACTTCTCCTATATACAAGAATATAACTACTATAATACTGCCCCTATATACAAGAATATAACTACTATAATACTGCTCCTATGTACAAGAATATAACTACTATAATACTGCCCCCTATGTACAAGAATATAACTGCTATAATACTGCCCCCTATGTACAAGAATATAACTGCTATAATACTGCCCCCTATGTACAAGAATATAACTACTATAATACTGCTCCTATGTACAAGAATATAACTACTATAATACTGCTCCTATGTACAAGAATATAACTACTATAATACTGCTCCCATGTACAAGAATATAACTACTATAATACTGCTCCTATGTGCAAGAATATAACTACTATAATACCGCCCCCTATGTACAAGAATATAACTACTATAATACTGCCCCTATGTACAAGAATATAACTGCTATAATACTGCCCCTATGTACAAGAATATAACTACTATAATACTGCTCCTATGTACAAGAATATAACTACTATAATACTGAGAGGAACAGAGGCCGCTATCTGCAGACGGATATAACCTCAAGAGAAATGTGCTGTCTTCCAGGTGCAAAAATTAAAGATGTGTCTGACAGGATATCAGGACTCTTCAGACCTACAGATGACTACCCATTCCTGCTAATACATGTGGGGACAAATGACACCGCTAGAAACGACCTGGAAACCATCTGCAGTGACTTTGAAAACTTAGGTAAGAAAGTGAAAGAACTGGGAGCGCAGGTGGTCTTCTCCTCCATTCTTCCAGTGGATGGCCATGGAACAAGGAGGTGGAATAAGATTCTGCAGGTGAACAACTGGCTACGTCGATGGTGCCGTCAGCAAGGATTTGGATTTCTGGATCACGGAGTGAATTACCTGTACGATGGACTACTTGCTAGAGATGGAGTGCACCTTACGAAGACTGGAAAACATGTATTTGGAAGTCGCCTTGCTACACTCATCAGGAGAGCTTTAAACTAGAACAATGTGGGAAGGGAAGCAAAACGCCAGCAAAAGCCATACACCTGACAAATACTATTGAGAACTCTGCTATTAGAAGTGAAGGGGAAGAACAAAGACAAAATAATCTACATAATAAAAATATTGAAGAAAGAGAAACCAATTACAAACTAAAGTGTTTCTATACGAATGCACAAAGCATGGGCAACAAACAAGGAGAACTGGAGCTACTAACGCAGGAGAAGAAATATGATTTCATTGGAATCACTGAGACTTGGTGGGACGATACACATGATTGGAATACAAGGCTAGAAGGTTACAACTTATTTGCAAGAAACAGACTTGATAAACGAGGAGGAGGTGTTGCATTGTATGTTAGAAAAGCGTATATCTGCACAGAGATTGAAGCTTCAGAGACTGGGAGTTCTGTGGAAACTGTTTGGGTAAGAATACAAGGACAGAACAATGGAAAGGACACCATTGTAGGCATTTACTACAGGCCGCCTGTGCAAGCTGAAGATATGGATGAACTCTTTATGCATCAAATGGCCAAGTTCTCCAAAAAATATGACATAGTGGTCATGGGAGATTTCAACTATCCAGACATTTGTTGGGAATCTCTCTCAGGCAAAACTAACAGGTCCAGGAAATTCTTATCCTCTCTTGCTGACAACTTTATCTTCCAAAAGGTAATGGAGAAAACAAGGGGATCTGCTACCTTGGATCTAATCCTCATAAACAGGGAGGAAATGGTGGAGGAGGTAAGAGTGGCTGGGACCCTAGGAGGTAGTGACCATTCTATTTTAGAATTTTGGATAACAAGAGGAGGAAGACCTGTGAAGACTCAGACGTCAAGGTTAGATTTCAGAAAGGCAGATTTTAAGGAACTCAGAAAGAGAATTGGAGGGATCCAATGGCTGGATATCCTTAAGGACAAAAATGTCCAGGAAGGATGGAAAATCTTGAAAAATGAGATTCTCAAAGCACAATCGTTAACAATTCCGAAAAGAGGGAAGAATCGGAAGCATTTAAGGAAACCAGGATGGATGAACATAGAACTTAAACACATGCTAAAAAGGAAGAAAGAAATGTTTATCAAATGGAAAGAGGGAGGCATATCTAAAGAAGAATATAATGCCGTCTGCAGAACCTGCAGGGCACAAATCAGATTATCTAAAGCTGACAATGAATTAAGGCTTGCAAGTGACGTCAAAAGCAACAAAAAAGGATTTTGGGGATACGTCAAAAGTAAAAGAAAAGTCAAAGATGCTATAGGATTTTTACAGGATGAAAATGATGAAATGGTAAGTCAGGATGTTGAGAAGGCTGAACTTTTAAATTCCTATTTTGCATCTGTTTTCTCTCAGAAAGGAAATGTAACATCAACTGATCTTCACTGTCCTATTAAAGGAATAGAAGAATCCAGGATATCTATAAACAGAAAGACAGTGAGGAAACACTTAGCTAACCTAAATGAATTCAAGTCTCCAGGTCCAGATGAATTACACCCCAGGGTACTGAAGGAGATAGCAGAAGAAATTCTTGAACCACTGTCCATAATCTTTGAAAATTCTTGGAGAACAGGAGAAGTCCCAGAAGACTGGAGAAGAGCAAATGTTGTTCCTATCTTCAAAAAGGGGAAGAAGGTGGACCCAGGGAACTACAGGCCGGTGAGTCTGACTTCTATACCAGGAAAGATCTTTGAACAAATTATTAAAGAACATGTATGCAAGTACCTGGATAAGAATGAAGTGATTAAACAGAGTCAGCATGGGTTTGTAACTAATAAGTCATGTCAGCCTAACTTAATTTCCTTCTATGACAGAATCACTGACTGGGTGGATCAGGGAAATGCTGTAGATATAGTATATCTTGACTTCAGCAAAGCATTTGACAAAGTATCTCACACAATCCTTATTGAAAAAATGACTAAGTATGGAATGGACAAGGCAACTGTTAGGTGGATTCATAACTGGCTTAATGATCGGACCCAAAGAGTGGTTGTAAATGGCTGCACATCCAGTTGGAAGAATGTCTCAAGTGGGGTACCACAAGGCTCTGTTTTGGGCCCTGTATTGTTCAACATCTTTATCAATGATTTAGATGAAGGAATTGAGGGTAAACTGATCAAATTTGCTGATGACACAAAGCTAGGAGGGGTAGCTAATACTAGAGAAGAGAGAGAGAGGATTCAAAAAGATATACATAAACTGGAGCAGTGGGCAGCAACTAACAGAATGGATTTTAACAGGGAAAAATGCAAAGTACTACATCTGGGCAATAAAAATGAAAAAAGCATATACAAAATGGGAGGAATAGGGCTAAGTAACAGCACATGTGAAAAAGACTTGGGTATACTAATTGATCACAGACTGAACATGAGTCAACAGTGTGATGCAGCAGCAAAAAAGGCAAATGCAATTCTAGGATGTATCAACAGAAGCATACAGTCTAGATCACGTGAGGTCATTATTGCCCTCTACTCCTCTTTGGTCAGACCTCATCTGGAATACTGTGTCCAGTTTTGGGCACCACATTTTAAAAAGACATCAACAAACTGGAGCAAGTTCAGAGAAGAGCCACCAGAATGGTGACCGGTCTGCAAACCATGTCCTATGAGGAACGGTTGCAGGATTTGGGAATGTTTAGCTTGCAAAAAAGAAGACTGAGAGGAGACTTAATAGCTGTCTACAAATATCTCAAGGGCTGTCACATTGTAGAAGGATCATCTTTATTCTCATTTGCGCAAGGAAAGACTAGAAGCAATGGGATGAAACTGAATGGGAGGAGACACAGATTAGATATTAGAAAAAACTTTTTGACAGTTAGGGTGATCAATGAGTGGAACAGGCTGCCACAAGAGGTGGTGAGTTCTCCTTCAATGGAAGTCTTCAAACAGGCTGGATAGACATCTGTCTGGGATGATTTAGAGAATCCTGCTTTGAGCAGGGGGTTGGACCAGATGACCCAGGAGGTCCCTTCCAACTCTACCATTCTATGATTCTATGCTCCTATGTGCAAGAATATAACTACTATAATACTGCCCCCTATGTACAAGGATATAACTACTATAATACTGCCCCCTATGTACAAGAATATAACTGCTATAATACTGCCCCCTATGTACAAGAATATAACTACTATAATACTGCCCCCTATGTACAAGAATATAACTACTATAACACTGCATATATGTTGAGTAATGAATATTGTCTTTGCATCTATTACGAATTAAATCCGCTGCCAGTATTTTCAGTATCATTTTGACTGTAATTTTGTGCAGTTTCCACTGTTTTCCTTTCCACAAATTGCACAAAATTCCACTAAGTGGTAACATAAAACAATCCGTGTCATCTATCATGCAGCAGATATTGTCTGTGATTCTCGTTTTTCCATCCTTCCACCTCCAGCTTTTGTGTTTGGTCAGTGGGTGATTCTCAGGCGGCTGCTGATCTCCTCTCTGTTATTCAGATATAATTCAGGGACTTGACGATGTAATTAATATTTGCGGCTGACATGCTAATGTCTTTTGCTTAATTCCCTTTTATAGTGGAGGTCACGTGTCGTGCGGTGACGTTACGTAGGTGGAGATGGTCATGTGTTTTTTTTGTTGTTTTCCGTTGATTCTTTATGCAGTATGATTCCTTCCAGAGACGGCTTCTTTTATAAGGATCTTTCTTTCCCGCTTCTTCTTTATATTCTCTTCTTTTGGTTTAGGCGGCATAAAGTGCCCCGTGTGCAGCTTCGTCTACGGCACCAAGTGGGAATTCAACAGACATCTGAAGAACAAGCACGGCCTGAAACTGCTGGAGAGCGACAAAGACGCAGGGTGGGAGGTAAGAGCCGGACGGGAACTGACCGGGACACGAGCCAAGAAATGTGCACAGAAAATGGGATGTTTTGGTAAACAACAAACAATGTGTTTTCTTCCTCTTTCAAACATGCCTTCATTACCCCATTACCCGAAAAACCATCTCTACACCCCCCATGCTAATCGCAGACCTGTCTCTAATCTCCCCTCCGCCTACTCTCCTCTAATCCACTAA
Source organism: Oophaga sylvatica (assembly GCA_033576555.1). Classification (NCBI taxonomy): domain Eukaryota; kingdom Metazoa; phylum Chordata; class Amphibia; order Anura; family Dendrobatidae; genus Oophaga; species Oophaga sylvatica. The sequence continues at coordinate 435,086,838 of JARQOD010000006.1, read as the reverse complement.
CTCTTCTGAACCCGTGATAAACTGGGACGGCATTTTGATGATTTTTGTATATGGATCTCTGTGACCCGGTTTACTCTTCTGGAGCATATCAGTGCTTCTTCCAATTGATGGGGGTCATCTAAGTCCACCCATTCTTGACCGCAGGCTATGCATCATTCATGATGGCATCCGACATCTCTGATATCATTACTGTGAAGGCCTCCTGATGAAACCGTGACTGCGGGGAAACGCGTCGGGGCGCCTCCTGTGCATGATAACCCTTTACTGTGGCATCTAGTATGCTTTGCTAATGCATTAAGTACATCTGGATTATGATTTAGGCAATAATCATCAAAATGCCATTGTTGCTATTTTTGGAGCACTAATCATTATGGGGACGTCAATCTAATATTGTTTTCATATGTATCTTGTGGTCTACAATATACCTACAAGCTCTTTTTTTTGTAAATTTTTCCTGCTCTTTTCATCTCTTCCGTATAAAATATTGTTTTCCCACCTTTATTAATAGGGTGAGGTAGAGGAGTGAGGGACAGTCCTCGGTGAGTGGGGACGCCAATTCGTTTCTTAGGGTGCCAACCTTCACATCAAGGCCGGTCTTGAGCAAAGTTTATCACAGGGTCATTGTAGGACTTTTTTGTGCTCGTATGTTATTTTGGTATTTTACCAATTTGCTCACTGGGTAGGTGTTCTTTAAATATTGGATAATTATAGAATAATTTTAAGGGAAGATATGTTCACCTCTTTTGATTTTAATTCCTGCACCGCCCAGTATCTCTCCGTTATCTGTCTTCCCCCTCCCTATGCTTTCCACAATTTTGCACCCCCCTACATCTCCGTCATCCCTGTCTCCCATCCTACTTGTGCTCTTCATTTTGCTAATGGTGTAAGACTAACCTCGTTAATAATCCAAACCTTCAACTCCTGTCCCCAAGACTTCTCTAGTGCTGCATCAGTTTTCTAGAATGCACTACCCCAGACATAATTATTAATTCCCAGTGTTCACAGTGTTTTAAATGTGCTCTGAAAACATATCTCTTTAGGCGTCTGTAATTTGACTGTTCTGTTTTCCCTTCCTACATTTTTCATTAATTTTAAAAAGTACAAAAAAGTGGCAAAAAGCTATAAAAGAATGTTATTTTCACCCTTTCCAGCCTCAATGGCCTGAGTGCAGACCACTCCGGTGCGTTCCCAACGGGTCAGAAAGCATTCTTTGATCACCTGACCCGACCTATGATTGTCTACGGAACAGTTTACGTCTAATTCTTTCCTATTCCAACCACTTGACCGCTAAAGTCAAGATTATTTTCTACTTCAGCACCCTGCGCCTACAACATGCTGCTCTCAGGTTACAGAGCAAAAACCTGCCGGCATATTCCCTTTAGATGTTTGTTTTTGTGATTTATGTAAAAAAAAAAATAAAATACATTTTAAAGGAATAGGAAATAAAATGAGTGAATGTGACTTTAGGAAATATAATTAGTATAAGCTTAGTATTTCCTAGAGTTCCCCTTTAATTTTCTGAATCGTGTTAATTCTACATGGAATAAGTCTCCGCCATGACATGTGCTCCGGCTTCTTCCCCCCTCATTATATTTGCACCGTTTCCATCCACGGTCGTTTTTCTTAGACACAGAGCTACACATCAGACACTTGCACATTGATTTTTTTTTTCCTCTCCTTCCATCTCGCATACAGAATCTAGAAATGATTCTTATTATGCAGCCGCAAGTTACATTGTGATTGTCACGGATGAAAAATGCCGATCAGATAAGGGGAAACGCCGATCCCGGGGAAATGTGACATTTCGGGTTTGATGGCCCCGGAGTTGCTGATTTAACTGTCTCGCTGATTTATTGAAGTCGATTTTAAGCCGCCGTTAGCCTTTGGGAATGGATTTCGTGTTGCTATCTGATGACCGCGAAATGCGTTTTTTCATTCTTAAATGGCTACAGTTGTGTTTTTGTTTTTTTTTTCTGATCGGTGTAATTAGAAAACATCCAGGCGGCAGGTGACACGTGGGGTTCCCGTGGGCACGCTGGAGCCGACCGGAACAGGGCAGGAGATGACTGTACGGCTTGTCAGCGGGTTGTCCGATAAGACCTCTTTGGTCGGCACTATTCTAGAACAGTGATTAATGCCCAGACAATGCCAGGAGCAAATCGAGCAGTGTTCTCTGTCTTCCATCTAATGGCCCTTTCCTCCTAAAGATTGGGCTATTTTGACAGAAAGCAAAGGCATTCCCTGTAGAAGTCAGGATAAAAGGCTATTAAAGCCGTCTGTGAACCACCGAGGGGCATGTGGAAAAAAGATATTCACCAGACTTTTACTAAAGACCATCTAGTGCTCAGTACAAATCTGAAAACCGTTTTTATTATCTTATTTCTATGATGACATATGAGGGTTGAAAGTTAAAGACCCAAAGAGAAGGCTGCACTACTGAAAGAGTTCGGCGTCATCATCTCCTGCTCTGATTTCGGTCAGGTGTTCTCATATAGACTATTTATATTAATGACCTTACTGTCACTATCCATTAACATGCAGATATTAATATACACCGCTCAAAAAAATAAAGGGAACACTTAAACAACAGAATATAACTCTAAGTAACTCAAACTTCTGTGAAATCAAACTGTCCACTTAGGAAGCAACACTGATTGACAATCAATTTCACATGCTGTTGTGCAAATGGAATAGACAACAGATGGAAATTATTGGCAATTATCAAGACACACTCAATAAAGGAGTGGTTCTGCAGGGGGGGACCACAGACCACATCTCAGTACCAATGCTTTCCAGCTGATGTTTTGGTCACTTTTGAATGTTGGTTGTGCTTTCACACTCGCTGTAGCATGAGACGGACTCTACAACCCACACAAGTGGCTCAGGTAGTGCAGTTCATCCAGGATGGCACATCAATGCGAGCTGTGGCAAGAAGGTTTGCTGTGTCTGTCAGCGAAGTGTTCAGAGGCTGGAGGCGCTACCAGGGGACAGGCCAGTACACCAGGAGACGTGGAGGGGCCGTAGGAGGGCAACAACTCAGCAGCAGGACGGCTACCTCCTCCTTTGTGCAAGAAGGAACAGGAGGAGCACTGCCAGAGCCCTGCAATATGACCTCCAGCAGGCCACAAATGTGCATGTGTCTGCACAAACAGTTAGAAACCGACTCCATAAGGATGGTCTGAGTGCCCGACGTCCACAGATGGGGGTTGTGCTCACAGCCCAACACCGTGCAGGACGCTTGGCATTTGCCACAGAACACCAGGATTGGCAAATTCGCCACTGGCGCAATGTGCTCTTCACAGATGGAAGCAGGTTCACACTGAGCACGTGACAGAGTCTGGAGACGCCGTGGAGAGCGATCTGCTGCCTGCAACATCATTCAGCATGACCGGTTTGGCAGTGGATCAGTAATGGTATGGGGTGGCATTTCTTTGGAGGGCCGCACAGCCCCCCAAGTGCTCGCCAGAGGTAGTCTGACTGCCATTAGGTACCAAGATGAGATCCTCAGAACCCTTGTGAGACCATATGCTGGTGCGGTTGGCCCTGGGTTCCTCCCAATGCAGGACAATGCCAGACCTCATGTGGCTGGAGTGTGTGAGCAGTTCCTGCAAGATGAAGGCATTGAAGCTATGGACTGGCCTGCCCGTTCCCCAGACCTGAATCCGATTGAGCACATCTGGGACAGCATGTCTCGCTCCATCCACCACAGACTGTCCCGGAGTTGACGGATGCTTTAGTCCAGGTCTGGGAGGAGATCCCTCAGGAGACCATCAGCGGCCGCCTCATCAGTAGCATGCCCAGGCATAGTAGGGAGGTCATACAAGCATGTGGAGGCCACACATACTACTGAGCATTATTTTGACTTGTTTAAGGACATTACATTCCACTTTAATTTTGTGTGTGACTCCAAATCCAGGCCTCCATTGGTTAATAAATTTTATTTCCATTGATGATTATTGTGTGATTTTGTTGTCAGCACATTCAACTTTGTACAGAACAAAGTATTCAATGAGAATATTTCATTCATTCAGATCTAGGATGTGTTATTTGAGTGTTCCCTTTATTTTTTTTGAGCAGTGTATTTCATGGCATCACTGTAGTGCAGCCTCAGGCTTAGGGCCTATGACTTCAAATGATCATATCTCTGCATGGATATTAGATGGTAAGAAGCAGGTTTCACATTTTTAATGTGCATTAAAGGTTCTTTTTAAAATTGGTGGCTCTTTTGTAGGACATTGCCAGTTCCAAATATGGGAAGGGGTACAACTCCAAGGATGGTCGATTCCGATTCTTCATAGGTGAAGAGGTGTTAGGCTTGCACCGCTCTTGGGAGACCTTGCACCGCTCTCGGGAGACTTTGCACCGCTCTCAGGAGACCTTGAACCGCTCTCGGGAGACCTTGAACCGCTCTCGGGAGACTTGCACCGCTCATGGGAGACCTTTCGCCGCTCTCAGGAGACCTTGCACCTCTCTTTGAGACCTTGCACCGCTCTCTGGAGACCTTGCACCGCTCTCGGGAGACCTTGCTCCGCTCTCGGGAGACCTTGCTCCGCTCTCGGGAGACCTTGCACCGCTCTCGGGAGACCTTGCACCGCTCTCGGGAGACCTTGCACCGGTCTCGGGAGACCTTGCACCGCTCTCGGGAGACCTTGCACCGCTCTTGGAAGACCTTGCACCGCTCTTGGGAGACCTTGCACCGTTCTCGAGAGACAGTGCACCTCTCTCGGGAGACTTTGCACTGCTCTCGGGAGACCTTGCACTGCTCTCGGGAGACCTTGCACCGTTTTTGGGAGACCTTGCACCGTTCTCGGGAGACCTTGCACCGTTCTCGGGAGACCTTGCACCGCTCTGGGAGACCTTGCACCGCTCTTGGGAGACCTTGCACCGTTTCGAGAGACAGTGCACCTCTCTCGGGAGACTTTGCACCGCTCTCGGGAGACCTTGCACTGCTCTCGGAGACCTTGCACCGTTTTTGGGAGACCTTGTACCGCTCTCGGGAGACCTTGCACCGTTCTCGGGAGACCATGCATCGCTCTTGGGAGACCTTGCACCGCTCTCGGAGACCTTGCACCCCATGTAGTTTTGCCTAATACATTGCCATTTGTTATATTTTCCTCCCACAAATATGTCTGAAGTGTGAAGCAGCTTTCTTCACACCCACTGATTGGAATATCAAATCCATCAGTGTTGAACCGGTGGTTCATAATGGAACTGTCAGCTTAAAGGGGTGATTTACTCTAAACAACCTCAATACATTTACAAAGGGTCCCTTATCAATAAGATCAAAAAATGAAATCTGCAGAAATCATCAGTAATCTATGTGAAATCCTGGCAGTAAGTAAGTGATTTTCCTGCAGCGCCACCACAGGGTAAATGAAGTATTACACAGTGTTCATTAGATAAGTGAGTTTACTGTGTAACATGGGACAGGACAGGTCCTCCAGAGCGAGTCTCTTCTTAATCACTCTCCAAGAGATGAGGATCTTTACCTGAGGTCCCCTCTCTTTCAGGGTGTAAGGTAATGGGTTTTCTAACCTCATTAACAACCCCCTGACGCGTGATGCGCCGTTATACCTAGTGCAGGTCCTGGGAGGCGGAGTATAACCCCAGGTGTGCAAGAACACACCCTAAAGTGAATCTCTGTTCATGCTCCGCCCATGAGGTCCTACACCAAACACAACAAAGGGAATCCATTTTTCCTGAGCATTCCTTTTAAGTCATTTTCTTTTAATTCTGCAGTAATTGACGCCATCATCCTGTAGACTACAGCACAAACCCTTCACGTCGTCCTCTCTGCATCACTTCTCATCTTTTCTCCTTTTTTCCTTCCTCCATGCGGAGTGCAGCAGTCGGATGTGACCGAGGAGATCTCTACCCAGTTCCTTCATATCACTGAAGCCGAAGCAGATGTTCAGGGAACGCAGACAGCTGTCGCCGCTCTCCAGGATCTCCGCTATACCTCGGAAATCAGTAAGTGGAGCGTGAAGACGAATGAGCACTAAAGAGCCAGCAAGCAAATAGTAATATTGCTGTAGTTTTATTATCAATCTGTTTATATTAACTGGCGGAGGAACGATTTTAGTGAAGCTCCCGTGAATTTTGTGCGCCAATTCTAGCCATGAAGGCTTCAGGTTTCTGCATTTTTTGGGGTGATAGTATCATCAGCACCCTCTGTCACCCTACAATTACCCCTTAAAAGTGCCACAATTTTTACTTTTTCTCCTTATACGATCACTCGGCTGCTTATACGGTACACTGCAGTTCTGTTGTATTGCAGTGCATAATACAATTACTGGTCTTTCATGGCAGACACGGGCAGCCTCCAGCTCCCGGTGCTATGACTATCCTTCGACAACTCACAGTCAAATGGTGTGAGAGCTGATTGGCTTCGGAAGCGACGCCTCCTCATATCTAACCTAAATACCGATGTTTTAATGGACATCCGCAACTAGGAGGTTAGACTTTCTCACCGGTGCCTGCTGTGAAACACACCAGGCACTCTCGCTGTCGGAGCGGGCTCAACTCCTGAGCCTGCTCTCGCAATGAATGCGCACAGCAGATGTCTCTTAGGAGTAAAAAATGGGTGCACAGTTCTGCGGTATTTAGCTTCTATCCTGGGGGGCAACATCATCAAAAATTACTATACCCACGTGCCCAGTCATTTTTTGCTGACTCGTTAACTCTTTAGGGTTTTTAATTGACCTCTAGAAAAGGCAATATGTTAAGTTTTACAGAGCACGTACTGACTGCGATGTCGTCAAAGGCGCAGGTCTGCTGACCTTCACCTTCACAGCTTCATAAATGCCTAAGACACCGTGGATTTGGGTCAGGAGACCCATGTCAGTCTGTATGTCTCGGTCCGTTAGAGTTGAACGTGTGGAAAGTGCCCTATGGTGATTGCCACTGATTAGGGTTGAGCGATACTTTCCGATATCAAGAAGTATTGGATCGGAATGTGTATCGCCGATACCCCAAAAGTATCGGCGATACCCGATTCCGATACCGGAAATCCAATGCAAGTCTATGGGACCGAAATATCGTAACTAAAAAAACCTCTTTCTTTCTTTGTAAACACTAAATATACACACATAGAATACATATATATATATATATATATATACATGTCATTGTGACATATATATATATATATACATATATTTATAGTTTATACACTTCTACATAGTAAAATAGCCTCTGATTCAATTGCTGGGTAATGCCGGCTTTTGTGAAAATACAGAAGCACCCGACATGAAATGACACTTGGTTTACATAGAGTTAACCATGTCTTTTCATGTAGTTTCATATCTGATTTGCACAAACAATTACATCAGTCTATGTGTGCAAAATTTCACACCTGTAGGGGTTAATTAAACGTAAATACGTTGTAAAAAATACGGACTTTTTTGCTACGAATTTACACCTTTAATTAACCCCTACATGTGTGAAATTTTGCACACATACACTCATGTAATTGTTAGTGAAAACAATAGATCAAACAACTTGAAATGACATGGTTAACTCTATGTAAACCATGTGTCATTTCATGTCGGGTTCTGCATTTTCACAAAAGCCGGCAATTGAATTAGCGGCTATTATACTATGTTAGAATGTATGAACTAATAAATATATATATATATATAAATATGTGTCACAAATTCAATGACATGTATATATATACAGGTCCTTCTCAAAAAATTAGCATATAGTGCTAAATTTCATTATTTTCCATAATGTAATGATTACAATTTAACTTTCATATATTTTAGATTCATTACACACCAACTGAAATTTGTCAGGTCTTTTATTGTTTTAATACTGATGATTTTGGCATACAACTCCTGATAACCCAAAAAACCTGTCTCAAAAAATTAACATATTTCAACCATCCAATAAAATAAAGTGTTTTTTAAAAACAAACAAAAAAACCATCAAATAATAAAGTTCAGTTATGCACTCAATACTTGGTCGGGAATCCTTTTTTCAGAAATGACTGCTTCAAAGTGGCGTGGCATGGAGGCAATCAGCCTGTGACACTGCTGAGGTGTTATGGAGGCCCAGGATGCTTCGATAGCGGCCTTAAGCTCATCCAGAGTGTTGGGTCTTGCGTCTCTCAACTTTCTCTTCACAATATCCCACAGATTCTCTATGGGGTTCAGGTCAGGAGAGTTGGCAGGCCAATTGAGCACAGTAATACCATGGTCAGTAAACCATTTACCAGTGGTTTTGGCACTGTGAGCAGGTGCCAGGTCGTGCTGAAAAATGAAATCTTCATCTCCATAAAGCATTTCAGTCGATGGAAGCATGAAGTGCTCCAAAATCTCCTGATAGCTAGCTGCATTGACCCTGCCCTTGATGAAACACAGTGGACCAACACCAGCAGCTGACATGGCACCCCACACCATCACTGACTGTGGGTACTTGACACTGGACTTCAGGCATTTTGGCATTTCCTTCTCCCCAGTCTTCCTCCAGACTCTGGCACCTTGATTTCCGAATGACATGCAAAATTTGCTTTCATCAGAAAAAAGTACTTGGACCACTTAGCAACAGTCCAGTGCTGCTTCTCTGTAGCCCAGGTCAGGCGCTTCTGCCGCTGTTTATGGTTCAAAAGTGGCTTTACCTCGGGAATGCGGCACCTGTAGCCCATTTCCTGCACACGCCTGTGCACGGTGGCTCTGGATGTTTCTACACCAGACTCAGTCCACTGCTTCCTCAGGTCCCCCAAGGTCTGGAATCGGTCCTTCTCCACAATCTTCCTCAGGGTCCGGTCACCTCTTCTCGTTGTACAGCGTTTTCTGCCACATTGTTTCCTTCCAACAGACTTCCCATTGAGGTGCCTTGATACAGCACTCTGGGAACAGCCTATTTGTTGAGAAATTTCTTTCTGGGTCTTACCCTCTTGTTTGAGGGTGTCAATGATGGCCTTCTTGACATCAGTCAGGTCGCTAGTCTTACCCATGATGGGGGTTTTGAGTAATGAACCAGGCAGGGAGTTTTTAAAAGCCTCAGGAATCTTTTGCATGTGTTTAGAGTTAATTAGTTGATTCAGAAGATTAGGGTAATAGGTCGTTTAGAGAACCTTTTCTTGATATGCTAATTTTTTTAGACAGGTTTTTTGGGTTATCAGGAGTTGTATGCCAAAATCATCAGTATTAAAACAATAAAAGACCTGACAAATTTCAGTTGGTGTGTAATGAATCTAAAATATATGAAAGTTTAATTGTAATCATTACATTATGGAAAATAATGAAATTTAGCACTATATGCTAATTTTTTGAGAAGGACCTGTATATATGAGGTGTAAAATTGTTGAAAAAAAAATGCGTGGGCTCCCGCCCTATTTTCGCAACCAGACAGACAAAGCCAGCGAGTGGGGGCAGATAATAATAGCACAGAGAGGGACCATTATTTTTGCCCCCCCCGGCTACTAACATCTGCCCCCAGACACCCCAGAAAAGACAAATCTATAATTAGATTCGCCCTTTCTGGCACTTTGCCTGTCTATTCCCATTGCCCTGTAGCGGTGGCTAATGGGTTAATAAGGGGTTAAAGCCACCTTGCTATTGAAAGGTGACCTTAAGCCAGGTTAATAATTGAGAGCTGTCAATTAGACAACTATCAATTATTAATCCTATTGTATGATAGAAAAATCAAACACACACAGTTTAATAAAAAAGAAGTTTAATTAAATAATCACACAGTTTTTGACCATATTTTATTTTCCTGCTAAAACCATTTCCTGTAATAAAAATAAAATAAAAAAGCAAAATTATTCTTACCAATCCGATGCACAGTCAGGTCCCACGCTGTAATCCATCAGAAAGGGTTAACAGGTTACAGCTAGCAGCCGGCTAATGATGCCTGCTGAGCTGTAACACCCCTGAATGAATGAGCTTATCTCCCAGCGAAAGGAGAGGAAGAGATTAATGAATGGAGCTTAATTGATTTATTGGCACTTTCACTTCAGTGACCTGACCTAAAGTGAAAGTGGGAACAATCAATTAAGCTTCATTCATTAATCACATCCTCTCCTGTCGGCAGGAGATAAGCTCATTCATTCAGGAGCTTTCAGCTGAGCACGCAGGATTACTTGCGCTGCTTAGCTGATTGCTAGTTAACCCTTTGTGAAGGATTACATCGTGGGACGTGACAGATCGCCAGATAGGTAAGAATAATGTTGTTTTATTATTTTTTCTTTATTATAGAAGATCAAGGGCTTCGCAGGGATTAAGAGTTTAATAAAAGATGGTCAAAAAAATGTGTTTTTTTCATTAAAATTATTGATTCTTAAAGTGTGGGTGATTTTTTTATTTCCTTCAATAGGATTAATAATTGATAGTTGTCTAATTGACAGCTCTCAATTATTAACCTGGCTTAAAGTGACCTTTCAATAGCAAGGTGGCTTTAACCCCTTATTAACCCATTCGCCACCGCTACAGGGCAATGGGAATAGACGGGCAAAGTGCCAGAAAGGGCGAATCTAATTAGAGATTTGCCCTTTCTGGGGTGTCTGGGGGCAGATGTTAGTAGCCAGGGGGGGCACAAAAAAAATGTACCCTCCCTAGGCTATTATTATCTGCCCCCACTCGCTTGCTTTGTCTGTCTGGTGGAGAAAATACACCGGAAGCCCACGCATTTTTTTTCAACGAATTTACACCTTTAATTAACCCCTACATGTCTGAAATTTTGCACACATACACTTATGTAATTGTAAGTTAAAACCATATATCAAAATACATGAAATGACATGGTTAACTGTGTCTAAACAATGTATAATTTCATGTCGGCTTTTGTGATTTCACAAAAGCCGGCAATTGAATTAGCAGCTATTATACTATGTAGAAGTGTATGAACTATAAATATATGTAATAAAAATATATATATATATGTCACAATTACATATATATATATATATATATGTATTCTATGTGTGTATATGTATTGTTTCTATTCTTTATTAAAGCTGTCAGTGTGATTTTACAGTATAGCCAGGGATGAATTAGCGGCTATTATACTATGTAGAAGTGTATGACCTATATATATATTTATATATATATATATAATATATTAATTATTTGCTTTTTGTGTACATTTTTTTTACAATGTGATTTTTACATGACTTTTTACATAGAGATAACTGCTCTATGTAAAACTTCATGTTAAAATCGCATTGCATACAGATGGAAAACTGATGGAAAACGCATGGTGCGATTTAAAATCGCATCAAAATCGCATGCCTTTTTACAACAAATGTACCGTTTTTTTCCTGCAGAAAACGGACCGATTTTTTTTCCAGCCAGTGAGTATGAGCCCAAAAGGTTGTTTACTGCAGGGACCGCAGCTAATGCTGCAGCCTCACAGTAAACCCCTGAATGAATGAGCTCCTCTCCTGGCTGGCAGGAGAGGAAGTGGAAAGCTTAATTGATTGCTTTCCACTTTCACTTCAGGTCAGCCAGGGACACCATCCGTGACGTCAGAGGGAACTGATTAACAAAAATAGGGGTTCCCTTAGAAAAAAAAATGGCGTGGGGTCCCCCCTATTTTTGGTAACCAGCCTGATGAAGCAGACTGCTGAGGCATGGTATTTAAGGCTGTTAAGGAGCCAATATCCATGGACCTTGCCAGCAGCATCAGACTGGAGTACCTTGAGCCCACCAGAGAAAAATTATTCTTGGGGCCCACCATCATACTTCCCAACCTTTGAAGAAGGGAAAGAGGGACAAAGGCTGTGGCACGCTGTGCCTGCTGCAGCAAATTTTAGGCCATGCCACGTTGCACCACAGACTGTCCAGGAGTTGGTGGAAGCTTTAGTCCAGGTGTGGGAGGAGATCCCTCAGGAGACCATCCGTCGTGCTCATCAGGAGCATGCCCAGAAGTTGTAGGGAGGTCATACAGCATACCTCCCAACTTTTGAAGACAGGAAAGAGGGTTAAAGGCTGCGGCGCGCCGCAAATTTTAGGCCACGCCCCGACCACACCCATTTCACAACTAATCACACCCATATCCTCGCCCCAACCGTACACATTTAGCACTGCTGATCACACTGACTGGTAATGAGGGCACAGTGGCTGGCATTATGGGCACAGTGGTTGGTACTGAGGAAAAGAAAGAAAGAGCAGCGAGAGAGAGAGAAAGAACAAACAGAGAAAGAAAGAGAGGAAAGAAAGAAAAGAGAGAGAGAAAGAAAGAACAGTGAGGAAAAAGAACAGCGAGAAAGAAAGAACAGAGAGAGAAAGAAATACGGATTTTTGTGTTACTCACCGTAAAATCCTTTTCTCCGAGATGCTCATTGGGGGACACAGGACTGTGGGTGTATGCTACTGCCACTAGGAGGCTGACACTAAGTAAACATAAAAAAAGGTTAGCTCCTCCTCCGCCGTATACACCTCAGCACTGGCCGCAGGCAAACCCAGTTTAGTGCAAAAAGCAGTAGGAGGCTAAAATAAATCAGAGTTAACACAGATACAGTATATCCAGAAGAAAAAACTGCTGATACAGATTAATCAGAGAATAAAGTTAACTCAAAACAAAGCCATCCGGCTCTAAGGGAGGGTGCTGTGTCCCCAATGAGCGTCTCGCAGAAAAGGATTTTACGGTGAGTAACACAAAAATCCGTATTTCTCCTTCGTCTCATTGGGGGACACAGGACTGTGGGACGTCCCAAAGCAGTCCCTTGGGTGGGAAACCGACTCCACAGTGTAATTTATAATCAAGCATTGCTTATAGGTGCGCAACCGCGCCCTGAAGAATCCTTCTACCCAGACTGGCATCCGCAGAAGCCTGGGTATGGACATTATAATGCTTGGAAAAGGTATGCAGACTGGACCAGGTTGCTGCCTTACAAACCTGTTCCACCGAAGCCTGATGCCGAAGGGCCCAGGAGGCACCCACCGATCTGGTGGAGTGAGCCTTGATCCCTGCGGGAACCACCGCGCCTCTGATGCGGTAAGCCTCCTGAATGGCTAACCGAATCCACCTAGCCAAGGTTGATCTAGAGGCAGCGAGTCCCTTCCTGCGACCTTCAGGGAGGACAAACAGCGTGTCCGTCTGTCGAAAGGACGCCGTTCGAGATACATATCTCCTGAGTGCTCTCACCAGATCCAGCGTATGGAGAGCCTTCTCCACTCGGTGCGTCGGAGCTGGGCAAAATGAGGGCAAAACAATGTCCTCATTAATATGAAATGAGGACACGACTTTAGGCAAAAAAGGAGGTGTTGGTCTGAGCACTACCTTATCCTGATGGAAAAGCAAGTACGGAGCTCGACAAGACAGTGCAGCCAGCTCCGAAACCCGCCTTATGGATGTTATGGCTACCAAAAACACCACTTTCCAGGAAAGAAATGACAGAGAAACCTCCTGCAAAGGTTCAAAAGGAGCCTCTTGCAAGACTCCCAGAACTAGATTGAGGTCCCAAACCTCTAAGGGAGCCTTGTAGGGAGGAACTATATGGACAACCCCCTGAATAAAGGTCCTAACCTGAAAATTAGACGCGATCTTTCGCTGAAAAAGAACCGACAAGGCTGATACCTGTCGTCTAAGAGTACTAGGTGCTAGACCCGAATCTAGGCCCGCCTGGAGGAAAGATAGAATGTTTGGAATTGAAAAAAGAAGCGGGGAACAACCATGTTCCCTGCACCAATCAAAAAAGACCTTCCAAGTACCGTGGTAGATGCGAGCCGAAACGGGCTTTCGGGCGCTAGCCATTGTCGCGGCGACTTTTTTAGAGAATCCAGCCCTGGTCAGGATCCAAGATTCAACGGCCAGGCCGTCAAACACAGGACCGCTGAGTTCTGGTGGTAAACAGGGCCCTGGGAAAGAAGATCCACGCGTTCTGGCAGACGCCAGGGAGCGTCGCTGAGCAACTGTACCAGCTCTGCGTACCATGAGCGACGCGGCCAATCCGGAGCAATTAATATCGCTGGAACACCCTCTATCCTGATCTTTCTGATCACCCTTGGGAGAAGAGCTATTGGTGGAAACAAGTATGGAAGATGAAACTGATTCCATGGTAGGACCAGAGCGTCTACTGCAAATGCCTGCGGATCCCGGTACCGGGAAACGAAGTTGGGCACCTTGGCATTTGTCTTGGAAGCCATCAGGTCCACATCTGGGGTTCCCCAACGTCGGCATATTAGCTGAAAAATCTCGGGATGCAGTGACCATTCCCCTGAAGCTATGCCGTGGCGGCTGAGAAAATCCGCTGCCCAGTTTTCCTCGCCCGGAATGTGGACCGCTGAAATCACAGAGTGATTTACCTCTGCCCAGGTCAGAATCTGTTTGCTGCGGGTACCTCCCTGATGGTTTATGTATGCCACTGCCGTGGCATTGTCCGATTGTATTCTGACTGAGTGGCCCGCCAGATGCTGATGAATGTCTCAAGTGGGGTACCACAAGGCTCTGTTTTGGGCCCTGTATTGTTCAACATCTTTATCAATGATTTAGATGAAGGAATTGAGGGTAAACTGATCAAATTTGCTGATGACACAAAGCTAGGAGGGGTAGCTAATACTAGAGAAGAGAGAGAGAGGATTCAAAAAGATATACATAAACTGGAGCAGTGGGCAGCAACTAACAGAATGGATTTTAACAGGGAAAAATGCAAAGTACTACATCTGGGCAATAAAAATGAAAAAAGCATATACAAAATGGGAGGAATAGGGCTAAGTAACAGCACATGTGAAAAAGACTTGGGTATACTAATTGATCACAGACTTAACATGAGTCAACAGTGTGATGCAGCAGCAAAAAAGGCAAATGCAATTCTAGGATGTATCAACAGAAGCATACAGTCTAGATCACGTGAGGTCATTATTGCCCTCTACTCCTCTTTGGTCAGACCTCATCTGGAATACTGTGTCCAGTTTTGGGCACCACATTTTAAAAAAGACATCAACAAACTGGAGCAAGTTCAGAGAAGAGCCACCAGAATGGTGACCGGTCTGCAAACCATGTCCTATGAGGAACGGTTGCAGGATTTGGGAATGTTTAGCTTGCAAAAAAGAAGACTGAGAGGAGACTTGATAGCTGTCTACAAATATCTCAAGGGCTGTCACATTGTAGAAGGTTCATCTTTATTCTCATTTGCACAAGGAAAGACTAGAAGCAATGGGATGAAACTGAATGGGAGGAGACACAGATTAGATATTAGAAAAAACTTTTTGACAGTTAGGGTGATCAATGAGTGGAACAGGCTGCCACAAGAGGTGGTGAGTTCTCCTTCAATGGAAGTCTTCAAACAGAGGCTGGATAGACATCTGTCTGGGATGATTTAGAGAATCCTGCTTTGAGCAGGGGTTGGACCAGATGACCCAGGAGGTCCCTTCCAACTCTACCATTCTATGATTCTATGAAACTGCCTCAGAGCCAGCCGAATAGCTCGGATCTCTAAAATATTGATCGGGAGGGTCGATTCCTGCTGAGACCAAGTTCCCTGGGCTGTGTGGTGACGAAACACTGCTCCCCATCCGAGCAGGCTGGCGTCCGTTGTGACAACCAACCAGAAATTTGGAGGAAACAAACGACCCTGTTGAAGAGTGGTGCTCCTCGTCCACCACATAAGAGTCTGCCTGACCTGCAGGGACAGACGGCACCGAAGATTGAGTGAGTAAGGGCTCCCGTCCCATACTGCCAAGAGTGCATGTTGAAGGGGGCGAAGATGAAATTGGGCAAATGGAATAGCCTCGATTGCTGCCACCATCCTTCCTAGGACCCTCATGCAAAAACGGATGGTGTGAGAAATTGGTCGGCGAAGGATCTGTACCTCTTGACGGAGAACTAAGGCCTTGTCCTGAGGAAGAATTATCAACCCCTGAGCGGTGTCGAAATTCATCCCTAAAAAGGTGATCTTCCGAGATGGCACGGGAGATGACTTCTTCATATTCACCAGCCACCCCAGGCGAGCAAGGGTGTCTAACGTAATGCTGACACTTTCCTCGCAGGTCTGAAAAGACGGACCCTTGATGAGGAGGTCGTCTAAGTAAGGCAGGATGACTATCCCCCTGGAGTGCAGAATGGACACAACAGCAGCCATGACCTTTGTGAACACTCTGGGGGCTGTGGCTAGCCCGAATGGCAAGGCTGCGAACTGAAGATGAAGTTTGCCGATGGCAAACCGAAGAAACCTTTGATGAGGGGGAAATATGGGGATGTGAAGATAGGCATCTTGGATGTCTATTGATGCTAGAAATTCCCCTTTTTCCATGGCTGCAATGACTGAACGGAGAGACTCCATTCGGAAATGCCGAATTTTGACAAACCGGTTCAGTCGCTTTAGATCCAGAATGGGCCTTACGGTACCGTCCCTCTTGGGAACAATGAACAGGTTGGAATAAAATCCCTGACCTCTTTCGACCTCCAGTACAGGTACGACAACCCCGCTGTGCTGAAGAGACTCGACCGCCTTGAATAAGGCACGAACCCGAGACTCCTCTTTGGGAAGGCGCGAGGGAAAAAAGCGATTTGAGGGAAGGCTGGTAAATTCTATTTTGTACCCCGAGGAGATTAACTCCCTGACCCACTCGTCGTGAGTCACTGATAGCCAAGTGGGACGAAACCAGAGTAAGCGGCCGCCTACCCTGGATAAATTGACCGGATTCTGCCTCCAGTCATTTGTCCGTATATTTTTGGGGTTTGGACCCTCTAGATCTTGGCTGATAAGATCGCCCTCTTCCCAGAGGGTTGGTCCTGTAGGTGACCTGGCGATCTCTGGCCTGATTAGGCCGACCTGAGCCGCTGGAGGTGGCTGGCACGGCCCAGCCTGGGTTACGAAAGGCCCTAAAACGAGGCTGAGGTTGTCGACGAAAAGGTTGTCTAATCCTTTGCTGAGGAAGGAAATTGCTCTTCCCTCCCGTTGCATCAGATATGAGCTGATCCAGTCTCTCGCCAAATAACCGACCACTCTGATATGGTAAAGATGTAAGCGACTTCTTTGAGGTTGAATCCGCTCGCCAGGTTCTTAGCCACAAGGATCTTCTAATGGCAATTGCATTAGCAGCGGCTAATGCTGCGCAATTTGCCGCATCCATGGATGCATTAATTAAGAAGTCTCCAGCAAGAGCTATTTGATTAGAAATCTGGGTTACCTCAGACGGCACCTCTATGCCGTGAAGAGCTCTATTTAGAGACTCCGACCAGGATATTATGGCCTTGGCAACCCAAGTCGCTGCAAAAGAAGGAGAGAGAGCAGAACCTGATGCCTCAAATACCGAACGGGCCAAACTCTCAATTAGACGATCCGTTGGCTCCTTAATAGAGGAACCGCTGGGAATGGAGAGGAGCGTTTTAGATGCCAAACGCGAAACAGGAGGATCAACCGAAGGAGATTCTGTCCACTTCTTAAGGAGCTCAGGAGCAAAAGGATATCTAGTATTGAGAGCCTTTTGTCCAGCAAAGCGCTTATCCGGTTTCTCCCGGTGGCGCTGCACTAATTCCTCAAACTCAGGATGAGCACCAAAAACCTTATGGGCTTGCCTGGCTCGTTTAAAGGACACCTTGTGACCAGAGGTCAAGGTGGACTCATCGTCTATCCCCAGGGTTTGATTGATAGCTTCGATCAAACTGTCAATTGTCTCCTGACTATACGGTGCCTCTAGATTAAGTGATTCTTCCAAATCGGAATCCGAATATTGATCACTTGCCAAGGGAGAGGGAGAGCGGGAGACGGAACTAAAAGATGCCGAGGCTCAAGACGGCATGGGCGACACAGTGTGGGTTCGTTTCCCCTGTGTCTGCCTGGTGAGAGCGCGGCCCCTGCAGACCGGAGGTTCCTGAGACGTAGCCAAGACAGGTGAACCACTGTCCCTGCTCCTATCGGGAGCTTGAAGGGACTCGACCGCTCTGGTTAATGACGCCACAGATTGAGCTAGGGATAGGGCCCACTCAGGGGGACTTGACGCACTAGGCTCGGCTATAGGAGAGGGTTCCTGAGCCCGTTCAGAGTCACAGGCTTCGCAGACCCGAGAAGTCTGGGCGTGCGGAAAAGGGGACCTACAAGCAATGCATGCGGTATAAAGTATCGTATGAGTCTTAGTTCTTTTGGACATTCTGAATCCGTCACAGAGTACACAATAAACTGGATGTGTCGGTCAGCGGAAGGGGCGCAAAAGTGCGCAACAATCAGGCTGGAGGTAGTAGCACTTACCCCAGTCCAGTATCCCCTGCGTCTTTTCGTGTTCCGAATCGGAGTCCGAATATAACCGCAGAAAAAAAGGACATCCGAGCTCCAATCTTTCAAAAAAGAGCGCTCCTCTGTCAGAGAGGAAGTGCTCATGTAGCCGAGCCTCAGGAGGGGGGGTAAAGAGGCGCGGCCTAGAAGTCAGGGCTTCCGTCCCACCAACTTCCGGCCGCGGCCTAATCTCCGGCAAAAGCCGGGGAATAAATTTGAAGCCGCGGCCTAGCGCCCGCCGAAGCCGCGGTCTAAATTTCCGGCGGAGGCCGCCCCAAAGTCGGAGGGCGGGTCCGCCGGAAGGAGACGCCGCCGGGGGCGGAGCCCGCGACCTGCGAACCCTCTAGCTGACGCCGGCATTACATTCCGGCCAGCGGCCCAGTCCCCGGGAAAAGCCGGGGACTAGATTTGAAGCCGCGGCCTAGCGCCATCCGAAGCCGCGGCCTGAATTTCCCAAAGTCGGAGAGCGGCCCCGCCGGAAGGAGACGCCGCCGGGAGCGGTCCCCACTCTCACGACCGCGGCCCCCCTCCGGCCGACGCCGGACCATATTCCAGCCCGCGGCCTAGTCCCAGGGTAAAGCCGGGGACTAAATTTTTACCCGAAGCGCTGCTGTATCCTTCGGCGGCGGCCGTCCTGGACTTTGAAGGTGAGATTCTGTAGATCTTGGCTGATGCCACTTCCTACGTCTTCACATGCAGCGCATTAGAGGGGGACTCTCAGTAAAAAGGAGAAGGACGGTGCAGGAACCCTAACTCCATCACCCCTTCAGGGGATGAGGAGAGGGACCGTCCGCCACCTTGCAGCACCGCAGTCTAGCATTGGTGGTGCAGTGGGGGCCGCACGGACTAACTCCTGCCTCTGTACAGCCTAGGGCTTCAATACCTTAGGGTGGTCAGGGCTGAGTCCGGCATTTATGTCCCACGTTGCGGGAGAGGATACGTTGGAGGCTTTACTCCACGTGCTCGCCCGTTGATGGTTTGGGGAGATCGGACCCTTTCAATAGGATCCGTCGCCCCTATCTCATCTTTGTGGAAAAAAAAAATGGTCTGGAAAAAGAACCAGACGTGTGCCTCCATCAGACACTAAGCAATAACTGGGTTTGCCTGCGGCCAGTGCTGAGGTGTATACGGCGGAGGAGGAGCTAACCTTTTTTTATGTTTACTTAGTGTCAGCCTCCTAGTGGCAGTAGCATACACCCACAGTCCTGTGTCCCCCAATGAGACGAAGGAGAAAGAACAGAGAGCGAGAAAGACTGGAAAGAGAAAGAAAGACTAGAGAGAGAGCCAGAGGCGTAGCTAGGGTTTCGGTTTAGGGGGCGAAACTTCTGAGTGGGCCCCTAACCAGAGAACCTCAGCAAATGACCGCGCTGTTGCCAAAAATAATCTATATATAAAAAGACCAATATTGATATCACTGCCATATGGTCAGTGGTAAATAATACCAGTCCTACAGAACATATAATAGATTACAGCACAGGTATAGATAATGACTTACCGCTGATGTTCTTTCTAATGGAATTGTTCACTTTTCATGTCTTTTCCATCTGGCCCAGACCGACATGACGACTTCTCCAGCCAGGACTCGACTGCAGAGATTACAACAAAGACACATTTCACTTCTCATATTTTTAGCACTGTCACGGTCACCAATTGGACTATTCTCAACCTGCACAAACTCCTCATCCTGCTGATACCCCAATACTGAGCCGCTGCTGCCATATGTGTCCCTATTTCTGCACCTGATACCCCAATACTGAGCCGCTGCTGCCGTATGTGTCCCTATTACTGCACCTGATACCCCAATACTGAGCTGCTGCTGCCGTATGTGTCCCTATTACTGCACCTGCTGTGTGGTTCTGTGTGACCTTTAAATTCTAAAGCACCCCTCTAGAATATAGTAATGCCAGGTGCAAGTGCCCTAGAAAACAGTGCCCACATTTTGTCCCCTAGACTGTAATAATGCAATAAGGCCCTGTGTGCCCCTTTGACAGTCACAGTAACCCGAGTTCCCCTATAACAATAAGTGTCCACTTTACATTTAATAATGTCCCAAGTCTCCCCCTGTACATCTCCCCTATACACAGAATAATGCCCCTCACTGGATATATACTGACCCCTTAATGTCCCCAAACTATTTAATGGGTCCAACACTGTATGATGGCCCCTAGACAGCATCCATACAGCATAATACACCAGATAGTCCTCAATATAGTATAATGCACCCCCATAGGCAGCCTCTATATTATAATAAACCCCCATAGGCAGAGTCTATAATATAATGCACCACCATAGGCAGCCGCTATATTATAATGCACCCCCATAGGCAGCCTCTGTAGTATAATGCATCCCCATAGGGAGTCTCTGTAGTATAATGCAACCCCATATGGAGCCTCTGTAGTATAATGCAGCCCCCATATACAGCCTCTGTAGTATAATGCACCCCCATTAAAAAAAAAAAAAAAAAACAATACTCACCTCCCGGCTCCTGTGCTGCTCACTGTTCTCCCTCTCAGCGTCTGACAGCGGGCGCCGGCAGGTGATGTTATTGCGCCCGCTGTCAGACGCTGAGAGGGGGATTATGGGAGAGAAGGAGCGCTCGCTCCTTCTCTCTCTATGCGGTCAGCTGTATCGGCTGGATGCCGATACAGCTGACCCTCCGATGACGGGTGGGGGGCCCACTGCTGGCACCGGGCCCCCCCACCGCCTGTTCAGGCCCCATAGCGGTCGGGCAGCAGAGCAGGGAGAGCGATTCTCCCTGCTCTGCCGCAGAATGTAACTGTATCGGCGTGCTGTGCACGCCGATACAGTTACTGTAGCGTAGCTCCGGATGGGCCCCCTCAGAGCGCGGGGCCCGGGGCCACCGCCCCCTCTGCCCCGCGACCTATCCTTTCAAATCAGGGCCCACCACGCAGGAGCTGGGGCCCACCGGAGGTTTCTCCGGTGTCCCGGTGGCTCAGTCCGACCCTGCTTGCCAGCCTGATAATACCAGGCCACAGCAGTCTGGTTATCTTGGCTGGTTAACAAAACCAGGGGATCCCCTCGAAAAAAATTGGCGTGGGGTCCCCCCTATTTTTGTTAACCAGCCAGATGAAGCAGACTGCTGAGGCCTGGATTTTCAGGCTGTTAAGGAACCAAGATCCATGAACCTTGCCAGCCTGATAATACCAGGCCACAGCAGTCTGCATATCTTGGCTGGTTAACAAAAATAGGGGATCCCCTCAAAAAAAATTGGCGTGGGGTCCCCCCTATTTTTGTTAACCAGCCAGATGAAGCAGACTGCTGAGGCCTGGATTTTCAGGCTGTTAAGGAGCCAAGATCCATGAACCTTGCAAGCCTGATAATACCAGGCCACAGCAGTCTGCTTAGCTTGGCTGGTTAACAAAAATAGGGGATCCCTCGAAAAAAAAATGGCGTAGGGGTCCCCCTATTTTTGTTAACCAGCCAAGTAAAATGCAGACTGCTGCGGCCTGGTATTAAAAGACTGTCAAGGTCCATGGATTTTGACCCTCAACAGCCTGATAATACCAGGCTACAGCAGCCCCACATTTGGCACATCACAAGATGTGCCAATTGTGGCACTTTACCCGGCTCTTCCCACTTGCCCTGTAGCGGTGGCAAACGGGGTAATAAGGGGTTAATGTCACCGTTGATTGCATGGTGACAATAAGCCCGGTTAATAATGGAGAGGTGTCTATAAGACACCGATCCATTATTAATCCCAAAGTTTTTAAATGTTTAAAAAAAAGACAAAGCAAGAACAAAGTATTTTAATGAAATAAAAGAGACAACACAGTTTTCATTTCTTTTATTACTCTCTCATTCCTGCGACGCCATCGATCTCCTGTAAAAAAAAGAAAAAAAACAAACCAACAGTATACCACCTGTCCGACGCAGTCCATAGTAACGAGTGTCCTACGACAATCCAGCTCTGCTACATCGGAATGACAGGCAGAGCCTGTCATCTCGACGCAGCACAGCTGATTACCTGCTTCCCCGGCGGTGACGTCATCGGACTGACTGCTTTACGGCCGGTATTACCCGGCAGTCACTGCAGTTATCGCGAGAAACTGCATGTGACCGCCGGGGAAAGATGATGGCGGCCATGAAGCAGTCCAGGACGTGACCGCCGGAGATCTTCTGCCAGGTAAGTGCCGCTGACTCCTGACAGACCCGACCGACGGACACTGACCGTGACGGGACAATTACGATTCCGGTATCCGATATGACGAAAATATCGGTACTCGGAATCGGAATTCCGATACAGCCAATATTGGCCGATACCCGATATTTGCAGTATCGGAATGCTCAACACTACCACTGATACTTTTAATATTAATTTCAAGTCTAAAGTGGTGTAAAAAGACGGAAAGAAAACACTGAGCTACCGGAGGAACTCTGCCCATATTCCCTGCTAGAGTCCTCACTTTATTTTATGGAGACAGACACCACTGCAACCAATCGGTGGCCGGTAAGTGGCTGCAGCGGTCACTTTCTGTCCAAGTCGAAAGGAAACCTGACAAACCAATACCAGTAGTCTGGGCTTGGCAGTCGAAGGAGCTGACCGTCAACGACACAGCAGAAATAAATAAGTCACTTTAGAAAATAAAATTATGTGGGAAACGATAATCCAGAAAATCTGAAACTCCTATATTCCATAAATAAAGTGATTGAAAAAAAATAATTTAAAGGGGGTGCTCTTTATCCAATCTAGGGACATTTTGTTTTTTGAGATCGTTCCTTTATTAGCAAAGAGCGGCTCCCAAACTGGATGACTTAGCGTGGCCGAGTCACCAATACATGTAATACCACATTTCTCCTGTAGTGGCCACTGCAGAAGAACTTTATGTCTGTCCAGACCAGTGTCGATCAGCTTGATTTGGAGAAAAAGGTCTGTCCAGATAGAGCAATGCCCTTCTCCCCCCTAAAAAAAAAATGTATCTACTTTTTTTTTTACATTCTCCATAACTATACAATAGTTTTTGGTAAACTGTCTCATACATAAGGATAAATGCTAACTGGAGATGAATAATTGAGCTCTGCGTGTCTCAGTGTAGGTGTCGTGCCTGTCCATCTTGATTCATCCGCGGCAATACATATGGAGATGCCGTCTAATTTCTGAACATTATTTAGTTTCATCTCTGCAGAACGACTCTGCGGAAGCCGCGCTTTGTTTACCAGGAGAGCTGCAGATGGTCGCACAGATGGCGACCTTAGTGGAAGCGTACACAACGCAAACAAAAAAAAAAAGCCCAACATTATAAAGCTCCTCACAATCCTTTCAATATAAAGTCGACTTGTTTAATTTCCTGCTCATTAATTAAGTATATTTCATCTTTTTTCCTTCGAGCCGCGTTTATTTACAGCTTGGAAAGTTGTAGAAGGGCGCGGAGAACATTCCCAAGTCTCATCACCGCGCGTCCGATAACGTGTTCTTATTGATTTTCTGATAAGGTGAGAAGCTCGACCCCACGGCTGTGAACATTCTCCAGCAGATCATCGAGCTGGGGACGGAATCCCACGACGCTGTCGCCTCGGTGGTTGCCATGGCTCCCGGAACTGTGACCGTGGTAGAACAGGTGAGAACATTCCTTATACCTCGGGTCAACGTTTCATCCGTGAGCCGTACGTTAGGTTGACTTCTCATTCTGTTTGCAGGGGAATTGCATGTGGACTGGTTTTACTGGTATTTTCATATTTGTCCTTTCAACAGACTTTGTATCAATCAATAATACAAGCGAGTATAAGAAACAAAATGTCTCTTTCTCCGCTTAGGAGCCACTTCTTATCCTCCCTCTGCCTCTAAACTCATCATTAACTATGAAATACATGTAAAAGCCATCATAGTCAAAGCAACAGAGATTTCTAGATCACTGAGGGATCAGATTACAGCTCCCTATTGAAAGCCTATAGAAAAGGAAAGAGCCAAGAGAGACACACACAGAGCATGCTGCAGCTTTCTAGTAGCTGTTTTTATCTTACTCCAGAGATGGATTCACAGCTAAACTGCTCAGTTCTGCTGTATAATGTCCTCCATGCTGCAACTTCTGAACATGGCACAGGGCAGCGCACGTTGCTCTCGTTACATATGCAGCATATCCCGCACTCTGCCTTTTACGTCTTCTCCAAGTGTTTGAGCTCCTTCTCCTAAAGGCCGGGCCGCACATCTCAGAGTGACGTTGAGACGATCATCGCATTGATTTTCCTCCCACTCCATCCTCTCCTGCGCTGATGAGTGTGGTAGGTGCCGGAGGGAAGCACTGAGCTCTCGCTGCGCTGCCATTCTTCACCTTTGTCACTGTTCCATCAGCTCCAAGGAAGCGGCTTCCATGTCGTAGGGACATTCTCTGTCTCATCAGGATCAATATTCATTGCAAGAGTCGACTCCTTCATCCGATTTCTTACCCGCTCCAGCCAGACACAAGATATTCCACAGCCCTCAAGAAAATCTTTCCTTTTAAATGTCTCCTAAGTTTTACTGTGAGATGGTAGACTGATGTAGCAGAGCTGCAATAAATGGAAAAGACCCTCAAATAAAACAGCAACGTAATAGTACTATTGTGTCAAATGACAAACTGGGCTCTGCTGCATCTTAGAAAATATTTATCATGTATACGGCTGCAGCTTTACTTCTTAAAGTGGACCATCTCTGCGCATCCTGCTCGAATCAGAGAGACGTGACAACTGCAGCCAGGTGGAAAATAAGTGACTGCACCAGCAGAATAGTGAGTGCAGCTCTGGAGTATAATACAGGATGCAACTCAGGATCAGTAATGTATGTACACAGTGACTGCACCAGCAGAATAGTGAGTGCAGCTCTGGAGTATAATACAGGAGGTAACTCAGGATCAGTAATGTAATGTATGTACACAGTGACTACACCAGCAGAATAGTGAGGGCAGCTCTGGACCATCCTACAGGAGGGGGCGGAGCTTGCCGTGCGGTCTGACTGTGGTGCCTGTGTGTGCTGCTCGGGAAGGGAGGTTTTTCCATCCAGGACTTTTTGTCTGCCACCTTCCCGAGAAAGAAGGCTCATCTTGGGACTGGCCTCCGGGGCCGGGCCCCTGGCTCCCACCTCCCGGTCCAAGCCGGCGGGGGGTGGGAGGACTCCCAATCCGGCTAGGATCACAAAATCTGGCAAAGGATCCAGCATGAGGACCCGCAGTACCCCAGAGGCCATGGCCGCGGTGGCTCCTTCCCCCGGAGGTAGGCCGAGTACGAGCAGGGGTGCTGCAGCGGGACCTCTAAAGTGGGGCACCAAGGCGGCGAAGGAATCCACTGTGGTTTATGGTTCCCGTGTCCATGCGCACCTCTGTGAGTATGAGGATGCCTCAAGAAAGCTAAGATCCCTCTGGGGGAAGTTGAGGGTAGCTAAGGAGAGGACCAACAGGGCCTCCGGCAATAAGAAAGCCGAGCTATCCGCCGCGGTCAGAAAAATCCAGAAAGCCATAGAAGACCTGGCAACCCGGAGGTGCGAGATCCTGGCCGGCAGTGGGCCCTTCCGCGAAAAGCTGGAAAATGATGACCGGTTCAGAGCCATGACCGGTGGGGCTCCAGAGGGGCCACGGAGCCTCAGCCAGGCGGTGGAGGAGGAGGAAGAGGAATGCGAGGAGAGGTCGCGCCCTACCCACCGCCTGGTGGCCTGGTAAGAGATCTCCAGGCGTCGCACAGCGGGATAGCCCCCGAGCAAGTGGCTCTCCCGCCAGATTCTGGCTCTTCAGAGGGCAGCGAGGGGGAGGATGAGGATGGTGGTAGTAGTAGCAGTGAGGGGGGCTGCCTCGTCATGCAGCAGATCCGGCAGATCGAGTCCCCGGTCCGGTTTAACCAGCTGCGGTTCGGGGATGAGATCTGCGATGACGAGGCAACCAGGAGGGGGATGAAGAGAAAAGCTAAGAAGAAGGTAAAAAAACAGCTGTTGTCCAGAAGTTTGTGTATGTCCCCCTCTCTGGGGCCCCCCGGTCCCGCTGTGCGGCACCCGCTACCCACCCCGGCTCGGGCTCTGTTGTGGGTCCGCAGCAAGGAAGCGGGGAGATTGCAGGCCATGACACGCAGGGCGCCGCCTCTGTTTGTGGTAATGGAGGGGGTAGTGACGTGTCTGATATGGAGCATGGTGTGGAGGGCGGCCCAGTGGTGGGCAAGAGAGTGGCAGCCGGGACCGCATCTCCGGCGGTGAGCGCTGTGGTGTCTGGGTCCCCCACTTACGGATCCGTTACTGGATCGCTTCTGGGGACACAGGCACCCAGTAAAGTGAAGGGGGCGGGGCCTGTGGCTTCGGCAGAGCCGGCTCATAAAAAAAACTGGTGGGGTCAGCTCCCCTGGCGGGGTCTGCGGTGAAGTCTAGGCGGGGGCCCCGCCGCCGGTGCGCGCTGAGGGGGAGTGGCCTAGCCTGGGGCCGGCCGCCGGAGTCGCTGTGCCCAAGCTGTTTGTGGCCCAGGGTGTGGTGGTTGAGGGTGCTGTGCCCCGGGGGACTGGTGCCGCCGGGGGGTCCCTGGGGGTGGTCCCGGCTCCGGGGGTCCCGCTGCGGCCGGTCTCGGGGGGTGTGGCCTCCTCGGCACCCGCTGCTCATGTGGGTGCAGCTCTGGACGGCAGTGTTGTGAAGCTGGAGGCTGGGGGCGTGGCTTCCCAGCAAAAGGAAAAAAAAAATGATGGTGATCACCAATGAAACAGAGACTGCAGCAGACAGTGGCAAGGGCGCATGCCTGGCGGGGTCCCCTGAGTCTGGGGGCTTACCTGCAGTGGGGGCACCAGCGACAAGCCAGGATGGAGCTGGAGGCAGGACTGCTCCTGGCTTCCTCCCTGCCAGTGAGGAATGCAGCTCTGTGCAGGCTGTGGAGGCGGTGCTGCTGAAACCTGATGGCAGCACAAATATTAAAGGGCCAGCAGCACTGTGTGGACAGAACCCCCCGGCAAGGAAGATGCCACCAATAGGTGGCGGTAGCAGTGTGGAAACGGTAAAAACTATAAGTTCCGAAAAAGTGAGGCAAAATATTGACCCCAGTGTGCATGTGAGTGAGAGTGGGGTGACTGATGGAGTGGATGAGGAGGGTGTGGGTATGGAAGTGTTTGCGGTTGAGGATGCAAGTGGTAGTGTGTCTAAAGTGGCAAGTGTGAATGGGGTGGCAAGTGTGAATGGGGTGGTAAGTGTGAATGGGGTGTCTGAGGGTACTGGAAGGAGGGGGAGGGGGCCAGTCCATCTGCCCCCCCGGCCACCGGTCCTCTGAGTTATTTCGGGGGTGGTGGCTGGAGCCTCAGGGTCTGGTCAGGGGGTTTCCTCGCCTCTGGACCTCAAGGATGGCTTCTTGCGGCGCCGTTTCCTGGAGGCCCTCAAAAAGGGAGAACAGACGATCAATGTAGAGGGAAGAGAGGTGGACTTGGCCTTTTGGCTGGATAGATACGGCCTGGCTGCCTTCCAAGATAAAGGGGAGGGGGAAACGGTTTGCTCCCTCCCGACAGCCGGGCAGGGGGTGGCCAGGCGGAATGTGGTCCGTCTTCGGTGGAGGGGCAGTGAAGCGTGCCCGCCAAGAGCGAGGGTTGTGGAGCTCCTTCTAAAGATGGACTTCAGGGCGACGGACATCTTTGCCCTGATTCATCCGTTTGGCACCTCCTTCTTCGATGTCAGTTTTGTTCGGCCAGAGGGCCTAGAGCTTTTCTGGTCGAATTTCGAACTGGCAAAGGGGGAGCCCGGCTGGCGAGACTTTGCCGTTCAGGCGGTGTCTCGCCAAAATAGTGTAAAGAGGGTGACCGTTTTGACAAGTAACGAGTCACTCTCTGGGGTTGACATCATGACGTGGCTTTCTCGTTATGGGGAAGTCACGGACGTCCCTAAGAAAAATAGGGACGAGTTTGGCATTTGGTCAGGGGGCTGGACCTTCATGGTAAAGTTGAAGGTTTCAGGAGGTACGGTCACCCACATCCCCTCCTCAGCATTTCTGGGGAGGGACAGAATCCAGATCTTCAAACCAGGGGCAACCGAAGGTCTGCCACAGGTGCGGTGATCCCCGCCACTTCAGCGCAGGCTGCAAGGTGCAGAAGTGTGCCTTGTGTGGCGGGGTAGGTCATCTTGCCGCAGCCTGTGGTGACATTAGGTGTCACCTGTGTGGTGACCTAGGTCACCCGTATAGCCGCTGCCCCCGCTCCTTTTCCGGCACCATCTCTGGCCCAGCGGGGGGGAGCCATGGGGGGGTCCCCGGTGGTGCAACTTCTGCTGGGGCTGGGTGTTGTGAATGGGTTTGAGATGAGTTCTGAGCAGAGGCTTCCTCTGGTGGTTTCAAGCGGTGCTGGTCTGTCCAGTGAAGATTGTGAGGACTGAGAATCAGGTGTTACTGACTGGTCTTATATAAGGGAGTCACCTTCCCATCAGGGTTGCCAGTGACCAATTGTTCTGGTCTGAATCCTTCATTCCTGTTTCCCTTGTAGCCTGCTGTGTCGTGTCTGCATCTCCTGCTAACAGATAAGACATTTTCTTCTTTTTGTTTTTGTGCTAATTTTTGCATTTTTTGTCCTGCACTTCTGTGGGGGCCTTCAGGGTCCCCTCCGGGGGCTTTTGCCCTCTCAGTTTAGTTCAGCCACTTATGTATGTACTTTTGCTTTTTCCAGTTTTTTCAGTGGCTGCTGTTTTGATTTTGTTACACCAGAGAACTAATTTAGGTGGTAGAGGTCGTGTGATCTCAGGTGTTTTTGAAATTAGTGGTGTTGGTGCTTTTCAGGGTTTTCTGGGATTGCAGTAAGTACCCTTCCTGTCCTTTTCTATTTAGTTAGTTTGGGCCCCAGCGTTTGCTCATACTATTTTCTTTCTGTGTCAGTATTTCATCTTGTCTAACCGCCATTACATGTTTGGGGGCTTTCTATTGTCTTTGGGGTTCTGCTCCGGGGCAGATAGCTTTCCTATATCTATCTTTAGGTGTAGTTAGTTTCTCAGGCTGTGACGAGGCGTCTAGGACCAACGTAGGAACGCTCCACGGCTGCCTCTAGTTGTGGTGGTTAGTCAGGGTACTGCAATCTCATAGTTTCCAACTGCTCTGGTGTATTGCCTTTTTTTACCTGCACTCCTCAGCTACCAAATCATAACAGCTGGGGGTGGAGGCGTGAGGGGAGCTGAGGGTCAGTGAGGAAAGGCGAGGCTGGTACATCTCCCACCAGTGGCAGCAGGTGAGGCACCGTAAGGGCAGGGGGCAGGATAAGCCTCAGGCAACTGGGATGATGACTGCCCTCACCCTGGAGGCGGCAGCCGAAGCCTCTGTGGCCCTGGGGAAGAAGGCGGTGAGCGAGGAGATCCGGAGGATGGAGAGGGAGGTGGCTGCTTCTGATAACTCTTCCCAGTATGAAAGTGTGGATGAAGAGGTGGTGGAGCAGCCTAAAAAAACGGGTGACAATCGTACCGGTAAGAGGCGGAAGAAGAACAAGGCTAAAAAAATCTAATGCCCCCCCCTGACTGCTAGGGTGCTTACGGAAGGGCTCACCGGTTCCCCTCTGATCCCCCTCTCCAATCGGTTCCAAGCCCTCGATGACTCTGCTGTGTCGGGGGTGAGGGGCCGAACGCAACATCTGGGGTGCCTTCAGGGAGTGGCGAGGTCCGTCCTCCGGGGGATTCACACTCCTCTGGCGGGGGGACTACCTCGGGGTCCAGGGGCGAGGAATCTAGTGCTGGGAAGGAGGTGTCCACTGCTGTTAAAGAAGATATGGACACCTCGGTGTCTTTAAAAAGTTGGGGTGAGTCGGGCTCCTCCTCAGAGGGGGAGAGGAAATCTGGGGGTACGGTTAAAAAACAGGCCATCTAACTCAATCACCCATGATGGCGGAACCTACCCCGTTGACTCTGGCGTCGATTAATGTCGCCAGCATAAAGTCGGATACGGCTAGATTTACGGCCTTTGATTTTTTCACCCGGGTTGAGGCTGATGTTTTATTTTTGCAGGAGACCAGACTAACGGACCTGGGGTCCATCCACAAAGCAAAGAGGGAATGGAGGAGTGGGCCCTCATACTGGTCTCTAGCGGCCGAGCCGTATAGCGGGGTAGCGGTCCTTTTTAAGACCGCGGAGGTGGAATGCAGACGGGTGATCGAGGTAGAAATGGGGAGATGTTTGGTCCTTGACGTCTTCATGAGGGGACAGGAGCTTCGGCTCATCAATATCTATGGCCCGCAATCTAAGTGGGACCGTAAATGTCTCTTTCTGAGGATCAAGCCCTATCTTTTACGAGCCGGCAGGTGGTCTTCGGTGGGGATTTTAATGCTATAACCAGACTCCGTGATAGGGGAGGCCCCGGAGACCGGCTGACTTATGATAGCGTAGCCTTGAATAGCATAGTAAGCGAAGCTCGCCTGGTGGATGTCCACATCCGGCACACCCCAGATCACGAGGGTTTCACCTTTTATAGGGGTAGCAGTAGGTCTAGGATAGATAGGTGTTTTTTAAAGGAGGAAGCCGTCTCTTCTGCAGTGTCCGCTGTTGAGGTGGAGTTCTCCGATCACTGTTTAATTTTCTTTACTTTGAATGTTACAGAGACTCCCCGAATGGGGAGAGGCCTATGGAAGCTGAATTCGTCCCTTCTGGAAGAAGCGGAAGTAAGACAGTCCTTTGAGGAATTTCTTCAGAGCCAGGTACCTCTCTTGGGTCTTTGTAGCAGTAAGTCTGAGTGGTGGGAGATCTTCAAAAGAAGGGTCGCAAGGTTCTTCCGTCAGCTCTCGAGCCTCAGGGGCCTGAACAGGTACCGCCTGTATCGGCAGCTGGGGAGGAAACTCGAGCAGCTCGTCTCGATTGGAGGGGACCGAGAGGAAATCTCCAGGGTGAAGACCTTGCTCAAGGGGTGCCAGTACGATAGGCACACATCCTTGGTTTTTGAGAGGGATTTCGGGAGGTACCGCTCGCCTGACCCTTACAGAAACTGCAGGTTGTCAATGAATTGTAAGATGGTGACAGGACTGATCGACAGTACGGGGTCCCTGAACAGATCCAAATCAGGGATCCTGGAGGTGGTCAGATCCTTCTACTCGCACCTCTTGGGGAGGAGGGATCCTAATCGGGATGAGATGTCGGCTTTCCTGGCTGAAACCATCCCTGAGCCGGGGGATGACCCCTCTCTTCATGTTTTGGCAGAAGCAATCAGGGAAGAGGAAGTGAGTCGGGCGATTGATGGGCTCCGGCCCAAAAAGTCGCCCGGTCCGGATGGCTTAACATCCGAGTTCTATAAGACTTTTAGGGACTCTTTGGTCCCCCTCTTGACTGAGGTGTTTAATGAGTGCCTCTCCTCGGACACTCTGCCCAATTCAATGAGGAAGTCAGCCCTGATTATCCTGTCAAAGGGTAAAGACTCGTCCCGTATTGAGAATTGGCGTCCCATAGCGCTTCTCAATACGGACCGAAAGGTTCTGGCAAAGGTGCTTTTTAATCGGTTGGTGAAGTTTGCACCCTGGCTCCTTTCGGGGGCCCAGCACTGCTCTGTTCCAGGCCGCAGTACATTTAGTGCTGTGCTCGGTGTCCGAGAGGCAGTAGGGCAGGGCAGGTCACTGGAAGGGGTACTTGCTGTCCTTAGACCAGGCACAGGCCTTTGACCGGGTTAACCATGAGTACCTCTGGTCTGTCCTTCTGAGGTATGGTCTGCCTGGGAGGTTTGTTGATTGGTTGAGAGTTTTATACAATGGGGCAGAGACTTTTCCGCTCATGAACGGTTGGGTCGGACACCCTTTTGAGGTGAGGTCTGGTGTCCGCCAGGGCTGTCCTCTGAGCCCACTGTTATACGTGTTCGCGATCGACCCCCTTTTAAGGAGGGTGGAGCGCGGACCGTTGGTGGGAGTCGGGATGGACCAGGCGGAGCCAGAGGCCGACTTGAGGGTAGTGGCGTACGCTGACGATGTTTCCCTTTTTGTATCCTCGAGAGAGGAGGCGGATTGGGTGATGTCTGAGGTTGAACGCTACTCGGTGGCATCCGGGTCCATGATCAACCGGGACAAGTGTGAGAGTCTCTGGCTGGGAGGGAAGATCCAAGCTTTGATCTCCCGGACACCCTTCCAGGGCCTCAGGCCACAGCAAAAATATTAGGCATCAGTTTCGGCCCGGGGGACTATCCCCAGCAAAACTGGGAGGGCAGACTTAAGATTGCCGCCCAGAAGATGGATCAGTGGAAGGGTTGGTCCTTGACCCTAAGGGAAAGGGTTAGTCTTGCCAAGGGCTATTTGCTTCCTTTGCTAATATATCTGGGCAGCGTCTGCATCTTGCCAGAGCCTCTTTGGACACGGGTCTACAGCCTGTTTTTCCAATTATTATGGGGAAATAGGCTGAACCTAATCAAGAGGGAGGTCACGTACCGCACGAGGAGACTAGGAGGGTTGGGTATGGTCAACCCAGTGGTGTTTCTAGTAAACACCTTTCTTAAAGCAAACATCGCCAACCTCTGGTCAGAGAGGGCTCCTCCGTGGGTATTCTCCTGTAGGGGGTGGTTTCGGCCTTTCTTCCAGGAATGGGAGACAGGAGGGCAGGTGAAGGACCTTCGTACACCTCATGGGCATCTTCCGGCTTACGTTACCCCGGTTCTGAAGGTGATCCGTCGGTGGGGTCTGGGAGTGTGGGAGATCAGGATCATGTCAAGAAGGTTTTTTGACAATAGGGTCCTGTTGACCCACTTTCAGAAGCCCCTGGCGCTCAGGGATTGCCCAAGCCGGGATCTGGAGGTGGGGCTCGGGTTATTGAACTCTAAGCGGATCCCCTTGATGTTTTGGAACTTGGCTTGGTGCTGCTTCCATGGGAAGCTGTATGTGAGGGACAACCTGAAGTGCAGGAGCTCTGATGACCGGGATTGTCCCCGCGAGGAGTGTGGTGGCATGCTTGAAAGCATGGAGCACTTCCTGCTTTGGTGTCCCTTTAATACAGAGGTCTACAGCAGGGTGGGTGCTTCCATTGGCTGGCCCAGGCTGGCAGGCCTCTCCTATGCGGAGTGGGCCTATGGGGCATTCAGGTCCCTTGGTGGCCGAGATCGGGGGCACTGTTTTCTTAGTTAGTTTAGTAACTAGGTTCTGCACGTGGAATGCACGGTGTCTAGTGTCTACTCAGCGGAAAGTCCTCCCCAGGGAAGAGGTGATTAGGAACATCCTGGGTGACCTGGCAAAAGTGCGCTCCCTGGAGTTTGAGAGGCTGGGTGCAGGGAGGGCCTCTCTCCTATGGAGGGGTTTCTCCTTTAATGTGCCCTAGGGAGAGTTAGGTTCTGTGTTGTGAATGGACTTGAAATGAGTTCTGAGCAGAGGCTCCCTCTGGTGGTTACAAGCGGTACTGGACTGTCCAGTGAAGATTGTGAGGAGTGGGAATCAGGTGTTACTGACTGGTCTTATATAAGGGAGTCGCCTTCCCATCAGGGTTGCCGGTGATCAATTGTTCTGGTCTCACTCCATGATTCCTGTTTCCCTTGTAGCCTGCTGTGTCGTGTCTGCATCTCCTGCTAACAGATAAGACATTTTCTTCTTTTTGTTTTTGTGCTTTATTTTTGCATTTTGTCTTGCACTTCTGTGGGGGCCTTCAGGGTCCCCTCCGGGGGCTTTTGCCCTCTCAGTTTAGTTCAGCCACTGATGTTTGTACTTTTGCTTTTTCCAGTTTCTTCAGTGGCTGCTGTTTTGATTTTGTTACACCAGAGAACTAATTTAGGTGGTAGAGGTCGTGTGATCTCAGGTATTTTTGAAATTAGTAGAGTTGGTGCTTTGCAGGGTTTTTTGGGATTGCAGTAAGTACCCTTCCTATCCTTTTCTATTTAGTTAGTTTGGGCCCCAACGTTTGCTCATATTATTTTCTGTCTGTGTCAGCAATTCTTCTTGTCTAACAGCCATTACATGTTTGGGGGCTTTCTATGTTCTTTGGGGATCTGCTCCGGGGCAGATAGCTTTCCTATTTCTATCTTTAGGTGTAGTTAGTTTCTCAGGCTGTGACGAGGCGTCTAGGACCAACGTAGGAACGCTCCACGGCTGCCTCTAGTTGTGGTGGTTAGTCAGGGTACTGCAATCTCATAGATTCCAACTGCTCTAGTGTATTGCCTTTTTTACCTGCACTCCTCAGTTACCGAAACATAACAGTATCACCGGCCTAAAATTTAAAGTTGTATGGTACTCACAGAAGGGAAAAATATTGTGAAAGAAAAAACGGTTGTCAGAGTTGTCAATATTTTTCTGTTTGTTGCATTTTTTTTTTTTTTTCCCTCTGTATCTCTGGGTGCTGGGGAGGATTTTTTCTCTCAATGGAGTTTGCACAGTTGTCTGGCCGTGTGGATCAGCTTGCCACTGAGGTTCGGAGTATTGCTGCCTATCTTGCTGGGTTGCCTGTTGTGGAACCTAGGATTCCCATGCCAGATTTGTTTTTGGGGGATCGAGCTAAGTTTCAGAATTTCAAAAATAATTGTAAATTGTTTTTTGCCTTAAAATCTAAGTCCTCAGGGAACGCAGCGCAGCAGGTTCAAATTGTCATCTCTCTCCTGCGCGGCGATCCTCAGGATTGGGCTTTTTCCCTGACACCTGGGGATCCTGTTTTGAGTGATGTTGATGCATTTTTTCAGGCTTGGGGTTATTGTACGATGAGCCTAATGTCACTGATAAAGCTGAAAAAGCCTTGTTGGCATTAAATCAGGGGCTTGATGACGCTGAGTTATACTGTCAGAGATTCCGTAGGTGGGCAGTCCTGACCAAGTGGAATTACGACGCTTTGGCGGCCCTTTTTCGGAAGGGTCTGTCAGATAATGTAAAGGATGTTATGGTGGGATTCCCTGTCCCCTCTGGTCTCAATGATTCTATGTCATTAGCGATTCAAATTGACAGACGTTTGCGTGAGCGGAGAAGTATGCGTGGAATAGTGTTGCCTTGTGAACCTGCTTCTGAATCCATGCAGTGTGATAGAGTGGTGTCTGGGGCACAGCGTCATGAGTTTTGAAAGCGCAATGGGTTATGTTTCTACTGTGGTAATGCCTCTCATGCTATTTCAGTCTGCCCTAAGCGGGGAAGACGTTTTGCACGCTCAGTTGTCTTAGGTAGTGTTCAGACTAAGTTTTTATTAACTGTCACTCTATGTTCTCTGTCCTCATTTTCTGCTCAGGCTTTCGTTGATTCTGGAGCAGCTATTAACCTGATGGATTATGATTTTGCTAAACGTTGTGGGTTTCCCTTGATACCCCTACAGAAGTCTATTCCCCTACTGGGGATCGATTCTACCCCTTTGGCTGAGAATAAACCTCAGTTCTCTACTCAGGTGATAATGAGGGTTGAACCTGATCATCAGGAGTGCTGCAAATTTTTGGTTCTGTATAATCTGCATGATATTATCGTACTGGGTTTCCCTTGGTTGCAGTCTCATAATCCTGTTTTGGATTGGAAAAGTGTGTCTGTAACCAGTTGGGGCTGCCAATGTGTTAATACCAACACTCCTGTTTTTTCTGCCTCCCCCAGGCTCAGGATGTTCCTGACTTTTTGATTGATTTTTCTGATGTGTTTAGCGAAAGTAAATCTGCATCCTTGCCTCCCCATAGGAGCTATGACTGCGCTATTGAATTAGTGCCTGGTAGTAAATTCCCTAAAGGTCGCCTTTTTAACTTGTCTGTACCTGAACATGACCCTATGCGGTCTTATATCAAGGAGTTATTGGAGAAGGGTCATATCAGACCATCCTCTTCACCCTTAGGTGCCGGTTTTTTCTTTGTGGCCAAAAAGGATGGTTCATTAAGGCCGTGTATTGATTATCGTCTTTTGAACAATATTACTGTGAAATATCAATATCCGTTACCCTTGATTTCTGACCTGTTTTCCAGGGTGAAAAATGCTACTTGGTTTACCAAGCTTGACCTCAGGGGGGCATATAACCTTATTCGCATTAAGCACGGGGATGAATTGAAGACGGCATTTAATACCCCTGAGGGGCATTTTGAGTACCTTGTGATGCCCTTTGGGCTCACTAATGCTCCTTCTGTCTTCCAGTCCTTCATGAATGACATTTTCAGGGATTTTGTGGATAAATTTCTGATTGTTTATTTGGATGATATCTTGATTTTTCCAATGACTGGGACTCTCATGTGAAACATGTTCGAACTGTATTCCAGATTTTGAGAGAGAATGCTCTGTATGTGAAGGGATCAAAGTGTCTTTTTGGCGTACAGAGGATCTCATTTTTGGGATTCATTTTGTCCCCATCTGTTATTGAAATGGACCCGGTCAAGGTTCAGGCCATCTGTGATTGGGTCCAACCTACTTCATTAAAGGCTCTTCAAAGATTTTTGGGTTTTGCCAATTTTTATCGTAAATTTATTGGTAATTTCTCGGTTATTGTTAAACCTTTAACTGATTTGACCAAAAAGGGTTCTGATGTGGTGAATTGGCCTCCTGAGGCAGTCTCTGCATTTCAGGAACTTAAGCAGAGATTCACTTCTGCTCCTGTTCTACTGCAGCCTGATGTTTCTCTACCATTTCAGGTGGAGGTTGATGCCTCTGAAATTGGGGCAGGTGCCGTTTTGTCCCAAAGAGATCCAGAGACCTCTAAAAGTAACCCTTGTGCCTTTTTCTCTCGAAAATTTTCTCCTACTGAACGTAATTATGACGTGGGTAATCGGGAGTTATTGGCCATGAAGTGGGCTTTTGAAGAGTGGAGACATTGGCTGGAGGGAGCCAAACATCAGGTGGTGGTCCTTACGGACCATAAGAATCTGGTTTATCTGGAATCTGCCAAGCGACTTAATCCTAGACAGGCCAGGTGGGCCTTGTTTTTCACACGTTTTAATTTTGTGGTTTCTTTTCTTCCTGGCACTAAGAATGTTAAGGCGGATGCCCTCTCGAGGAGTTTCCTGGCGGACTCTCCTGAGTTATCTGATCCTTCTGTTATTTTGAAAGAGGGTATAGTTCTTTCCGCCATCTCGCCCAATTTGAGACTGGCTCTGGAGGGGTGTCAGGAGGATAAGCCCGAGCGCTGCCCTGTTGGGAAATTGTTTGTCCTGGACCAGTGGAAAAAGAGTGTGATGTCTGAGATTCATTGTTCCGCGCTGGCCGGTCATCCCGGAATTTTTGGTACCAGAGACTTGGTTAGTCGGTCCTTTTGGTGGCCTACCTTGTCTCGTGATGTCAGGGAATTTGTGCAGTCCTGCGGGACTTGCTCTCGCTCCAAGCCTTGCTCTCGCTCTAGTGGTTTGTTGATGCCATTGCCTGTGCCCAAGAGACCATGGACCCATATCTCTATGGATTTCATTTCCGACCTCCCTGTTTCTCAGAGAATGACCGTCATCTGGGTGATTTGTGATAGGTTTTCCAAGATGATACATCTTGTGCCATTACCTAAGTTGCCTTCCTCCTCTGAATTGGTGCCTTTGTTCCTTCAGCACGTGGTTCGTTTACACGGCATTCCTGAGAACATTGTGTCTGACAGAGGAGTCCAGTTTGTTTCAAGATTTTGGAGGACCTTTTGTTCTAAACTTGGTGTTCAATTGTCTTTCTCCTCGGCTTTTCATCCTCAGACCAATGGACAAACTGAGAGAACAAACCAGACATTGGAGACTTATCTAAGATGCTTTGTGTCTGCTGATCAGGATGACTGGGTCTCTTTTTTGCCTTTGGCTGAGTTTGCTCTTAATAATAGGGCTAGCTCTGCCACTTTGATGTCTCCATTTTTCTGTAATTCTGGGTTTCACCCTCGATTTGATTTTCTTCAGGACAGACGGAGGCTTCTGTCTGTCCAGGTGTTGACTCTGTTGTGGAGCGTATGCAACAGATTTGGGACCAGGTAGTGGAGAGGTTGTCCCTCTCTCAGGAGAAAGCCCAGCGGTTTGCTAACCGGCATAGGACTGATGGTCCTCAGTTTAAAGTGGGGGACTTGGTCTGGTTGTCCTCAAAAAATATTCCTATGAGAGTGGCATCTCCTAAATTTAAGCCTAGGTTCATTGGACCTTATAAGATCATCGAGATTCTTAATCCTGTTTCTTTTCGTTTGCTTCTTCCAGGGACATTTAAGATCCATAACGTGTTCCACAAGTCCTTGTTGAAGAGGTTTGTTGAGCCAGTGGTTCCTACTACTGTGCCTCCTGACCCTGTTTTGGTTGAGGGCAATCTGGAGTATGTGGTTGAGAAAATATTGAATTCTCGTTTTTCTAGACGGAAACTCCAGTATTTGGTTAAGTGGAGAGGTTATGGTCAGGAAGACAATTCTTGGGTGTT
>JARQOD010000006.1:434988395-435048421 GCA_033576555.1 Oophaga sylvatica | reverse complement strand
TTTGCCCAATTTCATTCCAGAGCTCTCCATAGGCTCATTCTGAGTCGTTGGGATCGATCGCAAGTTTTCACTGGATTGCAGTGTCACCATCTCTCACAGGGTGCGAGAATCCCTAGGATGGTGGTTACGTCCAGGAGCGTTATCCCTGGGAAGGTCTTTCTTCCCTCCGAAGTGGTCGGTCATAACCACCAATGCCAGCCTGACGGGCTGGGGAGGGTGTCTGGAACAATCTTCGGATCCAGGGAGTATGGTCATCGGAAGAGTCGGTTTTACCGATCAACATCCTAGAATTGAGGGCAATTTTTTCCTTGCCTCCAACACTGGACGGTCTCTTTGAGCGGTCTGCCAGTCCGAGTGCGGACAGACAACGCGACGGCGGTCGCGTATATCAACCACCAAGGCGGGACGAGGAGTTCCCATGATGGAGGTGTCTCGGATCCTGATTTGGGCCGAGACCAGGGTTCCAGCCATCTCTGCGATTCACATTCCAGGAATCCAGAATACCACGGCGGACTTCCTCAGTCGCGAGAAGATGGATCCCGGAGAATGGGGTCTTCATCCGAAAATTTTTGCACTGCTGTGCTTCCGTTGGGGAACTCACTAAGTGGACTTGATGGCGTCCAGGTTCAATACCAAACTACCGACCTTCATGTCCAGGTACAAGGACCCGAAGGCTGTGGTGGTAGACGCTCTGGTGGATCCGTGGGACCATTTCGAGCTAGTCTATGTGTTTCCGCCGATATCCTTACTCCATCTGGTGTTGCGTTGGATCAGACTGGTGAGAATTCCGGCTATTTTTGATAGCCTCAGGTTGGCCAAGGAGGACGTGGTTCTCGACACTAGTGTCGCTTTTGGCGGCGTCGCCATTCCCACTTTCCTCTTCGCCCAGACCTGTTAACCCAGGGACCCGTTTGTCATCTGGACTTGAAGTCTCTGCGTTTGACGGCGTGACTCTTGAGACTAAAATTTTTGACCCTTAGAGGTTTTTCAGCAAAGTCATTGCCACTCTGCGAGCTGCTAGTAGTTCGACTACTACTAGGATTTATCACAAGACTTGGGAAGTCTTCTTTTCGTGGTGTTCGGGTTCTTCAAGGAACCCAAAGGTTTTTCCCTTTCCCAATTTGTCTACAGTATGGCTGGACAAAGGTTTGGCAGTGAGCTCCCTGAAAGGGCAGGTTTCTACTTTGTCCTTACTGTTTCGGAGGGCTATCACCTTCCGTAGAGTCGTACGTTTCCTTTTTCGCGGAGTAACCCGTCAGTTTCCGCCGCGGGAGGCGCCTGTGTCTCCATGGCGGTTCAACCTGCTCTTGGAGGCTCTTCAACATGTGCCTTTGAGCCTATGAGTTCTGCTAACCTTTCTCTACTTTCTGGGAAGGTTGCCTTTCTTAGTGGCGGCAACCTCTTTGAGAAGGGTTTCTGAGTTGGCGGCTCTTTCTTGTTCGCCTCCTTTCCTGGAGTTTTATTCTGATCGAGTAGTGCTTCGCACACGGGGCGACTTTCTACCTAAGGTGGTGTCGCAATTTTC
Organism: Oophaga sylvatica; assembly: GCA_033576555.1. Classification (NCBI taxonomy): domain Eukaryota; kingdom Metazoa; phylum Chordata; class Amphibia; order Anura; family Dendrobatidae; genus Oophaga; species Oophaga sylvatica. The sequence goes on along the minus strand of JARQOD010000006.1, from coordinate 435,046,896 downwards.
ATGTTAACCAGGATATGGCGTTGCCCTCGCTTTGCCTGGGCCCGAGGAATGCAAAAGAACGGGCCTTGCACACATTGGATTTGGTGCGGGCTTTGTAGTTCTATTTGTCTATTACTCAAGTTTTTCGCAAGTCAGGTTCCCTGTTTGTAATTCCTGCAGGTCGCAGGTGTGGTCAACGAGTTTCCGAGGACTCTATAGCTCGTTGGTTTCGGTCGGTTTTTTTGGAAGTTTACCGACTTAAAGACGAGCCTTACCTGATTAAGGTTCGAGCTCACTCCACAAAGGCTGTGGTTTCATCGTGGACTTTTCATCAAAGGGTTTCGGCAGCTCAGCTCTGCCGAATGGCGACCTGGCGTTCTGTCCACACATTTACAAAGTTTTGTAAGGTGGACGTTAGTGCTTCCGCTGCTGCGGCCTTAGGACATAGGGTCCTGCAGGCAGCGGTGGTTTAACGTTCTAGTTAACTTGTATTTGGCGCTTGTTGCGTTTTTATCTAGGTTGTTGGGTTTCTGCCTATTTTTGGTTTTGTTTCCCACCCTAATTTTTGAACTGCTTTGGGACGTCCCATCAGTAATGAAGTACTGTGTCTCCCTCCCTTCCATCTGCAGCTGAAAGACGGATTTTGGTAAGAACTTACCTGTAAAATCCTTTTCAGCGAAGGAAGGGAGGGAGACACAGATCCCTCCCATGGCAGAAGTGTGTTGTTGCATTTACAGATGCGGCGTGACCCGTCTCTGATAAGCGATTATCTGGGCTGAGGTCGACGCGCTACGGCTCTGTTCCAGCATTACCAGCTCATCGCAGTGGTCAGGTTCCGTAAGTAGTACCTGGAACTGTGTGGTTTTTGCCTATTTGCTTGCATAACCTGTATTCTTCTGTTTTTGTCTCTGAAGTTCTTCAGAAGGGGTTATGTTGCTCCGCTGGTGATATTGCTCTTCCTTAAGCTTGTGTACAACTGGAGAAAGCTGAGTAGGAGGAGCCCGAGCTGGAGGAGCCAGCCAGTCAACACGCTTTTAATCTGAGGTGTCATCGTGATCTGGGCTCCGCCTACCCATCAGTAATGAAGTACTGTGTCTCCCTCCCTTCCTTCGCTGAAAAGGATTTTACAGGTAAGTTCTTACCAAAATCCGTCTATATACAGTAGATAACACAGGATCCACCATTCACAATAGGTGATATCACAGCTCACCTCCTCCTGTACAATGACTGATAATACCTCTATATACAGTAGATAACACAGGATCCACCATTCACAATAGATGTCACAGTTCACCTCCTCCTCCTGTACAATGACTGATAACACCTCTATATACAGTAGATAACACAGGATCCACCATTCACAATAGGTGATATCACAGCTCACCTCCTCCTGTACAATGACTGATAATACCTCTATATACAGTAGATAACACAGGATCCACCATTCACAATAGATGTCACAGCTCACCTCCTCCTCCTGTACAATGACTGATAACACCTCTATATACAGTAGATAACACAGGATCGACCATTCACAATAGGTGATATCACAGCTCACCTCCTCCTCCTGTACAATGACTGATAACACCTCTATATACAGTAGATAACACAGGCTCCACCATACACAATAGGTGATATCACAGCTCACCTCCTCCTGTACAATGACTGATAACACCTCTATATACAGTAGATAACACAGGATCCACCATTCACAATAGGTGATATCACAGCTCACCTCCTCCTCCTGTACAATGACTGATAACACCTCTATATACAGTAGATAACACAGGCTCCACCATACACAATAGGCGATGTCACAGCTCACCTCCTCCTGTACAATGACTGATAACACCTCTATATACAGTAGATAACAGGATCCACCATTCACAATAGATGATGTCACAGCCCACCTCCTCCTTCTGTACAATGACTGATAACACCTCTATATACAGTAGATAACACAGGATCCACCATACACAATAGATGATGTCACAGCTCACCTCCTCCTCCTGTACAATGACTGATCACACCTTTATACACAGTCGGTAACAAAGGATCCACCATACACAATAAGTGATGTTACAGCTCACCTTCTCCTGTACAATGACTGATAACACCTCTATATACAGTAGATAACAGAGGATCCACCATTCACAATAGGTGATGTCACAGCTCACCTCCTCCTGTACAATGACTGATAACACCTCTATATACAGTAGATAACACGGATCCACCATTCACAATAGGTGATATCACAGCTCACCTCCCCTCCTGTACAATGACTGATAACACCTTTATACACAGTCGGTAACAAAGGATCCACCATACACAATAAGTGATGTTACAGCTCACCTTGTTCCCATCCCTGCACATTTTGCCCTGATGAGAGGCTAATTAAATATTTCAGTACAGTAGTTTAGATATTTAGATTTATTTATTTTAAAATATAGGCAGTGATGGAAAACAAACATGTATGTATATAATTGCCTTGTAATGTCTTCACATCATGTTCTGTCCAGATGTCACCGTATCCAGAATTCCAAGCGGAGGAAGTTCACCAACTGCCATATTGGGACACCCAAGTGATGGGTGTCTCAATATGGAAACTGCTGCTGGTACCAACCTATTGCCGGTATCACCAGCAGAACGCCGTCGCTCCACACTCAGACACTCTATACGCCGTACGCACCACACACACACTCACTCTCAGACTCACTCACACACAATTCACACACTCAGTCACACACACTCACGCAGCCTCTTGCGCGGTACCACCGGAACACCGCAGGTGCAGTGAATCATTCGGCTGATCCCGGCGGCAGATGCACAACATGTCTACAGGCAGAGGAAGCCGGTCACATTAAAGGGGTCTTCCCAGAACGAAAGTTAATTTTAAAAATTGTCTGTGTCTGACCGTGTACGGAGCATACTTCATCTCCTGGGCAGGGAGGAAGCAAAAGACAATACTGACATTACAGCAGGGGATCACAGAGGGTACATTTTATGAGGTAAAATATTTCAATGACTGTTTTTAAACCATATTTTATCTCACAAAATGTATCCTCTGCGATCTCCTGCTATAATGTCAGTATTGCTTTCGCTGCCTCCCCTGCCCAGGAGCTGTGGTATGCTCTGTACAAGGTCAAACACAGGGGGGAGAGAGACAGCACAGGGGGGAGACAGCTCAAACAGAACAGCACATGAGGGGAGAAACAGCACAGGAAGGAGAGAGACAGCAGACAAGGGGGACAGCACATAGGGTAGACAGGTCAAAGAAGAGAAGCACAGACGGGAGAAGTCAGCACATGGGGAAAGAGAGAGTGGATAGGTGGGTGAGCACATGGGGGGAGAGATTCTCAGTGCTGCAAAGCCTGCCTCCATCGTGACATTACCGCCCTCCCGATACGATAGCATCGGGCCTTCATCTAGTTGAATATAAAAACCTAATGTAAACAATAGGTCATTTTCTATTTAAACATTCTCTTGATAGAAGACCAAATATTGCTGCATATAATGCAAGACCAGTGGTGATATTACTAAATCATGTACCGCTGCTGCCAATCAGCGGCCTTGGTCAGCCTTTACATTCTTTCTGACATGGAAGAGAGATTGTGGTGAAAGTTCCAGTGGTCGCATGATATCTCTCACCAGAAGGAGAGGACACAGTCCAGAGTACGGAAGAGCAGCGCCTGTCCAGGAGGTGTCTAATACTTCAGGTTCCTCACTGATCTATCAATATATATAATTTGTAGTCTACTTTTTTTATTTTATATGTTCTGACCAGAATTGTCTTCACACTGAGCTGCACCTTGAGGAATAGGATATCTGTTCCTACTGGTCAGGTGTGTGCTGCCTGCTGTGATGTGGTCAGAATCATTGCGTTCTCCATAATCTTCACCAACATCAATGGCATCGATGATTATTCTGTCTTTTCTTATTGTCCGTGTGACTGTTGTTTAAAGGGTTTGGACTGGTGGGGTCCATATACTCAAATCTCCCCCGATTCCTCAAAGGAAAAGGCAGAAGTACTCAATTTATCCCTCAGTGCACACAGAACGGTTTACAAATTCATAGACTTTCTCTGCTTTTTCTCTGGAAGATAAGCAAAGTATTTCTTCACCTTCCTTTCAGCAAATCAATGTTGATCTTGGGATCTAAAAGCTCACCAATCAAAAGTACTAAAAAGTGTCTACAAAATACAAAACTTTTTAGAAAATTTTAGTAAGTTTATCTCCCCTTTGAGTTTCTTCTTATGTATCTACGGTATATTATTCTTGATCTGTACAATTTGGACATAAATTCAGTTTAACGTTTGTAGGCTCTGATGATTCGAGCAATGGAATGAAAAAAGAAAAGGAGAAGATGCAGATTAGATATTAGAATAATCTTTTTGACAGTGAGGGTGTTCAATGAGTGGAACAGGCTACCACGAGAGGTGGTAAGTTCTCCTTCAATGGAAGTCTTCAAACAGAGGCTGGACAGACATCTGTCTGAGATGGTTTAGTGAATCTCGCATTGAGCTTGGGGTTGGACAAGATGACCAAGGAGGTCTCTTCCAAACTTTAACATTCTATGGTGAGTTCTCCTTCAATGGAAGTCTTCAAACAGAGGCTGGACAGAAATCTGTCTGGATGATTTAGTGAATCTCGCATTGAGCAGAGGGTTGGACATGATGACCCTTGAGGTCCCTTCTAACTAACATTCTAAGATTCAGCCAAGTATCATGAGTCTACATGTCATAGGCCATGTAGAGAGAGGAGCCCAGCCACGTTTGATCTTACTGCCTGAGCAACTAGGCGCGAATAGCCTGTGCAAGACTCCCCTCTCCAGAGAAATTACATTGGCCAGCAAGTGATAGGAAAACAGCCAAAGGGTCATGCAAAATGCGTGAAGGGAAAGCGGACAGGCCCTTATGTCCTAGTACCCTCACGGATAGTTCATTATGATCTTTACGATGGAGTCCCAGACCCATGTACTGTGATGGAGATAACTTCAAATTAATTTCATGCTTAGAACTGAATGAAATTTGCTAAAACTTTTTCAGACCTACATTTTTTTTAATTATTTTTAATAAGCTCCGAATTACTAGAAAGTCTCTTGATATTTGAGTAATCTCCTAGTTTTTTTTTTTATCAGCATCGACATAAAACTCTTCATTATGCCTCCTGATCATCGAGCGCCATGTCAAATATGGGGACAGGACGTTCAAATCCACGAAGATATCAAGATAATGGAATAAGTTAATAATATTCATTCTCGTCCGATTCATCTTGGAAATGAGAATGAAGTTAATGGCGTCCATTTATCTTACTTGACTTTTCCGCACGAAGAATGAGAAGATCAATGCTGCAGATGAGGTGGAAAGTTTAAATGAGAAATTGTCGGGCAGAAAACTCTTTTACTAACTTTTTTGGAAACTTCAGAAAACTTCAAACTCTTTAAATTTTGGATTTTGATAAAAACCCAATACAGTACAAAGAGAATTATTTCTCGAAGCCGTTTATGCCAGAATAAAACTGCTTGAAATAATGCAAATTTTTTGTACAATTTGAAGGTGCGCAGAAATTTTTCACAATTGTTTTTTTTAACTCCAACTGAAAAATGGTCGAAGCTTATTAAAATCAGATTCATCAGAATGTTAGCCACAAAAGTGGAATAGATTTATCATGCCGTCGTTCATCTCTTAATTAATTTTGCTCATCTTACTACAGTGCAACGTTCTTCATCACTTGTATGCTGCAAAATCTTGATATTGTGGGTTTATTTTTTTTTTTTTAGTCTTTGGTATTCATTTGTTGTGTTTTTTTAACCATATTCCTCAAAATTGAGAGGCCTGGTTAATAAGATTTGCACAAATAAAGAGATGTTGTTTTAACTTTTGCGGTTTTGCTCCTTTTTAGAGTAAGAAGCCGCACAACTATGTAATACTGTACATCTTGCACATTAATCTTCAACTCTACAAATAAAAGACCTGTAAATATTTAGGCACCCCTGGTCAAAATTACTGTTAATGTCAACAATCAAGCAAGTTGAAGATGAAATGATCTCTAAAAGGCCTAAAGTTACAGATGAATGTCCAATATTAAAACATTTCGGTCATCAAGACCTTCATCAGTGTACTATAAAACAAAGCAAAATAACTTACTGGGATTGTCAATTTTATTACCTTTAGGATAAAGTTTTTGCATATTTTAATTAGAAAAGCGACTGGAAAATCCTTCATCTTTGATTACATTTTTTTTGTACCCTACTGTTGTGGGGGTTTTTTTTGGGAGGGGGGTGATTAAGGTGTGTACCCTATTTAGGGTTTTCATTTCTAACTTATGATGAGTAGTTACAAAGACGTGTTATCCTGGAATTCAATCCATTCAATTCATTGCACAGACAGCCAATTGAGTTGCATGAGCCTTGTGTAATACTTAATTTGCCCTGTAGAGGCGCTGCAGGGAAATTATACACTTACTGTCTGGTTTTCCAGTAGATCACAGCTGATTGTTGTGGGGATTGAGGACTTGAGGACTCTTACTTATCAGCCTAAAGTATAGGAAACCCCTTTAATCTGGATCAATAGGTTCCCTACATATGTTTCTTGGATAGAACTCTTCAGTACCATTGGGAGACCACTAACCAACGTGCCTGAGCTGTTGCATTCTGCTCCCTATATTATTTACATTTGGCCATTACTGGAGCTGTTAACAGCTGATTAGTGGAGGTGCCAATTGTCGGACCTAATTTGGGTGCCACATTTCGAACATAATTTGGGTGCCCAGTGTCGTACCTAATTTGGGTGCAAGTGTCGTACCTAGTTTGGGTGGCAAGTTTCGCACCTAATTTGAGTGCCAAGTGTCAGACTTAATTTGGGTGCCATGTTACGGATCTAATTTGAGTGCCAAGTGTACCTAGTTTGGGTGGCAAGTTTCGCACCTAATTTGGGTGCTAAGTGTCAGACTTAATTTGGGTGCCATGTTTCGGACCTAATTTGGGTGCCAAGTGTACCTAGTTTGGGTGGCAAGTTTCGCACCTAATTTGGGTGCCAAGTGTCAGACTTCATTTGGGTGCCATGTTTCGGACCTAATTTAGGTGCCAAGTGTCTTACCTAGTTTGGGTGCCCAGTGTCAGTCCTAATTTGGGTGCCCAGTGTCGGACCTAGTTTTGGTGCCCAGTGTCGGACCTAGTTTAGGTGCCAAGTGTCGGATCACCACCTGTTGATGACCTATTAAGTTTTATAGTAATGGAAACCCCTTTTCATCCTTTCACTACTGGTCTTATTACAGAATGATTAGCTTTAGTACTCAGTATCTAAGATTATGGATCCGAATTTCATAATGTTTGGTATTATATTAAAGAGACAACTCATGAACACAATTGCGGTCCAAATATATTAGAGCATATCAATGTCATAAAGGGGTTTCCCTTATTTAGGACCTTCTCTATCGCCTACAACAGGGTGCCGCTCGGCAAGAGGTTTTTTAACCCCCAAATCTCTTCGTATCTTCTTCAGCCTACTATGAGGACCCTAATTTTTCAGTATTCATAAAACCAGATGATTTCCAGTAATGAGACAATGTGGTAATAAATGCTCCGAAGACACAAAGACCTCTTCATTAAGATAGAATCTTTATCAAATGAAGTTCTGAAAAAAAGTGCATCATTACAGCTACTTTCTCTCCATCGAGAATAATGAAATCTTTTTTCGTGATGTCTTGTAATTACATTAATTTTCTATTTAATCTCATTGAAATTCGTAATGGTCTCTTAGCTGGGTGGCAATTTACTGTACAGTCTGCAAGAATCGCAGCGCCGGAGACCTAATGAGAGTCAGTCAGGCCACAAATTGCTGTAGCTAATCGCGACAGTGATCTATGAGACGTCAAACCTTTGTGTTTGATGGTGCTGTGTATTACAGAGCACAATAGACAGCGAAGGAAGAAAACATCAGTCCATGTACGGTACGGACTATAGTATGAGGCTCGAGGAAGCAGCAATCCTTAAAGTCAATGTCATCTCTTTGAAGGGCATTGCCACATGACTTGGGATAAGAAGCCAAACCAGACAATCCATTTGTTGATAAGTCTTTCAAAGGGGTTTTCTTCCAATAGTTGGTGCTAGAGTTCTTGCCCTCTTCTTCTCTGAAGAGGCTATTGGCATAAATTCCCAGATACACTCCACATGGAGAAACTTTACCGCTTAACCCACCTGTCCGAGAGTTCTCACCCAGCCAAATCAACTGTCCTTAGTTGCACTGATGAAGGGAAAAGACCCCAAAACATGTGTCTGCCAATGAAGTGAGTGGTTTGACATCTTATCCTTAATCATGTGACAAGGCTAGTTATAGGGTCAGTATTGACTTTTAAGAGTGCTGCATCCAAGAGGTGTATTCCTTCCTCTTCTCTGACCGGTGTTGTTCCCAAACCAACCTTTGTCCAATTATGACATCCATCCAAGTAATTGAAAGAAGCCACCTAACTCAGGGGCGGACATACCGCATGTGCAGCATTGGGGCCCGGAGGTGGAGGGGTCCCCCGCAGCGCGGCTAACAACGAGGGCAATCTGGCCTGTTTATCCGGCCCCGAGGCTCCGGGAGGGCCCCTGGCCAGACTGCCCTCATGTGCGGCGGGCAGGGAGCGATCTGTCCTGTTTCCTGTCAGCGTTTCCTGTCTCACACAGACAGCAGCACGGCTGGATGACATCATTCAGCGGCCAGCTGTGCCAGAGAGAGGAAGCTTCCAGCAATGGTCATGCTGCAGCTGCTGCGGGAGGGCGTCCAGAGAGGTGCTGTGAGTGTTTTTTGAGTGTTGTGTGTGTGCGTGCATGCGTAGTGCTGCCGGAGAACATGCAGAGAGGTGAATGGTGCTGTTTGTGTCTGTGCGTGTGTGTAGGTGGAGGAGAGGGCAATGATGGGTGCGATGGGGAGAGGGCAATGATGGTGGTGGTGGGGAGGACACTGATGGGGGTGGAGGAAAGGGCAAGGATGGGGATGGAGGAGTAGGAAATGGAGGTGGTGGAATGGGCAATGATGGTGGTGGGGGAAAAAGCAATGATGGAGGTGGTGGAAAGGACAATGATGGTGGTGGAAAAGGCAATAATGGGGGTGGAGGGGGAGGAAATGATGGAGGTGGCGGAATGAGCAAGATGGTGGTGGTGGTGGAAAAGAGAATGATGGTGATGGTGGAAAGGGCAATAATGGGGATGGTGGGGGAGGAGGAAATGATGGAGGTGGTGGAATGGGCAATGATGGGGGTGGTGGGGAGAAGGAAATGATAGTTGGTGGAAAGGGCAATGATGGGGTGGTGGGGAGAAGGCAATGATGGTGGTAGTGGAAAGGACAATGATGGGAGTGGTGGGGAAGGAGGCAATGATAGAGGTGATGGTGAGAAGGCAACGATGGAGGTGGTGGAAAGGGCAATGATGTGGGAAAAAAATAATAATGGAGGCGGTGGAAAGGACAATGATGGGGTGGTGGGGGTGAATGCAATGATGGTGGTGGTGGAAAGGACTATGATGGAGGTTGTGGAGAGGGCAATGATGGGCTGGTGGGGAGAAAGCAATGATGGAGGTAATGGAAAGGGCAATGATGGAGTTGTGGGGAGAATGCACTGATGGTGGTGGCAGAAAGGACAATGATAGTGGTGGTGGAAAGGGCAATTATGGATGTGGTGGAGGAGGAGGAAACGATGGAAGTGGTTGGAATGGGCAATGATGGGGTTGTGGGGGAGAAGGCAATGTTGGAGGTGGTGGAATGGGCAATGATGGAGGTGGTGAAGAGGGCAATGATGGGGTGGGGGAGATGACAATAATTGGATGCGGGGGGAGCAGTACAATGTTAGGTGTCATCCTCTCTAGTGCTATATGGTGCCGTCCTTTATTATATAGCTTCCTCTGCTGTACTGTACAGTGCTGTTTCTTACATAGTGTATTCTTGTTAATTTTGTTATTCACAGAACCCTCTTTTATTACATAGTCCCCTCTCTTTTTAGCTATAAAATGACTACTGATGGAGGAGCCGGTAACCAGATGACCAGTCCATCAGCTCCTCCATTAGAAAAGCAGCTTTCTCATGCTCCATCAGCCATCATTGCATTATACAGCTAACAAGACAGGACAGTAATAAAAAACAGGTTTCTATATGTAACGGGTCTGGTAGGTGAAACCACTGAGCTTTATTATACAAGACAGTATACTTGTAAGAGAGCAGGTGGCGCCCGGGGAATACGGACAGGAATTCACGGGAAGTGACCAGGGCAGTCTCTGGGTAGGCAGGTTGTCACGGCAAGTGACCAGGGCAGTCTCTGGGTAGGCAGGTTGTCACGGCAAGTGACCAGGGCAGTCTCTGGGTAGGCAGGTTGTCACAGCAAGTGACCAGGGCAGTCTCTGGGCAGGCAGGTTGTCACAGCAAGTGACCAGGGCAGTCTCTGGGCAGGCAGGTTGTCACAGCAAGTGACCGGGGCAGTCTCTGGGCAGGCAGGTTGTCACAGCAAGTGACCAGGGCAGTCTCTGGACAGGCAGGTTGTCACAGCAAGTGACCAGGGCAGTCTCTGGACAGGCAGGTTGTCACAGTAAGTGACCAGGACAGTTTCTGAATAGACAGGCTTATACGACCTGAGATGTTGGAGCCTCCTGGTAGGCTGCAGTCTGATGGCAGATGATCGCTCCCAAACGAGCAGGCAGGAATCTCTGGAGTAGCCGGTGATCACTGCTGGAGATGTCCGAACCTTCGGATAAAGCTGCAGTCGGATGGCAGATGATCGCTCCCAAGTGAGCAGGCAAGAGTCTCTGAAGTAGCCGGTGATCACTGCTGATGAAGTCCGAACCCTCGGATAGAGCTGCAGTCGGATGGCAGATGATCGCTCCCAAGTGAGCAGGCAAGAGTCTCTGTAATCGGGGGATCACTGCAGGTGATGTCCGAACCTCCGGGGAGGGCTGCAGTCAGATGGCAGACAGCAAACAGACGGGTAACAGGCAGGCAACTGGAAACAGGAGCTGAGGGCTGAAGCAGAGTTATACAGTGCAACAACAACATTGCCCGGGCACCTCCATTAAGGAGGAAGCCCTTAATATAGGGTGGAGTCCTCCGGCATTGGCCGGAGACTAATTTGGAAAATGCGCGCGGCTCCTTTAAGAGCGGGGGAGGGCGCGGGCGCGCGCCCTAAGTCCAGCAGCAGGGAAGGAGCGCGCGGGCCCAGCAGGGCGGAATGAGGACGCCGAGGATGCTGGGGGTGCTGAGGACGCAGAGCGCTGGTAAGGGGAACGGCGTCCCTGCCTGGCAGAGGGCCAGGACGCCGATGCTACAGTACCCCCCCCTCTAGGCCCCCCCTCTTTAGGCCAGAAAGAAATTTAGCTAGGATGAGAGGGGCATGGATGTTTCTCCCGAGGCTCCCACGTTCTCTCCTCAGGACCAAACCCCTTCCAATCCACCAAAAAATAAGTCTTTCTTCCTACCCTTTTTGTGGCCAGAATGTTTTCTACCTCAAATTCATCATCAGCAGACACTGGAGCAGGAGGTGTACCTGTAGACTTGAAAAAAGAGTTAAGTACCACAGGTTTGAGGAGAGACACATGAAAAGAGTTAGGAATTCGCAAATTGGCCGGGAGTTTCAGTTTATAGGACACTGGGTTGATCTGCCTGATGACCTCAAAAGGACCGATAAACCGAGGACCTAACTTGTAGGAAGGAATTTTGAGCCGAACATATTTGGACGAAAGCCAGACTTTGTCCCCAGGACGGAATTGAGGAGGATCCAGACGTTTCTTGTCAGCATGTCTTTTCATGCGCTCGGATGACTGAATGAGTGCGGACCGGGTACTCTCCCAGATGGAGAATTCTCTAACCAGAGATTCCGCAGCTGGATTGTCCACAGAGATGGAAACGGGGACAGGAATCCGAGGGTGCTGACCGAAGACTATAAAAAACGGAGACTTGGTGGACGATTCGCTCTCGTGATTATTGTAAGAGAATTCGGCCCAAGGCAGGAGCTCCACCCAATCAGAATGATGAGCATTAACGAAGTGTCGGAGATAGCTGGTCAGATTCTGATTTATTCGCTCAACTTGTCCATTGGACTGTGGGTGGTAAGCGGAGGAGAAATCCAAGGTGACGTCTAGTAACTTACAAGTAGCTCTCCAGAAACGTGAAGTGAACTGTACCCCACGATCCGACACAATGTGACGAGGCAAACCATGGAGACGGAAGATGTGGCGGATAAAGTCTTTAGCCAACTCGGGTGCAGACGGAAGACCTGGCAGAGGAATGAAGTGAGCCATCTTGGAAAAGCGGTCAGCGACCACCCAAATGACCGTACAACCGGCAGAGACGGGCAGATCCGTAATGAAGTCCATGGCTATATGTTGCCAGGGAGCAGCGGGTACAGGAAGCGGAAGAAGACGGCCGGCAGGCAGGTGTCTCGGAACTTTGTTGCGGGCACAGGAGACACAGGCAGAAACAAAGTCTATTACGTCTTTGTGCAGGGTAGGCCACCAATAATGCCGGGTAATGAGTTGGAGGGTCTTTTTCTGACCAGCGTGGCCAGCGAGTTTAGACGAATGACCCCAATGTAGAATTCTCTTCCGATCAGTCTCTGATACGAACGTCTTACCAGGAGGGAGACGGTTTAGACTCACGGGAGCCACCTGCATCACTCTGGCGGGATCGATGATATGTTTAGGCTCATCTTCGAGATCCGACACCAGGAAGGACCGGGACAAGGCATCCGCCTTGATGTTTTTGTCAGCCGGGCGAAAATGCAAGAGAAAATCAAAACGGGCAAAAAACAAGGACCACCGGGCTTGGCGAGGGTTAAGTCTCTGAGCATGCTGAAGGTAAGACAGATTTTTGTGGTCCGTGTAGATGATTACCGGATGAAGAGCCCCCTCGAGTAGGTAACGCCACTCCTCCAATTACAATTTAATGGCCAATAACTCTCGATCTCCTATGGAGTAGTTGCGCTCGGAGGAGGAGAAGAGTTTGGAGAAGAAACCACAGGAAACCATCTTCCCGGATGAAGATTTTTGAGTAAGTACCGCTCCGGCTCCAGCAGAGGAAGCGTCCACCTCCAGGAAGAACTGCTTGTTGCCGTCCGGGCGATGCAGCACTGGAGCGGAAGAGAAGGCTTGTTTCAAGGAAAGAAAGGCCTCCTCTGCTTCGGGCGTCCACTGTTTGGGGTTAGCATCCTTGCGGGTGAGCGCTGAGATTGGAGCAGTCCTGGAAGAGAAGTGCGGTATGAAGAGACGGTAATAGTTAGCGAATCCCAGGAACCGCTGAATGGCCTTCAACCCCTCTGGTCGGGGCCACTTCTCGATGGCAGACAGTTTCTCCGGATCCATTCGTAGGCCTGTCTGAGAGATAATGTAGCCCAGAAACGGAAGCGAGGTCTGCTCAAAGAGGCACTTCTCATATTTGGCGAAGAGGTGATTCTGCCTGAGCCTGAGCAGAACCTGACGAACATCCCTCCGGTGAGACTGGAGATCCGGAGAGAAGACCAAGATGTCGTCAAGGTACACCACAACGCAGGAGTAGAGGAGGTCCCGGAAGATGTCATTGACCAACTCCTGAAAGACTGCTGGAGCATTACAGAGACCAAAGGGCATAACCAGATACTCGTAGTGGCCATCCCGGGTGTTGAATGCCGTCTTCCATTCATCTCCTCGACAGATACGAACCAGGTTGTATGCTCCACGAAGATCCAGTTTAGTGAAGACTCTAGCCCCTCTAAGACGATCAAACAACTCCGGAATGAGCGGAAGAGGGTACTTATTCTTCACTGTGATCAAATTTAGGCCTCTGTAGTCAATACAGGGACGGAGAGATCCGTCTTTCTTTTTTACAAAAAAGAAACCTGCTCCCGCGGGGGAGGTAGATTTACGGATGAATCCTTTCGCTAAATTCTCCTCGATATATTCTGACATCGACCTGGTCTCTGCAGCGGACAATGGGTAAATACGCCCACGGGGAGGCGTAGTACCGGGTAGCAGGTCGATCGGGCAATCATATGGTCTATGCGGGGGTAATGTCTCTGCTTCCTTTTTATTAAAGACATCCGCGAATGACCAATATGGAATCGGGAGTCCAGGTAGATTAGCAGGTGTAGGAGAAGAACGGACGGGATGGACAGGCACCAGACACGTTTTATGACAGTCCTGTCCCCAGCGAAGAATCTCTCCATTCTGCCAGTCGAGCACGGGTGCATGTTTTTGGAGCCAAGGCAGACCTAGTAAGAAAGCATGAGAGAGTCCAGGTAAAACATGAAACGAGATGCTCTCAGAATGCAACATTCCCACCTGCAGGGTTATGGCTTCGGTGATAAGTTGGATGGGACGAGGTAGGAGACCCCCATCCACAGCAGCAACAGATACTGGTTCAACCAGAGGTTTGGTGGGAATGCGATACTTCTCTACTAGAGCCTGTGAAACAAGATTCCCAGCTGCTCCAGAATCAAGTTGGGCCAGTTCGAAGTAACGGTTCTTACCGATGAGAATAGAGACAGACAGCAGCAGAGATGAAGAGGATTTATTCTGGTCTAGGTGGACCTCTCCGAGCGAACCTAGACACAGGCGTTTCCCGACCTCTCCGGACAGGTACGGATCCAGTGCTCCTTACTGCCACAGTAGAAGCAACTCCTCTCGGCACGGCGTGAGTCCTGACGGGCTTTGACCATCTTGGTCTGGTCGACCTGCATAGGCTCAGCAGTGTGCATCTGGGGAGAAACGGAAGGGGTTATAGGTCTCTGAAACGAGGGTGCAAGACGAGGAAACCCTCTCTCACGGGTGACCTCTTTGGCACGTTCCTGGAACCGTAGATCAATTCGATTGGCAAGATTTATTAAATCATCAAGGGAGGTTGGAATGTCCCGACCGGCAAGTTCATCTTTAATACGGCCGGACAGACCCTCCCAGAAGACCGAAATCAGGGCGTTATTGTCCCAAGCCAACTCTGAGGCTAGAGTACGGAACCGTATGGCATATTGACCAACGGTGAGACTCTCCTGACGGAGACGCAACAGAGATGATGCAGAGGAGGTCTTCCGTCCAGGTTCGTCGAATACCTTCCGGAAGGCCGAGAGAAAGCAGGCAGGTCAGATACCAGAGGATCTTCTCTCTCCCAGAGAGGATTAAGCCAGGCCAGAGCCTCTCCGGTGAGATGGGACATGATGAAGGCAATTTTGGCCTGGTCAGAGTTAAACTGGTGTGCCAGGAGTTCGAAATGCAGGGTGCACTGGTTAATAAAACCACGAGCCAGAGCAGGGTCGCCTCCAAACCTAGGAGGAGCTGAAAGTCGGGGTCCAGGAATGGAAACCACGGAATTGGGAAGCAGCGAGGCTGCCGGATTATGAGTCATGGCTCCAGCGGTGGTTGCTGGTGATGAATTCAGAGTGTCCAGGCGGGAATTGACGTTCCGCAGGTGACCCAGGATGGCCTCCTGTTGCGACCTCTGGCGAGATAGTTCATGACACAATTCCGGGAGTGAAGGGGTTTGGGTGCCACCGGGTTCCATGGCCCGAGCAAACTGTAACGGGTCTGGTAGGTGAAACCACTGAGCTTTATTATACAAGACAGTATACTTGTAAGAGAGCAGGTGGCGCCCGGGGAATACGGACAGGAATTCACGGGAAGTGACCAGGGCAGTCTCTGGGTAGGCAGGTTGTCACGGCAAGTGACCAGGGCAGTCTCTGGGTAGGCAGGTTGTCACGGCAAGTGACCAGGGCAGTCTCTGGGTAGGCAGGTTGTCACAGCAAGTGACCAGGGCAGTCTCTGGGCAGGCAGGTTGTCACAGCAAGTGACCAGGGCAGTCTCTGGGCAGGCAGGTTGTCACAGCAAGTGACCGGGGCAGTCTCTGGGCAGGCAGGTTGTCACAGCAAGTGACCAGGGCAGTCTCTGGACAGGCAGGTTGTCACAGCAAGTGACCAGGGCAGTCTCTGGACAGGCAGGTTGTCACAGTAAGTGACCAGGACAGTTTCTGAATAGACAGGCTTATACGACCTGAGATGTTGGAGCCTCCTGGTAGGCTGCAGTCTGATGGCAGATGATCGCTCCCAAGCGAGCAGGCAGGAATCTCTGGAGTAGCCGGTGATCACTGCTGGAGATGTCCGAACCTTCGGATAAAGCTGCAGTCGGATGGCAGATGATCGCTCCCAAGTGAGCAGGCAAGAGTCTCTGAAGTAGCCGGTGATCACTGCTGATGAAGTCCGAACCCTCGGATAGAGCTGCAGTCGGATGGCAGATGATCGCTCCCAAGTGAGCAGGCAAGAGTCTCTGTAATCGCCGGGGATCACTGCAGGTGATGTCCGAACCTCCGGGGAGGGCTGCAGTCAGATGGCAGACAGCAAACAGACGGGTAACAGGCAGGCAACTGGAAACAGGAGCTGAGGGCTGAAGCAGAGTTATACAGTGCAACAACAACATTGCTCGGGCACCTCCATTAAGGAGGAAGCCCTTAATATAGGGTGGAGTCCTCCGGCATTGGCCGGAGACTAATTTGGAAAATGCGCGCGGCTCCTTTAAGAGCGGGGGAGGGCGCGGGCGCGCGCCCTAAGTCCAGCAGCAGGGAAGGAGCGCGCGGGCCCAGCAGGGCGGAATGAGGACGCCGAGGATGCTGGGGGTGCTGAGGACGCAGAGCGCTGGTAAGGGGAACGGCGTCCCTGCCTGGCAGAGGGCCGGGACGCCGATGCTACACTATATACTCCAATTTGTAAGGGACAGTGCTGTACATAACAAGAGAGGGCACTGTATAATAAGGGACGGCAATATATATAATAAAGGAGACTATGTAATATATATAACACTAGCTGAAGAGCCCGGCGCTGCCCGGGCATAGTACCTAACTACGGTTAGTTATAACAAATTGTAATGATTATATCTATATACAAGTATTCAGCTTTCTCCCCATTATGTAGATAGGGCCAAAATAGTTTGGCGATTTGGAACATGCGGGGGTTAAAATTTCCATTCAACACATAGCCTATGATGCTCCTGGGGTTGAGATGTGCGGGCATGCAAAATTTCATGCCCGTAAGTACAACGGTGCAGATTCCTATCCCGGGCCAAAATTATTTGCCGATTTGGAATGCGCGGGGTTAAAATTTCGACTAAAAACCTAGCCTATAACGCTCTCGGGGTCGAGACGTGCGGGTGTGCAAAATTTCATGCCCGTAAATGCAGATTCCTATGCCGGACATACACACAAGCATTCAGCTTTCTCCCCATTATGTAGATAGGGCTAAAATTGTTTGGCGATTTGGAACGTGCGGGGGTTAAAATTTCCATTCAACACATAGCCTATGATGCTCCTGGGGTTGAGATGTGCGGGCATGCAAAATTTCATGCCCGTAAGTACAACGGTGCAGATTCCTATCCCGGGCCAAAATTATTTGCCGATTTGGAATGCGCGGGGTTAAAATTTCGACTAAAAACCTAGCCTATAACGCTCCCGGGGTCGAGACGTGCGGGTGTGCAAAATTTCATGCCCGTAAATGCAGATTCCTATGCCGGACATACACACAAGCATTCAGATTTCTCCCCATTATGTAGATAGGGCCAAAATAGTTTAGCGATTTGGAAAGTGCGGGGGTTAAAATTTCCATTCAACACATAGCCTATAATGCTCCTGGGGTTGAGATGTGCGGGCATGCAAAATTTCATGCCCGTAAGTACAACGGTGCAGATTCCTATCCCGAGCCAAAATTATTTGCCGATTTGGAATGCGCGGGGTTAAAATTTCGACTCAAAACCTAGCCTATGACGCTCCCGGGGTCGAGACGTGCGGGTGTGCAAAATTTCATGCCCGTTGTAAGGAAAAGGTTGTCGCCATTTTGTATAGGGCCTGTACCAGCCTCCATTTTGTCAGTTCACACAGCCACAGACTTTTAGCTACATATTGCCTATTAGCATATCCAGTACAACAGGTTTTGATGTCCACTAGGAATCAATAGGCCTTTACATGCTAATTAGTCTAGGCCAGTGACTGAATGAGATGGTCAGTCGTATGGTAAATAGCCCAAGCTCAGGCATTGTTTCCTGCTCCATATGAATTGCAGGCCAATTAATATACGTGCTTCAAAGCAATGGGGATGGGCCTAGCAGGTCTAAGAACTAGCCATGACCAGGCTGCTGGTCTCATTCCATTTCACACACAGAAGCCAACAAGATGGTCTAGGAAAGACCAAGGGACTATTCAGGAACTGAAGACTGTACCTGGGAATGGCAGAGCCAAGGCCTTCCCATGACCATAATACCCGGTAATATTGATCCATAGCTTATACCTTTAAGCCTTGTACATTATTGTTGTATTTTTACTCTGACTGCCATTCCATTGTAGTTACGTTGTATAGCTTTACTGTATATTTCTGTAATTATCTAGTGCGCCCTTAAGGCAAATTAAACCATAAAATTAATCTTGGGCTGATGCTTTTACTCTGATCACGAATCTTCGAATACCCAGTGGGTAGCAGGACACCTTCCCCGGCGGCCATTTGCTCTAGGTGCAGTTCTCTTACTGACCTGAGAGACAAAGGGGGGCGCCGGAAAGCTGTACCTGTGGAGTAACGTCCCATTGGTGACGTGGGAGGAAAGGGATCGTCCGTCACATTTGGTAGCGGCGGTGGTATCAGAAGCTGTGATACCCGGGCTACCGTGTGGCGGCCGGCTGAGTTCCTCACAAATTGGTGGCAGCAGTGGGATCAGAGTAATAGTGTGCGTGGGACCCCTACTCCCAGACACTAGAGACTACCAGCAGTACTTTCACTGCTGGGGTCTTAAGGTCAGCCCAGCACTAGACGGTCAGAGTGTAAATATAATAAGTTGTGTGCAAGGTCAGGGTTGCAGCTGTGTTTCAGTAACCAAAGGTTCCCAAGATGGCGGAAGGCACCAGGAGTAGGGCAAAGGGGGAGGCCAATGCTGTGGCCTATGAGGGGTTCGATAACGATGAGGGGGAGCTCAGCCAGGGCTCCCCAAGGAGCCCGACCCCCGTGCTCAGTCTCACAGTGGACTGTCCACCACCTGCCCGTCCCAGTCTGTCCAGATCGGAGGCCCTTTTCCAAGCGGCTATGGCACAGCTCGAGGCTGGTAATGACGCCGCCTATGAAAGACTCCTGGTGGCGGCAGAGACAGCAGCAGAGCGTGAGCAAGCAGCGGCAGAGAGAGCAGCAGAGCGTGAGCATGCAGAACGTGTGTTGCAGGCTACAGAACGCCGTGAAGCTGCGGAGCGCCAGCACCGACTGGAGATGGCTCAGCACGGGCCCCCGCTGGACGCACCAGGCCCACTGGAGACAAGGGCTCCCTAGGTCCGGGCGGAGGACTTTCCCTTACTTGAAAAGGATGGAGACCTGGATTCCTTTCTGCTTGCTTTTGAGAGGACATGCCTCCAACATCATCTGGCCCCGGATCAGTGGGCAAGGTACCTGACCCCCCGTTTGAGGGGTAAGTCCCTGGAAGTTTTGGGGGACTTACCTGCCGGGGAGGAGCAGGACTACAACAGCATCAAGCGGGCCCTGATCCAGCACTACAACCTCACCCCGGAGTCGTACCGCAGGAAGTTCAGGAGCCTGCAGCGGGGTTCAAAGGACACCTGGACCGACCACATGCGGGCCCTGTTGAGAGCTGCGGAGCACTGGACCTCGGGTCTAGAGCTCACTACCCGTCAGGAGGTCCAGGAACTGTTTGTCGTGGAGCAATTCTTGTGGAACTGCCCAGAGGACCTCCAGCAGTTCCTCCGTGACCGGAAACCAAAGGGGGCTTCTGCTACAGCCGCCCTGGCAGACGAGTATGCCAACAACAGGGCGCCGGAGCCAAAGAAGCCTGCCAGCAGCACCTGGAGAGGGGGTAAGCCCAATCCTGCCCCAGCCCCATATCCAGCCCCCAGAGTGCAAGGGGTGTACCCCCCTGCTGCCCTCTCCAGGCCAGGAACAGAACCCAGACGTTGCCATAATTGCAATCAGCCAGGACACTTTAAGGCTGCATGTCCCCAGCGCCAGAAGGCCCCATCCCTGTCCCAGAAACCGTCCACTGTTTTGTGTGTGGGAGGGGGTGGTGGGAGGTCCCTAGACAATTACCAACCCGTCACCATCGGCCGCTCAGCGGTCATGGGACTGCGGGACACAGGCGCTGAACGAACCCTGGTACGCCCTGAGGTGGTGTCCCTTCAAGACTTGGTACCTGGGAAAACCCTTTCCGTCTCCGGAATTGGAGGCGTTGAACCGGCGCTGCCCGTTGCCAAGGTGTATTTGGATTGGGGTGCCGGGAGGGGGATGCGGGAGGTGGGAGTAACGCCGAATATTCCTGCAAATGTGTTGCTTGGGACCGATTTGGGGCGGCTAGTGTCCCAGTATGTGGCCACTGAACCCCCAAGTCCGGCTCCCCAAGAATGTCATGACTCTACTGTGAATGCTAATGTTAATGTATTGAATTTGCCTCCAACAGTGGAGGAGGGAGTGCAACCTGATGGTAAGCCATGCACTGACACTACACACACAGGGCTCACAGTGAGGACAGGTGAGGAGGCTGTAGGGGAGAGCTCAGAGGTGGAGGGAGGGGCTGCTATGGGCAGTGTAGGGCCCCTAAGTGAATCCAGCCTGCTGAGTCTAGGGCCCCTGCAGGAAGAGGAACAGGCCATGGGGGGAGGGGGTGTCCCGGGAGAGGAGCCACCAGGTAGGACCCCAGGTCAGGAGTTCCCCACATCCGGGATGTCAGGAAGTCAGGGAAGTCTGCCTGACCGGCGACTTGGTCAGAGGATGAGGGAAAGCAGGCGCTACCCGTGGTCTCAGCGGTCGTGGCCGCTGTTACCAGGAGTGGGAGCGCTGAAGCCCAAGGAGCCTCGCGGAGGTCCGACGGCTTCCCCCTCTCTGACCAAGTGGCTGCCGAGTCAGACAGTAGCCAGGAGACAGATCCCGGGGAACTGACAGAGGACAGGGCAGTTTCATCAATTCTTGCCATATCTAGTCAGGGATTTCAGGCAGCGTTGGAAGCTGACCCTAGCCTGAAGACTCTCAAGGAACAGGCGGCACAGCCTCCCCTGGAGTCCGACCGCGAGCGAGTGGTCTGGGACCAGGGACGGCTGTACCGGGTAACGGTCCAGCAGGGTTCACCGGAGGCGTGGCCCAGGGACCGACAGTTAGTGGTGCCCCATCCGTTCAGGGCGGAATTGTTGCGGATCGCACACGAGATTCCAATGGCCGGACACTTAGGGATCACTAAAACCAGGGCCAGGCTAGCTCAGCATTTCTACTGGCCTGGAATGAGGACCGAGGTGATAGCCTACTGCCGTTCGTGTGACACCTGTCAGAGGGTGGGGAAGGCGGGGCCGCGCCCCAAAGCCCCACTGGTAACTCTGCCCATCATCGAAGAGCCTTTCTCGAGGGTGGCTGTGGATCTCATTGGACCTCTGTCCACTCCCAGCCGCTCCGGGAAATGCTTCATACTAACGGTAGTGGACTATGCCACCCGGTACCCGGAGGCGGTAGCTTTGTCGTCCATTCGGGCCGACAAAGTGGCCACTGCCTTACTGGAGATTTTCTCCAGAGTGGGGTTTCCCAAGGAAATGCTCACCGACCGAGGGACCCAGTTCATGTCGCAGCTGATGGAGTCTCTCTGTAAGCAGGTACAGGTGCAACATCTGGTGGCCAGCCCGTATCACCCACAGACCAATGGCTTGTGTGAGCGGTTCAATGGCACCTTAAAGCAGATGCTGAAGATGTTGGTCGACTCCCACGGGAGAGACTGGGAGCGGTATCTCCCACACCTGCTGTTTGCCTACCGTGAGGTTCCACAGGCCTCAACGGGGTTCTCCCCCTTTGAGCTCCTGTACGGGCGACGTGTACGGGGGCCCCTTGCTCTGGTGAAGGAAGCATGGGAAGGGGATTTAGCCACCCCTGGAGTGTCGGTCATTGAGTATGTCGTGCGCTTCCGGGACCGAATGATGGCCTTGACACGGCTGGTGCATGACAATATGGCCCAAGCTCAGGCTGACCAGAAGCGATGGTACGACCAGAATGCTTGTGAGCGGACCTACCAGGTGGGTCAAAAGGTGTGGGTACTGGTCCCCGTACCACAAAACAAGCTTCAGGCGGCCTGGGAGGGTCCATACCTCGTGCACGAGCAGCTCAACGCCGTCACCTACCTGGTCACCCTGGACCACGCCCGTGGAAGGAGGAAGGCCTTCTATGTGAACATGATGAAGGCCCATCATGAGCGGGAGGCTTATGCTCACCCAGTGTGCAACCTTCCAGAGGAAGGAGAGGCAGAAACCCTCCTCGATCTGCTCACCCAAGCCAAGGCGGGTGGATCCATCGAGGATGTGGGGGTTGGCCACCAGCTCTCGGAGGACCAACGTTCCCAGCTGGGGGCCACCCTACACCCCTTCCGGGAGCTGTTCAGCAGCCTGCCCGGAAGGACTGAGGCAGCAGTCCATGACGTGGACACTGGCAACCACCCCCCAATCCGGCGTTCAGCATATCGGGTCTCTCTTGAGGTGCAGCAGCAGATGCGCCAAGAGATAGACGAGATGCTGAGGCTGGGGGTGATCCAAGCGTCCAACAGCGCGTGGGCTTCGCCTGTAGTCCTCGTCCCTAAAAAGACCGAACTACGCGGTTCTGCGTGGACTACAGGGGGCTCAACGCTGTGACGGTCACCGATGCGTACCCAATGCCGCGCATCGATGACCTGCTCGACCAGCTGGCCGGGGCCAAGTACCTGACCATCATGGATCTGAGCAGGGGGTATTGGCAGATTCCCCTGACCCCTAGGGCACGGGAACGCTCTGCCTTTATCACCCCATTCGGACTGTACGAGTCCACGGTGATGCCCTTCGGCATGAAGAATGCCCCTGCCACTTTTCAGCGGATGGTCAACACGCTGCTCGAGGGACTGGAAGGGTATGCGACCGCGTACCTGGATGACATTGCCATCTTCAGTCCCACCTGGGAGGATCACCTAGAGCACCTGGCGCAGGTGCTCGGGCGGATCCAGCGAGCAGGCTTGACCATTAAGCCGGAAAAATGCCAGCTGGGTATGAGTGAGGTCCACTACCTGGGACACCGGGTAGGTGGGGGAGCTCTGAAGCCAGAGCCCGGGAAGGTGGATGCCATCGCATCCTGGCCCACCCCCAGGACCAAGAAGCAGGTGATGTCCTTTTTGGGTACTGCTGGGTACTATAGGAGGTTTGTTCCACACTATAGTGCCCTGGCCAAGCCCCTGACGGACCTCACCAAGAAAAGGCTGCCCGTCGCAGTCGACTGGACAGTCGCCTGTGAGACAGCTTTCCAGGCGCTCAAGACCGCCCTTTCTAGTTCTCCTGTACTACAGGCAGCCGACTTCACGCGGCCATTCTTAGTGCAGACCGACGCCAGCGACTTCGGCCTCGGTGCTGTGCTCAGCCAGGTTGACACTACGGGCCATGAACACCCCATTTTGTACCTGAGCAGGAAGCTCCTGCCGAGGGAAGTGGCCTATTCCACGATGGAGAAGGAATGTCTGGCAATTGTGTGGGCCCTGCAGCGTCTGCAGCCATACTTGTACGGACGCCAATTCACAGTGGAAACAGACCACAACCCCCTCAGCTGGTTACACACGGTCTCTGGGACGAATGGGAGGTTGCTACGCTGGAGCCTCGCTCTCCAACAGTACCATTTCACCATTCGCCACAAAAAGGGCAGTGACCATGGTAACGCTGATGGGTTGTCCCGGCAAGGAGAGGGTGCGGTAGGGCGCACGGGGGAACACAGGAATGTGATACCCCCTAGCGCCCTCAAAAGCAGGGAGGTGTAAGGAAAAGGTTGTCACCATTTTGTATAGGGCCTGTACCAGCCTCCATTTTGTCAGTTCACACAGCCACAGACTTTTAGCTACATATTGCCTATTAGCATATCCAGTACGACAGGTTTTGATGTCCACTAGGAATCAATAGGCCTTTACATGCTAATTAGTCTAGGCCAGTGACTGAATGAGATGGTCAGTCGTATGGTAAATAGCCCAAGCTCAGGCATTGTTTCCTGCTCCATATGAATTGCAGGCCAATTAATATGCGTGCTTCAAAGCAATGGGGATGGGCCTAGCAGGTCTAAGAACTAGCCATGACCAGGCTGCTGGTCTCATTCCATTTCACACACAGAAGCCAACAAGATGGTCTAGGAAAGACCAAGGGACTATTCAGGAACTGAAGACTGTACCTGGGAATGGCAGAGCCAAGGCCTTCCCATGACCATAATACCCGGTAATATTGATCCATAGCTTATACCTTTAAGCCTTGTACATTATTGTTGTATTTTTACTCTGACTGCCATTCCATTGTAGTTACGTTGTATAGCTTTACTGTATATTTCTGTAATTATCTAGTGCGCCCTTAAGGCAAATTAAACCGTAAAATTAATCTTGGGCTGATGCTTTTACTCTGATCACGAATCTTAGAATACCCAGTGGGTAGCAGGACACCTTCCCCGGCGGCCATTTGCTCTAGGTGCAGTTCTCTTACTGACCTGAGAGACAAAGGGGGGCGCCGGAAAGCTGTACCTGTGGAGTTACGTCCCATTGGTGACGTGGGAGGAAAGGGATCGTCCGTCACATTTGGTAGCGGCGGTGGTATCAGAAGCTGTGATACCCGGGCTACCGTGTGGCGGCCGGCTGAGTTCCTCACACCCGTAAATGCAGATTCCTATGCCGGACATACACACAAGCATTCAGCTTTCTCCCCATTATGTAGATAGGGCCAAAATTGTTTGGCGATTTGGAACGCGCGGGGTTAAAATTTCGATTCAAAACATAGCCTAGGACTCTTTTGGGGTCGAGACGTGCGGGCGTGCAAAATTTCATGCCCGTAAGTGCGACAGTGCGGATTCCAATCCCGGACAAACATACCCACATACATACACACATACATACATTCAGCTTTATATATTAGATGTACGTGTGTGTGACTATATATATGTATGTAGCTTTGTCGCCATAAAAGGAAGGGGGCCCAGACATTTCTTGCACAGGGGCCCCAAGCTGTCAGTGTCCACCCCTGATCTAAGTATTCAAGTAATTTGTTCCCTGCAGCTATCATGATACCAACCCTACTACATCATGGTTCCACTCTGCTATAGCATTATGCCAATTTTACATCAGTTGCCATTATTCCAGCACTGCTACATCAGTTGCTATTGATCCATCACTGTTACATCAGTTTCAATTGCTCCACATCTGCTACATGAGTTCCTATTGCTCTAGCTCTTTGATATAAGTAGCAGCTGTTCCAGCTCTGTCACATGAGTTGCTATTATTCCAAGCTCTGCTACTTTATTTCCCTTTGCTCTCGCTCTGTAACATAAGTTGCAGCTATTACAGCTCTGCTACGTCAGTTGCCATTATTCTAACCTCTGCAACATCACTTGCAATTGCTATAGCTTTGTGACATAAGTTGCCGCTGTTCCAGCTCCACTATTCCAGTGGCTGTCATTCCAAGATATGTTATGTCATTTGCCATTGCAGGTGCTCTGTGACATAAGTTGCAGCTGTTCCAGCTCAGCCACATGAGTTGCTATTATTCCAAGCTCTGCTACATCAGTTCCTATTGCTTTAGATCTGTTACATAAATTGCTGATATTCCAAGATCTGCTACATCAATTGCCTTTCTTCCAGCTCTGCTACATCAGTTGCTGTTATTTCAAACTGTGCTGCACCAATTGCTGTTATTTCAAGCTCTGCTACATCAGTTGCTATTGTTCCACCTCTGGTAGATCAGATACTGTCACTCTCGCTCTGCTATTCCAGATGCCCTTGTTTCAATTTGTTCCCTTTACTGCATCAGCACCATCTTTCCGTGCTTTTTAAGAAATGATCATCTGGATTAGCAGCTCATTGGATCAAACTCACCAAATGAGATCTAACAGATGGCTATTTAACACTAGAACTACTGATGGAGTCATTTTGACTCCTTTCGTTTTTTATTTCTCTTCTGTGACTACATTTTTCAGAATTCCGGCTTGAAACTCGGTGACTTTTCCTCAAATATGATGTGAAAAAAGATTTTGTGAGAATAAATAATTTTGGGAAAAATTTGCGCGTTTTTTTCAAAATTTACCAAGAACTACTGAAGGGAGTCATTTTGACTCCCTACTATATTTTGAGGTCCTTTTGTCACTAAATGTTGCTATAAAGTTTTGTGCATAATTTTTTCACTCTGTCTTATTTACCCTGATGTTCATATAGATGTAGTTTAATTTACATGTCAACTTTTCACATTTTCCTTGTGTTTTACCTGCTTGTATTACTGTGTAATGCTGAACAAAATAGCTTGTTTACTCTAGGAATATCATTATCGATAGTCCTTTGAGCGCATGGCGTTTATTTTTTGATTCCTATATATTGACACATATAAAGAACTGTACGCTTGCAGAAGCATGCAGGAACAATAATTTACAGTTTACTCTATCTGATGAGGAGCTAGATGCATTCATTGCGATATTCTATGCTCGTGGAATATCTGGCACGAACCGTCACTCGATTAGCAGTATTTGGTGTAATGACTGGGGAATACCGTTTTGCAAAGCGACAATGTCTAGGGACCGCTTTGTTGAAATTATGAGGTTTCTCAGATTTGATGAGAAATCTACTCGATCGGAGAGACTGCAAACGGACAAGTTTGCTCTATTTTCTACTGTGTGGGACAGGTTTATTGAAAATTGTATTGCGTGTTACAAACCTGGCCCATACATAACGGTGTATGAGCAACTTTTCCCAAGCAAAACTAGGTGTCCATTCACGCAGTACATGCCTTCCAAACCAGATAAATATGGCCACAAATATTGGCTAGCTGTTGATAAGGAGAGCAAATATCTGGCAAATGGCTTCCCTTATCTAGGCAAAGATGACACACGCCGTGCTGAGGACCGTTTAGCTGACCATGTGGTAATGAAGTTATTGGACCCGTTTTTGAAAAAAGGTCGCAATGTTACAACCGATAATTATTTTACTTCAGTAAAATTAGCTAAACAGCTAAAAAGCAAAGGAACAACCATCGTGGGAACACTGAACAAGATAAGGCGAGAAGTGCCTAAAGAAATAAAATCCATGAAAGAGGAATTGTACAACACTAAAGTGTTTAGAAATGAAGACAATTTTACACTTACAGTATATCAAGGAAAGCCCAACAAAAATGTTGTCATTTTGAGTTCCGTCCATCCAGATGTTGTTGTTGCGTCTGATTCCGCTAAAAAAACTCCAGAAACGGTAAAGTTTTACAATGAAACAAAATATGGAGTAGATGTAGTGGATCAGATGGCACTAAAATATACCACACGAACATGCACAAGGAGATGGCCTGTTCATGCATTTGAAAATGCCTTAGACTTTGCGGGTATAAATGCATGGATAATATTCAATGAGATAACCCACCAAAAAATGTCACGCAAGGCATTTTTGCAAACGCTTGTGAGAGAGTTGAGTGGTCCTTATGTCACAGATAGGGAAAAGGGTTCCACGTCCCAAGTTTCTACATGCTCAGAAGTGATGGTTCAAACAAAATTTTGCCAGATCAAAGAAAAGTGCAAGAAAAATAGATCTGTCGGCAATTGTAAGACTTGTGGTAAGTCTTTGTGTGGGCAATGTACTGCCATAA
Organism: Oophaga sylvatica; assembly: GCA_033576555.1. Taxonomy (NCBI): domain Eukaryota; kingdom Metazoa; phylum Chordata; class Amphibia; order Anura; family Dendrobatidae; genus Oophaga; species Oophaga sylvatica. The sequence continues at coordinate 435,019,340 of JARQOD010000006.1, read as the reverse complement.
ATCAAAGGCAATGCCTAAAATGCGAAACACCAAATGTTTAGAAGGTGAATTCTGCGCCATATTTTCATTTTTATGCTCCTCCACCTACATTTTCTCTGCTTTTTGTTCTTCAGTTGTTGTTTATATGTGTGCACTTGAATAAAAAAAAATGTTTGAAAAACGTCTATTATAATTATTGTTATTTTCTGTAGAAAAAATAAGAAAAGCAGAAAAAAAACAATCAAAAGCATTACTGTTGGATCTCACAATAATAATACATTACAAAAAATATAATTACTAATAAATAACCACAAATGAAACTCTAAAAATAAACGAAAACAAGCAAGGAGTCAAAATGACTCCTTTCAGTAGTTCTAGGCGGGGTCACGAGTCCAGTAGTCCTAGTGTTAAAGGGGTGGTTTGGGTTTAAAAAAACATGGCTGATTTCTTTCAGACATCATCCCGCCAGTCCATGGGTTGAGCACAACCACCCCACCAATCCGTGGGTTGAGTACAGGAACCCCACCAGTCTGCAGGTTGATTACAGCAACCCACTAGTCTAGGTTGAGCACAGCACCCCACCAGTATGTAGATTGAGCACAGCACCTCCACCAGTCTGTGGGTTGAGCACAGCACCCAACCAGCCCATAGGTTGAGCACATCACCCCCCACCAGTCCTTGGTTTGAAGACAGCACCCCACAAGTCCGTGGGTAGAGCACAGCAGCTCATCAGTCCTTGGTTTGAGCACATCACCTCACCAGTCCGTGGGTTGAGCACAGTACCCCACCAGTCTGTGGGTTGAGCACATCACCCCCACCAGTCCGTGGGTTGAGCACAGCACCTCATCAGTCCTTGGTTTGAGCACATCACCCCCACCAGTCTGTGGGTTGAGCACATCACCCCCACCAGTCTGTGGGTTGAGCACATCACCTCACCAGTCTGTGGTTTGAGCACATCACCTCACCAGTCCATGGGTTGAGCACATCACCCCCACCAGTCCATGGGTTGAACACAGCACCTCACCAGTCTGTGGGTTGAGCACATCACCTCACTAATCTGTGGGTTGAGCACATCACCCCCATCAGTCCTTGGTTTGAGCACATCTCCCCACCAGTCTGGGTTGAGCACATCACCTCACCAGTCCATGGGTTGAGCACATCACCCCCACCAGTCTGTAGGTTGAATACAGCACCCCACCAGTCTGTGGGTTGAGCACATCACCTCACTAATCTGTGGGTTGAGCACATCACCCCCATCAGTCCTTGGTTTGAGCACATCTCCCCCACCAGTCTGGGTTGAGCACATCACCTCACCAGTCCATGGGTTGAGCACATCACCCCCACCAGTCTGTAGGTTGAATACAGCACCCCACCAGTCCGTGGGTTGAGCACATCACCTCACCAGTCTGTGGGTTGAGCACATCACCTCACCAGTCAATGGGTTGAGCACATCACCCCCACCAGTCTGTGGGTTAAACACAGCACCCCACCAGTCCATGGGTTGAACACAGCACCTCACCAGTCTGTGGGTTGAGCACATCACCTCACTAGTCTGTGGGTTGAGCACATCACCTCCATCAGTCCTTGGTTTGAGCACATCACCCCCACCAGTCTGTGGGTTGAGCACCACCTCACCAGTCCGTGAGTTGAGCACATCACCCCCACCAGTCTGTGGGTTGAATACAGCACCCCACCAGTCCGTGGGTTGAGCACATCACCTCACCAGTCTGTGGGTTGAGCACATCACCTCAACAGTCCATGGATTGAGCACATCACCCCCACCAGTCTGTGGGTTGAACACAGCACCCCACCAGTCTGTGGGTTGAGCTCAGCACCCCACCAGTCTGTGGGTTGAGCACATTACCCCCACCAGTCTGTGGGTTGAGCACAGCACCCCACCAGTCTGTGGGTTGAGCACAGCACCTCATCAGTCCTTGGTTTGAGCACATCACCCCCACCAGTCCATGGGTTGAGCACAGCACCCCATCAGTCCTTGGTTTGAGCACATCACCCCCATCAGTCCTTGGTTTGAGCACATCACCCCCACCAGTCTGTGGGTTGAGCACATCACCTCACCAGTCCATGGGTTGAGCACATCACCCCCACCAGTCTGTGGGTTGAATACAGCACCCCACCAGTCCGTGGGTTGAGCACATCACCTCACCAGTCTGTGGGTTGAGCACATCACCTCACCAGTCCATGGGTTGAGCACATCACCTCCACCAGTCTGGGTTGAACACAGCACCCCACCAGTCCATGGGTTGAACACAGCACCTCACCAGTCTGTGGGTTGAGCACATCACCTTACTAGTCTGTGGGTTGAGCACATCACCCCCATCAGTCCTTGGTTTGAGCACATCACCCCCACCAGTCTGTGGGGTGAGCACATCACCTCACCAGTCTGTGGGTTGAGCACATCACCTCACCAGTCCATGGGTTGAGCACATCACCCCCACCAGTCTGTGGGTTGAACACAGCACCCCACCAGTCCGTGGGTTGAGCACATCACCTCACCAGTCTGTGGGTTGAGCACATCACCTCACCAGTCCGTGGGTTGAGCACATCACCCCCCACCAGTCTGTTGGTTGAACACACCCCACCAGTCCATGGGTTGAACACAGCACCTCACCAGTCTGTGGGTTGAGCACATCACCCCCACCAGTCTGTGGGTTGAACACAGCACCTCAAAAGTCCATGGGTTGAGCACGGCACCTCACCAGTCCGTGGATTGAACCTTGCATTGCAGGTCCAATTTTTTTAAGTAAATACCGTTAAACCGTTAATACCGTTAAATGCCACTTATGCAATGTGGACTGAACTGGTGATGTTTTTGGTAGAAATAAGCGGTTTCTCTGACTCTGGACATTTAGTACTGTGTTCCTTTGTATCTCCCGCTCTTCTTCCGCACGTCTCGGTCCAGTTCAATGTATATTATGCAGGCTTATTGTATTTCTCTACAAGCTGAAGACATTACCTGAACTCTCACTGTTTCCATTAACCAAGATTTACCATTATTGCCCTGTAGAGAATACGTAATCATTATTGATTATCAATTACTATCCATTATTACTGTGGCTTCAGGTCAATTACTGATTGCGATTCACTAATGAAATTTTCTGTAAATTAAAAGATGAGGAAAAGTAAATCTTGTCTGTAAATGGTAATTGTCAGCGGGAATATCAATAACCAGATATCGAAAAAGATCATTGATAGGTTATAAATAAATTACACTAGACTTGAAGTACGTGACCATTCTCGGCCTTCACGATGGTAAGAGAATCAGTCTGTTAACCAGCGATGCCCAAAATAATCATGAGCCTAATCTTAAAGAAAGATTGCCCTGGAAATTTATGTTTTTAATCTCCCGTTTTTATGCATTTTTTAATCAGTTTTGGAGTTTTTTCTCTTTTTCTCTTCGTGGATACTGGTCCTGAAGATCCATGCATCAGACGTCATCTGTATCCATGGTCTATTTCTGCGGTAATTTTTGGTGAACTGACGTTTTTTTTCCTTTTTTTTCAAATGTGTCAAGACCATTTTGTAATATCTTCTTTGTATGCTAAGATACGACAGCAGAATGTTATAAACCTGAAGCCTGTGTGTTAACGGGGACTCTGCATGGCTACCAGGTAGGTTTTAATAAGGCTTCCATGGTACTGGCTTTTGGCTACCCATTTTGTCCAGCAGATTCCAGGGGCTGCCATGGCCTTCACGTTTTAGACCCTGTGCAGAGATCTGGACATACGCAGGGGCCCAAAGGTTACGTCCACAGAGTGGCTGCTGGCTGATGTTGCGGGCTGGCAGGAAGGCTAGTCAATACCAGGAGGTTAAGAACAAGATCCATATTGTCATTCACAAAAAACAGTCTTAACACAGAATAAGGAATCAAACGAGTTGAGCAAGAGCAAAATATGGAGTGCACCAGGGTCAGGTTAAACTTTACAACTGACACTGAAGGCAGGGAAATGGGGGCTATATACAGTGGCATGTAAAAGTTTGGGCACGCCTGGTCATTATATATTGTCATCTTTTACATTTTAAAAATTACAAAAAAGTAAAAGTGTTTTCAAGTTGCCCTTTCCTCAGTTTGAAATGTATTTAAGAAATGGCAGTTAACTGGAGCAGTGGAGGTCAAGATTATGTCTGGAAGACCCAGCAAAATTTCAGTGAGAGCTGCTCATTGGATTGCTAGACAGGCAAATCAGAGCCCCCGTTTGACTGCAAAAGACCTTCGGAAAGATTTAGCAGATTCTGGAGTGGTACATTGTTCTACTGTTCAGAGACACCTGCACAAATATGGCCTTCATGGATGAGTCATCAGAAGAAAACCTCTCTTGCATCCTCCCTATAAAAGTCAGCACCAGAAGTGTGCAAAAGAACATCTAAAGAAGCCTGATGCATTTTGGAAACAATTCCTGTGGACCGATGAGGTTAAAATATAACATTTATGGCCACAATGATCAAAGGTAAGTGTGAAAATAAAAGGGCACAGAATTTCAGAAGAACATCTCACCAGCCATTAGTCATGGAGATAGGTCAATCATGATTTGTGGTTCTGTTGCAGCCGATGGCTTTAGAGGGAAAAATGGATTCAATGAAATTTCAAAAATATTTAGACTTGAGAGTCCTCAGTCTAAATATTTTTCTATCTTTCTATTTTTCTATCTACTGGCTAACACGGTACGAAGATACACATCTTTCCTATATGAAATTTCAACAAATTCTTGATGCAAACATAACACCATCTGTAAAAAAAAAAAGCTGAAGGTAAAAAACGGATGGTTTCTACAAATGGATAATAATCCTAAATACACATCAAAATCCACAATAGAAGACCTCAATAGACACAAGCAGAAGGTTTTACAATGGCCCTCACAGTCCCCTGATCTGAGCATCATTGAAAATCTATGGCTAGACCTCAAAATAGCAGAGGATGCAAGACGACCCAGGAATCTCACATAACTGGAAGAATTCTCCAAGGAAGAATGGAGGAAAATCCCTCAAACAAGAATTGAAAGACTCTTGGCTGGCTAAGAAAAGCATTTACAAGTTGTGATACTTGTAAAAGGAGTGCAACTAAATACTAACTGTGCAGGATGCGTAAATTTTTGCATCGGCCCTTTTTCCTTTTTGTAATTTTTAAAATGTAAAAGCTGAAAATATATTTATTTTATTTTTGCCTAAAATACCAGGGAAATGTGACATCTTTAACTGTAAGCCTTTTAGAGATCATTTCATCTTCATCTTGCTTAACTTTTAACGAGAAAAGTAATTTTGACCAACTAAATGGAAGACCTGCGTAATACGTAATGATTGCCTAACCCCAGATATACCAGGAGGACCTCACGCACTCGTGACACTGTAATGCACTTTAGTGTGATTCAAGTTGAAATAGCGGGAGTGTAATACCAGATTCAGCCTATGCAGATGAATGGTGCCGTTTCTGTACACAAAATTAAAAAGATGAATGCTCTGGCAAAAGAAAAAGAGGCTGCTGACCCTGAGCTGATTGCTACATGACAAGATCATTATTGAGAAAGTACTCAATTTTCAGTTGTTTCAACAAACTACAAAAACTAATGGTACAAAAATCTTTGTAATAAATCTTATCAGAGAAATATGCTTATTTTGTTTCTTATGAGGGAAGAGCAAAGTAAGAGAGAGCTACAGATTGTGCTGCTTCTTTCTAGTAAGTGTTTTCCTCTCAGAGGTGGATTCACAGCTACACTGCTCAGTACGGCTGTATAATGCCATGCTGCTGCTTCCGAACATGTGTTACATAGAGACAGGAGAGCAGGACTCCTTCATATCTCTGTGTGCTGTGTATGGGAGACAACATTGTAGCTGGTTTTCATCCACTAGCTCCAGGACAACAGACTTTTAGAGATGGAGCCTGCAGAGGGGAACTGGCAAAAAATGCAGAGTACAAGTTAGAAACAGTGTAATTCACACCTGATGGTTTATTCTCAGCTGATATAGCAGACACTGTATGCTTCCAATCTGCAAATCTCATAAATCTCTAATTGTAGTAAAGAAGACACAAGCAGGAGCCGCGTTATTTAAATGTAATTATCCGGAACATTTTCTTATTATGTGAAGGTACATTTCAGGTTTTGAAAAACGTTAAAAAAAAAAATAGACGCTTGTAAGAAAGTTAACAATTCTGTTAATGCTCCTGGCAATTATGCCGTGCGCCCACACACTTCCATTCAGCTCTGCTAAATCATCTAAGAAGGCTCTGAAATTAAGAAGAAAGTAATTGAATGCAGAAATCACCCGTTTCGCGCCTTGTCAGTGGTCAGTATGAGTGATCCGTAACCCGGAGTCACACTCACGTCACCGTTCAGTTGCACGTCGCTGCTTCTATAATCAAGATGTTAAAACGGAACAATTTTTTTTTTTCTGCTCAGATTAAGCCGGTAATAATAAGGGAATTATCCACCTTTACTGTTGGACACCAGAATTTTCTTGTCATGAAAGCAGTGGAGCAGAACAGGCGGAGAGGCAATGACGGGTGTAATGATTTTCATTTTGTTTGCTGACATACAGGTAGGGCAGCAAGCGGATGGTCTGTGGAGATGATTCACGCGTTGACTGGTAAATCTTTATATTTACTACCACCATTAGTAATAAAGAAGCCTACCCAGACAAACACAGTATGGTGCCCCCTACTCACAATACAAGACCCCCACTCTGTCTTATAATGCAACCACAGTGCCCAAAACACAGAATAATTCCCCGTTGCCCGCCACACATAATGCCTCCACAGTGTCAGAAAACATCTAAATCCACCACAGTGCCCCCACACAGTATAATCCCCCCATAGTACTCATTACAGTGTAATGCCCCCACAGTGCTCCTCAAACACTATGATGCCCTCACAGTGCCCCATACAGTATTATACCCCCACAGCCTCCACAGTGCCAGAAAACATACAAATCCACCACAGTGCCCCCAAACAGTATCATGCCCCTACACTACTCCTTACAGTATAATGCCCCCACAGTGCTCCTCTGACATTATGATTCTCCCCCACCATGATGCCCTCACTGTGCCCCCATAAAGTATTATACCCCCACAGTTCCCCCACACATTATAATACCTCCACAGTGCCAGAAAACATACAAATCCACCACAGTGCCCCCACACAGTATAATGTACCCCACAGTACTCCTTACAGTGTTATGCCCCCACAATGCTCCTCTGTCACTATGATGCTCCCCCCGCCATGATGCCCTCACTGTGCCCCCATAGAGTATTATACCCCCACAGTTCCCCCACACATTATAATGCCTCCACAGTACCAGAAAACATACAAATCCACCACAGTGCCCCCACACAGTATAATGCTCCACAGTACTCCTTGCATTGTAATGCTCCCACTGTGCTCCTCAGACATTATGATGCTCTCCCCGCCATGATGCCCTCAGAGTGCCCCCATATAGTATTATTATACCCCCACAGTTCCCCTCACATATTATGATGCCTTCACAGTGCCAACTCAGCCAAAGTGAGCTAAAAAAGTAAAATCTCACCTATTCTTGTTCCCGTAACGAACAGCACAGACTTGCACCACCCTATGCTGTGTGAGACTCGGCACACCAGGCACTTTTCTAGTGATGTCATCGTGCCTTAAGGACTCAGATACAGTTGAAACCGAGACAGACTGCCAACTTCCTGGTAAAGCAGGATGGCTTCCAAAATCCTGGAAATATCCCAATGGATTCAGGATGCTTTGGAGTCATGGATTTAGCACTCTAAAAGTGTCCATCATATTGCCTACTCATATGTCCATGTGGCTTTTTGCTTTATCTCTGCTTTACAGTACCCTTCTTTGGGATCACATCACACAGGATAGTATTAATTCTGCATGTACATAAATAAGCCTTGGCTGCACATGACCTTATCGTTGGTTCACCAGTTGGCCTTTCTTGGACCACTGTTGGTAGGTACTAACCACAATATACTGGAGACACCCCAAAAGACCTGCAATTTTGGATATGCTCTGATACAAGTCATCTAGATTGATTTTTTCCCTTACGCTTGCTCATTTTTGCTTCTACAAACATTTCAACCTAAAGAACTGATCGTTTACTTGATGCCAAATATATCCCACCATTTTAGTCAGTCAAAAGAGGTGTTTCTTCACCTTCTTGGCTCGTATGAATCCACAGCTGAGATATTGTAGCTCGGCTTCATAAAGTGAATTTGACTGAGCTGCAACAGTACCCTCCACCGGTGAATAGGTGTGGCACTATTCACTGCATTTGTCAATAATGCGCATCATTCCCCACATGACCAAATGAGGCATAGTTAGTGCCAGAAAATTCAAAGACCAAAGGGAGCGAGTGGAGAAACGGGTGGAGAGTTTCAGCAGCAGGACAGATCATGGATGGGCCTCGGACAGGTAAGTATAAACTTTTAATATTTTGTATCCTATTCCCTGCCTAGCTAACACTAGAGAAGACAGGGAAAGGATTGAGAACGATCTAGATATGCTTGAACAATGAGCAGCGAATAATAGAATGGTATTTAACAAGGAGAAATGCAAGATTCTACATCTGGGTAAGAAAAATGAAAATTACATCTACAGAATGGGAGGAATAGAACTAAGAAACAGCACATCTGAAAAAAAAACTTGGGTATACTAACAGATCACAGACTGCACATGAGTCAACAGTGTGATGCAACAGCAAAGAAGGCAAACAGTTCTAGGAAGTATTAAGAGAATTCTAAAGTCTAGATCTCGTAAAGTAATTATCCCCCTCTACTCCTCCTTGGTCAGCCTCATCTGAAATACTATGTCCAGTTCTGGGCACCACATTTTAAAAAGGACATTGAAAAACTGGAGCATGTTCAGAGAAGAGTTACCAGGATGGTGAGCAGACTGCAAAGTATGTCCTATGATGAACGGTTAGAGGATTTGGGAATGTTTAGCTTGTAAAACAGAAGGCTAAGAGGAAACTTAACAGCTGTCTACAAATATCTGAAGGGATGTCACAGTGTAGAGGGATCATCCTTATTCTCTTCTTATACACAAGAAAAAATGAATGAAACTGAAAGGGAGAAGATACAGATTAGATATTAGAAAAAACTTTTTGACAGTGAGAGTTATCAATGAGGGGAACAGGCTGCCACTTGAGGTGGTGAGTTCTCCTTCATTGGAAGTCTTAAAACACAGGCTGGACAGACATCTGTCTGAGATGGTTTAGTGAATCCTGCATTGAGCAGGGGGTTGGACCAGATGACCCAGGAGGTCCCTTCCAACTCTAACATTCTAGGATTCTATTACGCTTTTAGGTTTGGGGAGACCGATTAGTATAATAAACATCTTTTCGGACGCTATAGATTTTCAACCAAATTTATTTGGACCAAATCTACTCTGCCAGTCAAATCGAGTGAATCTGCCCAAAACTAATTTTGGAAGATTTGCTTATCTCTAATTAACACAATTATTAGGAAGGATGCCCACATGCTTTTGGCCATCTTGTGTATTTATTGAGAGATCTTGATTTATCCACCACTTTTGATTTCGACCATTTAATGTGTATGCTGTGGATGATGGAGCATGACCTGTCAAATCCCTTTTATATTAGTTCATAAAAATCCTTCAAACTGTTATCTGCAGGGAGAGGATGTAATAAGGCAAACCTAAATGACTCAACCAGGACATTGTAGGGTCAATGTGGGATTTGCAGCCATTCTAAAAATGAGTCATCAAATGTGGCAAAAGAGGTCATTAAGAGATTAAGGAGGATGAATGGATCCATTATATTGTCTCTGGTGTTACCTCTAAGTAATCTCCAGATCATTTTCTCTACAGTGCTATGAAACATTATTTGCCTATTTAATTTTTCCATAATTTATAGGTGGTCTGGCTAAATATGTCCAGTTTACTGTTCCATTAAAGGAGTAGAAAACAGAAAAATATGGTGTGCCAGGTCTGCTGTAATACTGAGATCAACCCCAATAGTTATCCATGACTATAATCTAGTGTTCGACATTTTAATATTGCTAAATGCTGCGCTGTATCTTTCTGGACACGTGCAAATAAGGCATAATCCACAATAGTGTCTCCCAACAGTTGTGCTCCCGGCCTTAAGCTTATTTATTACACTGAAGAATTAAAGACTTAATGTCTTCTTAAATTCACAATTCTGGCAGTAACATTAGTTCTCCAGTTTGCCATCTTCTTTAACCTTTGCCCACTTGTATCAGTTCTCCAGTTTGCCCTCTTCTTGAATGTTTTCCCACTTGTTTCAGTTCTCCAGTTTGTTTTCTCTTTGAACCTTTGCCCACTTGTCTCAGTACTCCAGTTTGTCCTCTTCTTGAATGTTTTCCCACTTGTCTCACTTCTCCAGTTTGTTTTCCCTTGAACCTTTGCCCACTTGTCTCAGTTCTCAGTTTATCCTCTTCTTCAACCATTTGCCACTTGTCTCAGTTCTCCAGTTTGAGTTTTCATTGAACCTTTGCCCACTTGTCTCAGTTCTCCAGTTTGCCCTCCTCTTGATCCTTTCACACTTGTCCAGTTCTTCAGTTTGCCCTCTCTTTGTACTTTTGCCCATTTGTCCATTTTGCTCCCCAGTTTCCATTAAAGTTAGGCCATTTTCATATTTTTATTCTTATCCCCCAGAAGGTACAATATGACATTTTCTTTCAGTGCTTTGCTTTGTGAATTATTACCTTGTTCTTTTCTGATCAGTCCATTCAGTTGCGCCCAGTTGTCCAGCTCTTTTCTCCTTGGCCCCATTTTTTCCTACCTAGGAATTTAGGAATTGAACTACCTTTCAGCTCAAAGTTGGTCCAAACCTGTCATTATTGGTGGGATTGGACAACAATTTAATGTATACATCACATGTCGGGATGGATACGTTTCTGGTAGTTTGAATTTAAATTCCCAATCCATTTGTTATACAAGATGTCTGCAGCCATCTCCAGATTCATCAAGCATCGACTTTTCCTCTCTCTACTGAAAACAAATGATTACTCCTGGTTCACGTTCACATGCACGGTGAAGTTAAGAAAGATGGTTGTCAGCCAAATACTCGTTTGAACGTCGGTTGTCATGTGTATGGCCATCAAAATTGTCACCAGCAATGCACCCTAGGATCTGCATGTAGCCTTTTTTGCAGACAAGGAATAGAGAGATGCCACAAACAACAAACCACAGATGACAAGACAAAGTTTTTGTACTAACTCACAACAAGGAAAAGAAAGCTTCAAAGTAAAGGTCCAGACATGTTGGAGAGGTGGGTACTATTGCCCAATTCTGATGTGACATATTCTGGTTGACAATCAGTTTTCCTGACCTGTATATCATAGATGACGTGGTCCTTTTGTCCTTACCTCTGATGCCTGCCGTGTAGGTGGGTGGCCGCCTCCATTTTTTTAGTTGAAACAGTGCATCTGGTGGTGTCCAGACAATGGAAGTCTACCAATCATCTAAATCGGGCTGGCTCATCACATTTACTAAGGTGCAACATTGTACCCCACATGTGCATAAGGTTGGGGCAATTCGATGGACACTCTTAACGTGCTAAACCCATAACTCCAAAGCAACTTGAATCCATTGGGACATTTCCTGGATTTTGGAAGCTATCCTACCTGACTGCTATCCTACCTTCCAGGGAGATTGTCAGACTGTCTCGGTTTCAACTGTATCGGAGTCATTAACGCAAAGATGAATATGATGGTAGAGTCAGCATTCCCACTAAGCCATCTGAGGCTTGGCTCCCACAGAATACAGAGAAAACAAAAAACAAGAAACAAATATCCTAGAATAAAATAAAAAATATATTGCAAAAAATGCATGAAGGTAGTAATAATAATAAGGGTATTTAGTAAACATAATTTTGATCAAAAGAGTGTACAAGTCATCCCGCCACGTCAAGGCAACCCTTTGTGGGACAGTCCTACTCTAATATTAAAAACCTTTCCACTTGTCAAGTGACAAATGTGAACAAGGACAGAGAGACTGAACGCACCAGTAAAAGCATAGGCCAGACAGGATGGATTTCTCAGCTCAGAAGCAGGGCGGTCACACCCTTATATGCACAAGATGCACTAAGAACTAAATGAAAAACTGGGTCTGAACTGAAAAAGTAAGTTGATGTGTATGCAAAATGTAAATGCATATTAACACATGACCATTACACAGAGAAAACAAAAAACAAGAAACAAATATCCTAAAATAAAATAAAAAATATATTGCAAAAAATGCATGTTGTATTAAAAACCTTTGCATTTTTTGCAATATATTTTTTATTTTATTTTAGGATATTTGTTTCTTGTTTTTTGTTTTCTCTGTGTAATGGTCATGTGTTAATATGCATTTACATTTTGCATACACATCAACTTACTTTTTCAGCTCAGACCTAGTTTTTCCCACAGAATACAGTAGCGCAGGTCTGTGCTGCTCATGGGAACAAGACTAGGTGGTATTTTACTTTTTTAAAACATACTCGGTAGATTAGCACTACGGAGGCATCATAATGTATGTGGGGCACTATGGGTGTATAATGCTATGTGGGGGCACTTTGAGGGCATCATACTGGGTAGGGAAGCATCATAATGTCTGAGAAGCAATATGGGGGTCGTCATACTGTAAGGAGGTCTGTGGGACATTTTACTGAGTGGGGGGCACTGTGTTGGAATTCTGTGTTTTAGGGCATGGTGGTAGCATATTGGGGTGCACTGTAGAGGCATTATACTATGTGGGGTGCACCGAGGAATTATTCTGTGTTTTCAAACACTGGTGGCATTAGTCTGTATGTGAGGGGCACCGAGGGGGCATTATACTTTGAGTGGAGAGTACCGTGTTTGTCTGGTTCGGCTTCTTTACGGCATCTTGGAGGTGTCGCACTTTTTGGAAAGGAGTCATGCTGAAAGGGGTATCGTAGTGGTAGGAAGACTAATGGTTTCAATAGGGCCACTATTTCCTTTTGGTCACACAAGACAGGATGGGGCAATGTTAGGAGTACAGTGGGTACAGAAAGTATTCAGACCCCTTTAATTTTTTCACTCCTTTTTGAATTTACCAAATGGCTGCAATGAAACAAAGTTCCTTTTTTTCTCATTAATGTACACTCTGCACCCCACCTTGACTGAAAAAAAACAGAAATGTAGACATTTTTGCAAATTTATTTAAAAAGAAAAACTGAAATATCACATGGTCATAAGTATTCAGACCCTTTGCTCAGTGTTGCGTAGAAGCACCTTTTGAGCTAGTACAGCCATGAGTCTTCTTGGGAATGATGCCACAAGTTTTTCACACCTGGATTTGGGGATCCTCTGCCATTCTTCCTGGCAGATCCTCTCCAGTTCCGTCAGGTTGGATGGTGAATGTTGGTGGACAGCCATTTTCAGATCTCTCCGGAGATGCTCAATTGGGGTAAGGTCAGGGCTCTGACTGGGCCAGTCAAGAATGGTCACAGAGTTGTTCCGAATCCATGCCTTTGTTATTTTAGCTGTGTGCTTCAGGTCATTGTCTTGTTGGAAGGTGAACCTTCTGCCAAGTCTGAGGTCCAGAGCACTCTGGAAGAGGTTTTCATCCATGATATCTCTGTACTTGGCCGCATTCATGTTTCCTTCAATTGCAACCAGTCGTCCTGTCCCTGCAGCCGATAAACACCCCCATAGCATGATGCTGCCACCACCATGTTTCACTGTTGGGATTGTATTGGGCAGGTGATGAGCAGTGCCTGTTTATTTCCACACATACGGCTTACAATTATCACCAAAAAGGTCTATCTTCTTCTCATCAGACCAGAGAATCTAATATCTCAAAGTTTGGGAGTCCTTCATGTGTTTTTTAGCAAACTCTATGCGGGCTTTCATATGTCTTGCATTGAGGAGAGGCTTCCGTCGGGCCACTCTGCCATAAAGGCCCGACTGGTGGAGGGCTGCAGTGATAGTTGACTTTGTGGAACTTTCTGCCATCTCCCTACTGCATCTGTGGAGCTCAGCCTGTAACACCTGTGCCCACACGGGGCTCCCACCTTGGTCCCCATCCCCACGCTGTGGTGCCTGTTCCTCCACGGGGCCCTCATTGGAGACCCAGCTCTCGGTCTGCTTCCTGCCACCCTGTCTTGGCTCTCTCGCCTGCTCCTGCTTCCTGGTGCATGGACAGCACATCCCTGGGTATGAGGCTTAGGTCACGCGCGCGTGCACTCTCAGTCTTTTAAAGAGACAGCGCGCATTTTTCAAAAATGTGGTTAACCAATAGTATTCTTTTGTGTGGTATTTCTGGCCCCTCTGTCATAGATAGGGTGCCGGAGCAACAAGTGTTTCCTGTTGCTAGTTTCCGTTTCTGTGTTCTGACGTACCTGTGGTCTGCTGTGCTTTTACAGTCTTCTGCCAGTACCCAGCTATTATTGTTTGTCTTCTCAGACTACCTGCGGCTTACTACGCTATACCCGGGACGACACCAGCACTGCCTGTGCAAGTTCAATTCTGCTCAGCCGTCCGCCATTCCATTACCCAGGATGATGTCAGTACTGCCTGTGCCAGCTCCGTTCCAACCAGCTGCTTCCCGCTTGTCAAGTTAAACGCTACCAGTTATTCCTGCATGTTCACCTGTTCCGTTGGGCCAGCTTCCACGAGTCAGGGGTCTAACTGGAGGTAGCACCTGTGTCCCCTGGGCACTCCAATCTGACCCTGTTCGAGGGGTCTTACTATGGGTGTCTGGGCTCTCATAGTCACGCCCCCTTCGGAGCCCCCCGGTCCGTGGTCCCGTGGTTCTACAAAATAGCAATAAACGAATGTGCACTTCAACACCTGTGTCTCCGCTTCCATTTGTTACACAGCCACAGTGATCTTGGGGTTCTTCTTTACCTCTCTCACCAAGGCTCTTCTCCCACGATTGCTCAGATTGGCTGGATGGCCAGGTCTAGGAAGACTTCTGGCGGTCCCAAACTTCTTCCATTTAAGGATTATGGAGGCCACTGTGCTCTTAGGAACCTTGAGTACTGCAGAAATTCTTTTGTAACCTTGGTCAGATCTGTGCCTTGCCACAATTCTGTCTCTGAGCTCCTTGGCCAGTTCCTTTGACCTCATGATTCTCATTTGGTGTGACATGCACTGTGAGCTGTGAGGTCTTATATAGACAGGTGTGTGCCTTTACAAATCAAGTCCTATCAGTTTAATTACACACAGCTGGACTCCAATGAAGGAGTAGAACCATCTCAAGGAGGATCACAAGGAAATGGACAGCATGTGACTTAAATATGAGTGTCTGAGCAAAGGGTCTGAATATTTATGACCATGTGATATTTCAGTTATTCTTTTTTAATAAATTTGCAAAAATTTCTACATTTCTGTTTTTTTCAGTGAAGATGGGGTGCAGAGTGTACATTCATGAGAAAAGGAGCATCAAAGGAGAAGACTAGTGCCTCACCCATTTGTCTGCTTTAAAGGATACTTGTCTCAAGGTTCCTCATATATTGAATCATCGGTACAAAGGTCAGCTTGTCATCTTGGCATCTGTTAAAAGCAAGGAACATTGAGGAGGCACAAAAACTCTAAGATGTAGAGGGTGCAATATCATTCCAGGGGCAGGACTGCAGGGAGGTTTAGTTAAGTATATCGGCTTGATCTTTTTTTTGGAATATCCTGTTTAAAAGTTTGCGTTGTTTCAGGTTGGCTAAGTGTAATTTACAGTGATTTGTCTATTAGTTGTGCTCAATGCCAGACAGCTGCTTCGAGAGCTGGTGACATATTACATTCTTGAGGGAATACAAGTTTTGGTAGAATAATTAGAACTCAAAATAGCAAATGAAATATGGCAATGTGGTCCAGGATAGGTTCCCGCTAATGGTAGTCATTGCTGCTTTTCTCAGGTCTGATTCGTTTTAGTGCATATAAAGCTTGACGACTGTGAAAACTCCATTTAATTCAGAAGAAAAATTCTGAGAACAAAGTCATGCTCGGGGGCTCAGTGATAAGTTCACTCTAAGCAAAAATGTGTTTTGTCATGAATGTCTAAGAAGTTATCGGGTCATGCATTATTTTTCACGCGAGTAAATAAGTTATTAGCGGCAGCGAGCTTTGTGTGACGACCATGTTAGAATGCAGACGACGCATAATGTGTAAATGTCTGCCGCAAAATGAAAAAAGGTGAAACAAGGTAATGCCTGATCAATTATTTATCTTCATCAGCCGGATCCGAGATTGCAAAAAATTGTCCATTCCGAGGACTGAGAGGTGGAAGGACGGACGGCGAGGGAATTCCAATAAGTAATGTTTGCATGCTCTTAATAACCGTGAAGGCAGCGAGTACCGAGGTGTCGCCGCTGTTTGTAGAACATTTTCCTTTGCTCCAATGTCTACATAAAACTCTCCTGAGACACTGCATTGATCGAATTACTCAATATTTTTTTTTATTATTGCTTAATTAAAAAGCCAATTATTAATTCAGTTATCAGAACTCAATTTAGAAGGAAAATAAAGTAAAAAAGTCAAATAAGGTGACGGCGCGCTTGTGGGAAGAAGGAGCTAAGCTCTCGAGAGCTTCAGGGAGATGAAGGGATGATCATTAGATGTCGAGTGAGAATCATTGTATCAGCTCAATTACGGTATACATCTCCAATGTAAGGACATCAAGGTTACCGTTGTGTCTTAGGGGACAATATCACCAACAGGTCTCCCTCCCTGTCCAGAAACTTCTAGTTTCTCATTACCTGTCTAATGACTCTCTGTACTTGCATCGCATTTCCATGTCAGGCATAAAAATTCCCCATGTCCCACTGGTCGTATCCCCATCGATAAGTAAGTTATCACCTATCCCACAAATAGGTGATAGCTTGTTTTCACTTGACAACCCCATCAAGGCCTCCATGCACATGGTAGCTGACGGATGATGGCTGTGTATCCCGCGTAGACAGGAACTGTCGGTGTAATGCTCATATGTTCTCAATGAAACAGCCGCTGTCCCCTTAAAAACTCCTCTAACAGCGGCTTATCTCAGGAAGGACAGAAGGGATTGTCCACAGCAATTCAGCATGCAACCAGCAGTAGGGGGAGAGTCTAGAGTCCCCATATATATCAGACTGTCACCTGATTTTGTCAATATCGGTGGATTTGGATGATTTTTGCCTGTGTACGGATGCATTTAGTCTGTATCTGAGACACGTGAGGGAAGAGGGGTTGGGATCATCTTACAGACTCTGAGACTCATGCTGTGAGAGGGGAGGGGGGAGGTGCGATCATCTTGCAGGCTCTGAGACTCATGCTGTGATAGAGGATTGAGATGAGATCAACTTACAGACTCTGAGACTCAGGCTGTGAGAGGGGAAGAGGAGGAGGTGGGATCATCTTACTGACTCTGAGACTCGGCTGTGAGAGGGGAGGAAGATCATCTTTTTTCCTCCACCTGTATGGGAGACTGATGCTGTGAGAGGAGAGGGAGGAAGAGGGATATTACTGACTCTGAGACTCATGATGTAAGAGGGGAGGCATGATCATCTCTTTTCCTCCACCTGTATGTGAGACACATGCTGTGAGAGGGTAAGGAGGAGGTGGGATCGTCTTACAGACTCTGAGACTCATGCTGTGATAGAGGAATAAGGAGATGAGATCAACTTACAGCCTCCGAGACTCAGGCTGTGAGAGGGGAGGGAGGAGGTGGGATCATCTTACAGGCTGTTAGACACATGCTGTGAGAGGGGAGGGAAGAGGTAGGAGCATCTTAGAGGCTCTGAGATTCGTGCCCCTACTTGTATGAGAGACTTAAGGTACTGCCACACTAAACAATCCCGCTAGCGATCACAATAACGATGCATACTAATGAGATCGCTAGCGGGATTGTTTCTATATCGCTAAATGCGGCCACATTTAGCGATATAGTTAACGACGCTATCGCCGTTAGCGATCTTCTTAACGACTTTAGCGGTACAAAAGTACCGCTAAATCGCTAAGAAAAGGTGCCACACTAGCGATATATACTTACCCAGCGGGAGCGCCGACGAGAAAATAGGGTCCGGAACGATTCCAGCGACGAGCGAGATCACAGCAGGAAGCTCGTCGCTGGAAGCTGCCGCACTGAACAATATCGCTAACGGGATCGCTAAATAGTGACGTTTTTTAGCGATCCCGTTAGCGATATTGTTTAGTGTGGCATACCCTTTATGCTGTGAGAGTGGAGGGTGGATGTGGAATAATTTTACAGACTATAAGACTCATGCTGTCAGAGGGAAGAGTACAGTTGGGATCATATTCTAGACCCTGAGACTCATGCTGTGAGAGAGGAGAGGGAGGGATCATCTTCAAGACTCTGAGACTCATGCTGTGAAAGGGAATGGATGAGGTGGAAACATTTTCCAAACTCAGATTTTGAGAGGGGAGAATGGGTTATTTCTTTTCCTCCACCTACATGTGTGTGAGACTCATGCTGTGAGACTTCTGGAGGAGCAGCATGGGGAAGTATTTGATTCACAACCAAAATACTAATTGTATAATATTGAGCCTCCTGCTTCTGGTTACACCCTGACCATGACCCTGACCGATGATTTTTGTCTGATGGCCCATTGATATTGAGCTCAGTTCCGCTTCTGGATTCTTCTCTTCCTGGTGGTCCGGTTGATCCCTAACATACTTTCTGTT
This sequence comes from Oophaga sylvatica, assembly GCA_033576555.1. NCBI lineage: Eukaryota > Metazoa > Chordata > Amphibia > Anura > Dendrobatidae > Oophaga > Oophaga sylvatica. The sequence continues at coordinate 435,000,764 of JARQOD010000006.1, read as the reverse complement.
GTTTTTTTGTACTTTCATGACCTTGACATCACAGGAGCGATGACGACTCTAGGGGCTGCAGATTTGGCTGGAAAAAGAAAGAAATTAAAACCGAGGAGGAATCTCTTATACTCTATGGACCAGTTAGCGGAACCTTGGGAAGTGGTTTAAAGGGAATGTATCACCAGAGAGGTTTTACAATATATATAATATATATATATATATTATATATATATATATATATATATATATATATGTTTTTTTGTTGTTTTTTTTAACATTTTTGGTGATTTTTTTTTCCATTTTTCAATTTTACTGCTTCCATTAAATGCCCTTGTTACATGTGACAAGAGCGCTCTACATTCACCCTGTGTCTTACCACGAGTCTCTTCGTGAATTTTCAGGCTTTTTTACACATTGCCGTCTTAGTTGTTTTTACTCTTTTATGTTTCCTCTTGTTTTTTTTGCGCTGAAGCCTCTCCACCCGCGATCTGTCATCGCTCTTGGATGGCGGTCCTTGTGGCCCTTCAGCTGTCACTTCCACATCCCCTCGCTGCTGAACCCAGATACAACTGCACTTGTCATCTCTCCCTTGTAAAGCTTTCGCTTCACTTCGCAATCATGGCGTATAATATCCGGATCTCTCCGTGTGCCCGAGGCTCCGGTTGGGGGCGAGTTCCCGAATGTTCACCTCGCATTCACTGCCTTTTGTTCACGCTCTGGCAGTCGCCTGCTGTCATCACCTTGAATATGTCGCTCACATCTGTCCCTTTCTCACGCATGATACCACTTTTGTATGCTGCAGACATACAGCTGGGACGCTGCAAACCTCTGTCTACCACCGATCAGACTCTGGTTCATTAGGAATCTTTTTTAACCCTATGTCATTTTTTTTGCTTCAATTTTGATCTTGATCTCATGAGACAAAGCACAAAACCCCCTCCACAGAGAGTGGTAAATGATAACACTGAGGCCACGTGTAGCCACCACTAGGGGGAGCTGATGAGCATACATCTTTATTAATGAGGGCAAGGAATAAACTGTCTGCAATGAGATTTATTTATTTTTTTCATTTATGGGACTTTTTTTTTAATTACTGTTTAACTTTGTTTTCTCACATTGTAATTTTTTGTTATATTATGATGTAATTTTTTAATATAATGTATTGTGTGTATTCCATGATACCGGTGTATTGCTTTCTTTGCACGTGATGTGAGCACGACCTTGGCCGAATTCGTACATCCATGAAAATGAGTCCAAAAATAGACCGTCATGTCCGGACTAGTCTCTGGTTTTCTCATCCGAACGCAGCAGCTTCATGTATGCCTTTAAGTTTGTTGAGTTCGGGTCAGGAGACATCACAGTCTGTGGATTCGGGGGGGGGGGGGGGGGTTAAAAATAATTTTTGCAGTTCGGTTTTATTACAGATTTTGCACCATTTGGCTTTTACGATTTCTTTTTTTCCCTTTCACATTCAGCTTTGATGCAGTCCAGCCAAGAAGAGCTCAGAAAAGATAGATAAAAGAGTTACGAGAGTACTGAGCTCGCTGATAGATTCTCAGTTAACTCATTCTGCAGCCAGCAATAGACAATGTAACTGATACGTTATAGAAGGCAAGCGGGGCAAAAATTTTAATGAGACCCAATTACAAAAATGATTTTTAGCCCCAAAAACATGCATATAAGTAAAAAAAAAGTTTTTCCCAAGGGTGGACAACCCCTTTAACACGCCCTTACAGTTTAGATAGCTGATGGATAAACTCTCTCTCAATTAACAGCACCAGTATTCTTCCCAACTCTCCCATACAAGTGAATGCTCGGCTGTTAGTTAATGTGTTTTCAATGGAAAAAGCAGAGAAAGTCACTGCCAGACATATATGACAGGGGATTATCTCCAAGAGAGGTAAAGGACTGGATAATTGAACTGAGATTAAGTCTAATGTCCTGTTTGTTGTCCTCATAGACATTCGATGGTCAATACGCCAGCAAATTTTTTCATTTCCCCATGATAATACTGAGCTGAAACAGTTTATTAAGAACATCAAGTGTTGTCATAGGAATAGAGGTGATAAAAGGGGTATTGGGTGCCTGCATAGATTTAAGCTACAGTGGGAAAAGAAAAGTATTCAGAGCCCTTTAAATTTTTCACTCTTTATTTCATTGCAGCCGTTTGGTTCATTTTTTTCTCATTAGTGTACACTCTGCTCCCCATCTTGACTGAAAAAAACAGAAATGTAGAAATTTTTGCAAATTTATTAAAGAAGAAAAACTGAAATCTCACATGGTATAAGTATTCAGACCCTTTGCTCAGTATTGAGTAGAAGCACCTTTTAGCTAGTACAGCCATGAGTCTTCTTGGGAATGATGCAAGTTTTTCACACCTGGATTTGGGGATCCTCTGCCATTCTTCCTGGCAGATCCTCTCCAGTTCCGTCAGGTTGGATGGTGAACGTTGGTGGACAGCCATTTTCAGGTCTCTCCAGAGATGCTCAGTTGGGTTTAGGTCAGGGCTCTGGCTGGGTCAGTCAAGAATGGTCACAGAGTTGTTCTGAAGCCACTCCTTTGTTATTTTAGCTGTGAGCTTAGGTTCATGGTCTTGTTGGAAGGTGAACCTTTGGCCAAGTCTGAGGTCCAGAGCGCTTGGGAAGAAGTTTTCATCCAGGATATCTCTGTACTTGGTCGCATTCATGGTTCCTTCAATTGCAACCAGTCGTCCTGATCAGACTCCTTGTTCTTTTCCAATGAAACTTTACTGAACTCAGGCTTCTGCATGACAGTTACGGTCCATCCATTTTCACAATACATGAGAACTCCATCTCCTGCGCTTTCCCTAGTCTGTTCCTTATACTTATCTTCCTGCACCGTGGTTTCCAGACCCGCAGTTTCCCGAATAGTCCAATTAGCTGGCACTGAGTGCTCCCCGTCCACTTTACCCCATCCTGGGTGAAAAATCAGGTTGCCTCTGCAAAACCTGTTTGGCCCGTAGGTCCCGGATGTTACGGGAGGTAACCCACAGACTAGCCACTGATTCTTCCAGGCTGCCTCGCTTCCCACGTGCTCCAAGGTCTAACACTTCCAGACTTTCTTCTTTCAGTTCTCTCTCTGTCTCTCTTCTTTTAAGAACTCACTCTCCAGAAAAATTCTCTTCCCTCAGAACTAACTCCTCCCACCAATTACCCTTTTGGTCTAAATAGTTAACTATTTCTATCTTATCTCCCATCTAAATCTCCCTTATCTATATCTAACATTAACTCTCCAGTGCCCCCAACTGCTCTATGACCTATATAACCCCATACTGCACTACACCTGCCTGAGTACTAACTGTCCTAGCACAGTATAATACAAGAGCATTAACACAGGGCATAATATAACTGTCAATCATTTATGTACATTAATCCACACATTAGGATAAAGCACATACAGAGTACCCCATTTCAGCAGGCAAGCATGCACAGAGCCCAAACCAGCTGCCTGTACACCCCCTACACAGCTGATAAACACCCCCATAGCATGATGCTGCCACCACCATGTTTCACTGTTGGGATTGTATTGGGCAGGTGATGAGCAGTGCCTGGTTTTCTCCACACATGCTGCTTAGAATTATCACCAAAAAGTTCTATCTTCGTCTCATCAGACCAGAGAATCTTATTTCTCATAGTCTCGGAGTCCTTCATGTGTTTTTTTAGCAAACTCTATGCGGCTTTCATATGTCTGGCACTGAGGAGAGGCTTCCGTCAGGCCACTCTGCCATAAAGGCCTGACTGGTGGAGGGCTGCAGTGATAGTTGACTTTGTGGACTTTCTCCCATCTCCCTACTGCATCTGTGGAGCTCAGCCACAGTGATCTTGGGGTTCTTCTTTACCTCTCTCACCAAGGCTCTTCTCCCACAATTGCTCAGATTGGCTGGACGGCCAGGTCTAGGAAGACTTCTGGTGATCCCAAACTTCTTCCATTTAAGGATTATGGAGGCCACTGTGCTCTTAGGAACCTTGAGTACTGCAGAAATTCTTTTGTAACCTTGGCCAGATCTGTGCCTTGCCACAATTCTGTCTCTGAGCTCCTTGGCCAGTTCCTTTGACCTCATGATTCTCATTTGGTCTGACATGCACTGTGAGCTGAGAGGTCTCATATAGACAGGTGTGCGCCTTTACAAATCAAGTCCTATCAGTTTAATTACACACAGCTGGACTCCAATGAAGGAGTAGAACCATCTCAAGGAGGATCACAAGGAAATGGACAGCATGTGACGTAAATATGAGTGTCTGAGCAAAGGGTCTGAATACTTATGACCATGTAATATTTCAGTTTTTCTTTTTTAATAAATTTGCACAAATTTCTACATTTCTGTTTTTTTTCAGTCAAGGTGGGGTGCAGAGTGTACATTAATGAGAAAAAAAATGAACTTTTTTTTGAATTTACCAAATGGCTGCAATGAAACAAAGAGCGAAAAATTTAAAGGGGTCTGAATACTTTCCGTACCCATTGTATAATGTTTTATGAAATCTGTTACAGAAAATTTGTTATGCCCTTGTCCGCCATTTTTGCTCCATTTTTTTTTTATTAGAGGCGACTCTGAACACCTCCATTGTTCTTGCTATAACGACCTGATCCGTTAGTGGATGACTATACACCATAATTCATCCCAAAACGGATCCAAAAAACTACTGGGCGAGTTATCCTTCGCCTATATGCAAGTCCTGTCTATTACATAGTGTTCCATTTTCGGCGGTCCGGACCCTCCGTCTCTTGACTAAGGTGCATTTATCTTATCATGTTACTTATCCTTAAATTTCAGTCCAGGCGGCAGAAGAGCTCTCCAGACGCGTCTGACTGATTGGAGCCTCTTATTATCCGCTTATTAATGTAATCCTTAGATAAGGATCATGTATCACATTGATGTTCCTCCTGCTCAGCGGAGGAAAAAGAAACCATTTATTACTTGCACCAAAATATTGTATTTTTTAGCGGTAAATATTTATAAAGCCACAGGCGGAACATATGGAGGAAAAAATACGATCAACCCTTTAATATTCAGAGCAAACAAGTGCTAATTTCCTGGGCAGAATAATTTTCTAACATATCATTATAGGGTTGGAGCTTCTTTTTTTTTTCAAGTACAGCGCTCCAAATCCACAACATAGCCACAGTGTTCAATGATAAAATTATAGCTGCCTGCGGCCACCACTAGAGGGAGTATAAGAGCTTAGTGAAGACAGATGTTTTCAGCTCATAAGCTCCCTCTAGTGGCAGCTGCAGGCTAGAAAAAATATTAGCAATAGATCTTGAAAAAGAAAAATTGTGGATTTGGAGCTTTGTAAAGTCTTGTTTACCGCAGCACAGCCCGCTCAAACTGATATTGTCCTCCTCTACCAAAATCGAAACTTTATACCCATATGACACTTTAGATCCATACAATTATGACTAAGAATCTGCTAATTTCCCCCATTTGTTCTTTGGAGAAATATAAGTATATTCTCATAAGGTTCCAGTATAATATTCATTTAATTCATTTTCTAAATCTTCTCTTGTGCTGCACCTGGATACTGGAAAAGTTTATCTAAGAAATGCACATAAAGACGACCAGGTTTGCAGGAGATGAACTCTCCATATTAATATATTAATTAGTGTTTGTTGAGGACAATAAATATAAATGGATGAATATGAAAGTGCTGATAATTGGCCAGAAGTGTTCTCCTAAAACAGAGATAAAGGAAAAGGAAAGAGGTAAAGTATATGGAACACCCCTTTAAGGAACCCTTGAACTTAAAGGGTTGGTCCACTACAATGTATATTGTGCACATCGATATAAACCTTTCAAATAAGACTTTTTGCAAATACTTTATGGTGACATATTTGCCTGTGATCAGGGGTGTGGGCTGGGTTATATACAGCTCAACAGTCAGAGCACTGCTATATCTACAGCAGAGAAAACAGGGATTCTATGAAAACTGCACCAAGCAGCCCAGTAAGTGACACATCGCTGGAATCAGGGTCTCTGACCCTACACCATGCCGCTCGCAGATTCCATAGCGAAAACTTGCTGATAGATTCCCTTCAAAATGTATGCAATGAGCTCCCCCTAGTGGTGACTGTGCCCACACACAGGTTTTCATTATGACAGTCCAGGCAGGGGATTGAGAGCTTCGTATCAGAAAACCACAGCTCCGACCAATATTTAAATATATTACATAATAAATAGTCACAGAATATTGTAATATAAAGCATCGCATTATTTTAAGGTAAAAGAAACCTGTTATTGAGCAGATTGATAAAAAAAAGGTTTGTGGGAAAATATACTTGTATTTTATTCACTTAAATCTCATTTTATTTTGGAGTCCAGTGGGCGGTCTTATCAGTAACTGAGAGGTTTTCCTGTGAGTAGCCCCGCCCACTGGACTCTTAAGCCCAGAACAAGCAAGAAATAAAATGTATCAAACCTTACCCTGAATCTTTTACCATCAACTACGTATTAGTCTGCTCTGCGCCTCCTGCTCTACACTGCACGTAGGACGGCACTTACGACATGACTGGTCCCCCTTCAGGAATAGCCTGACCCCTGTTCATATAAAATTCCTTTGTCTCCTATTATTCCTTTAAAGGGTTGAAGAGAATTAGAAAAACATGGCTGCTTTCTTCCATCAGCAGCGCCACCCTTGTCTACAGGTTGCGTGTGGTATTGCAGCTCAGCTCTATTGAAATGAATGGAACGTAGCTGCAGTACCAGACACGACCTGCAGGTGAGTGTGGTGCTGTTCTTAGTAGAATGCAGCTACGCTTTTCTATTTCTCTGCAAAGCTAATACGCTTAACCTTTTGGAATGAACGGAGCGGGTATTTTCTATGCATCGTCTGCGTCAGGCGGCAGAATAATAATGTTTTATTAAATGCATCATTTCTCTTTAACGAGGATATGGCATCAAAGGGGGAAAAAAAAAACCTCCGCTCTTTGAGCCTTTAGAGATTTGGATCCACTTACTGCTGTCAGCGTTCAGCCGCTAAGTACCTCTCTCCGCTCGCCGAGATGCAGAGCGTCATAGATTTGCATTACATTAAGTAATTCCTCTTCAATAATCACTTGGAGAATTGATATATGATAAATTGTTAGCGCTCCTACTATGCGGAGGAAGAAAAGACTGAGACCTGCATCTGCAGCATGGAAGACGGGGAAAACATGGCCCAAACGCAAGGCACGCAGAGAGGGATCCACTCCAGACCTTTCACCTATGGGGTCATGAGAGGGGCGCCGGCTCTGGGGATAAACTGAGATGGAAAATCTAAGGAGCCTCTCACCCTTCACCCTTATCCCAGCAGTATGGCCGATTTACAGGGAACCTGTCAAGACTTAATCTACCGGTACGACCGTATAGGTCATTGGCCAACAATAAAAATTATACCTTTCCTGTCGTAATCCGATGTGCCAGTGCCGAGAAACCAAGCACTAAAGCCACTGACTGGAAGTGCATTTGGGTGTGTCCATAAATCCTTTGTGCATCAGTTCGCCCTCAGTGCCCAGTCCAGCCTGGATGGGGCTTCAAAGCTTGATTTCAGGTTCCCTTTAACGCCCGTGTTGAGGTCCCAGAGAAGTCAATGTTTGGCAGCGGTTACCCTGCTAGAAACATGCATGTTAGGATGGAAGTGCATTGGGGGGTGTCATTTCATTCCAAGTGCACTAGCACAGACAGTCAATGTGCTTCATGCTAATTTGCATGTTCTTCAAAGCTTGATTTCTCATTGATGGCAGGTTCCCTTTAGCTCTCATGTGGAGGAAGGACCTTCTAGGAATTTGGAAATTAGGCTGGAAGTGTACTGGGGGTCAATAAACTCCAAGTGCATTCATATGCTTCCAATGCACTTCCAGATAATTTGCATGTGAGTCAAAGCTCACGTTCTCAGTGATGGCAGATTTCCTATAACTCCCATGTCGGGGTCTCAGAGAAGTCACTGCTTGTCATCAGATATGATGCAAGAAAGCAGCGGGAAAGTCAGGAGCCAGATGTTTTTGTGACATCACGGTGTGCGTTTTTCCTGTTTTGTGACATCACTGTGTTCATTATTCCTTTTTTTTGTGACATCACCATTTGCATTATTCCTGTTTTGTGACATCATGGTGTGCATTATTCCTGTTTTTGACATCACAGTGTGCATTATTCCTGTTCTGTAACATCACGGTGTGCATGATTCCTGTTTTGTGACATCACTGTGTGCATTATTTCTGTTTTGTGACATCACGGTGTGCATTATTCCTGTTCTGTGACATTACTGTACTTATTAGCCCTGTTTTGTGAAATCACTGTGTGCGTTATTCCTGTTTTTGACATCACAGTGTGCATTATTCCTGTTTTGTGACCCGTGACATCAATGTGTGCATTATTCCTGTTTTGTGACATCACGGTGTGCATTATTGCTTTTCTGTGACATCACGGTGTGCATTATTCCTGTTTTGTGACAGCGTGGTGTGCATTATTCCTGTTTTGTGACATTACGGTGTGCGTTATTCCTGTTTTGTGACATCACTGTGTGCATTATTCTGCTCTGTGACATCACTGTGTGAATTATTTCTATTTTGTAACATCACTGTGTGCATTATTTCTGTTTTGTGACATCGCTGTACAAATTAACCCTTTTTTGTGACTTCACGGTGTGCATTATTCCTGTTTTGTGACATCATGGTGTGCATTATTCCTGTTCTGTGACATCACTGTGTGCATTATTCCTGTTTTGTGACATCACTGTGTGCATTATTCCTGTTTTGTGACATCACTGTGTGCATTATTCCTGTTTTGTGACATCATGTTGTGCATTATTCCTGTTCTGTGACATCACTGTGTGCATCATTCCTGTTTTGTGACATCACTGTATGCATTATTTCTGTTTTGTGACAACACTGTGTGCATTATTCCTGTTCAGTGACATCACTGTAGCGATGGATATGCTGAATATTGGCACTGCTTCTTGGCACTTATTGGCACTGCTTCTACTGTTTCTTTTCCTCTTTACTTTATAACTCAGAGAGTGACCAGACGTTATGCCCCCACATTCAGCTCAGTGCTGCCCTCTCACTAACCTGCACTTTGCCCCCGTCACTGTTTGCAGTGTGACCACGGCTACGGAGCAGCCTCATGTACAGTACATACCGAAATGTAAACTCATCTCAACATCTCTCACAATCTTGGCTCTGCTGCATTGGAGAGTTTCACTTTAAATTCATCTTTTTTTCAATACAAACTGCAAAGTCTTCCTACTTAACAAATATTTCCACTACCTGAAACCACTATTAAGTGAACGTGCGAAAAGTAAAAGCGTAGAGCAGCAGATAAACCTTTGTGTAACCTTCAGGGAAGAATCTCCAGCCTTCTGAGATGATAGCAATTACATTCACAGCCCTTTTGATGAAATCTCCATCTGCTAAGAGCAGCAATTGACCTGGATATAGCTGGAAAATATGATTGAACTTTCCTGTGATTTCTGGCTGAAAGCTTTCAACTCCAACCCAACAATCAGGTCCCTGTTGCATAAAAAAGTAAAAGCAAATCTTGTTTTTCTTCAAGTTTTCTATTTTTCAAAAAAGTTTTGTTCATTTTGAAACAAAGTTTTTTAAAAAGTTTCCATTATACTAGAATTCTAAGATCTGTATAGATAAGGTATATATCAGTATATAGTGAAATGGGCCATACTGCTGTTACCTGGGCACCTTCTACATATACTCACAGACACAGCCGAAAGTGTTGGCACCCATGAAATTATTCCTGAAAATGAAGTATTTTTCCCAGAAAATTTTTGCAATTACACATGTTTTGTTATACACATGTTTATTTCCTCTGTGTGTATTGGAAAGCACAAAAAAAATTGAGAAAAAAGGCATATTAGACAATTTCACACAAAACTCCAAAAATGGGCCAGACAAATTTGTTGTCACCTTTCCAAAATTGTGAGTAAACAACTTTGTTTCAAGCATGTGATGCTCGTTCAAACTCACCTGTGGCAAGTAACAGGTGTGGGCAATAAGAAATTACACAGATGAAAAAGGGAGAAGTTGACTCAGTCTTTGCATTGAGTGTCTGTGCATGCCACAGTATGGAGAACAAAAGAGGAGAAGAGAACTGTCTTTGGACTTGAGAACCAAAATTGATGAAAAATATCAACAATCTCAAGGTTACAAGTCCAACTACAGAGATCATGATGTTCCTTAGTCCACAGTGAGCAACATAATCAAGAGTTTACAACCCATGGCACTGCAGCTAATCTCCCTGGATGTGGACGGCAGAGAAAAATTGATGAAAAGACGCATCGCAGGATAGTCCGGATGCTGGATAAGCAGCCCCAATCAAGTTCCAAAGAAATTCAATCTATCCTGCAGACTCAGGATGCATCACTGTCAGCGTGAACTATCTGTCGACATTTGAATTAAATGAAAACCTATGGCAGGAGACCCAGAAGCAACCCACTGCTGACACAGAGACCTAAAAAGCTAGACTGCAGTTTGCCAAAATGTACATGAGTAAGCCAAAATTCTTCTGGGAAAGCGTGTTGAGGACAGATGAGACTAAAATAGAGCTTTTTGTTAAAATAAATCATTCTACTGTTTACCGAAAACAGAATGAGGCCTACAAAGAAAAGAACACAATACCTACAGTCAAATATGGTGGAGGCTCAAAGATGTTTTGGGGTTGTTTTGCTTCCTCTGGCATCGGGTGCCTTGACTGTGTGCAAAGCATCATGAAATCTGAAGATTACCAAAAGATTTTGGGTCAAATTGTAGTGCACAGTGTCAGAAAGCTGGGTTTGTGCCCAAGGTCATGGGTCTTCCAGCAGAACAATGACAACAAACATACTTCAAGAGGCCCCCAGAAATGTGAAAGCACTGGAGAGTTCTGAAGTGGCAGCAATGAGTCCGGATCTAAATCCCATTGAACACTTATGGAGAGATCTTAAAATTGCTGTTGGGAGAAGGCGCCTTCACATATGAGAGACTCGGAGCAGTTTGCAAAATAAGAGCGCTCCAAAATTCCAGCTGAGAGGTGTAAGAAGCTTGTTGATGGTTGTGGGAAGCGAATGATTGCAGTTATTTATTCCAAAGGGTGTGCAACCAAATATTAAGCTGAGGGTGCCAACAATTTTTCCGCCCCATTTTTGGTGTTTTATGTGAAATTATCTCCAATTTTCCTTTTTTTTTCTCTTGTTTTGTGTTGTTTCAATACACACAAAGGAAATAAAAATGTGTATAACAAAACATGTGTAATAGAAAACCTTTGTCTTTGCAATAATATTCTGAAACATATAGCTCATTTTCTGGAACAATTTCAAGGGTGCTAACATTTTCGACCATTACTTTATATATACAACTGATATAATGTGGTTATCTTTTGAATATAATTATATACAGTGAAGGAAATAAGTATTTGGTTCCTTGCTGATTTTGTAAGCTTGCCCAATGATAAAGACATGAACAGTCTATAATTTTACGGGTAAGTTAATTTTAACATTGACAGATATCAAAAATAAAATCCAGAAAATCACATTGTGTAAATTATATACATTTATTTGCATTTCGCTGGTATATTAACTTTCACAGCTGGTATAACCTGGGTATCTCCTGTATATAATTCTATATGTACAGCTGGTATAACCTGGGTATCTCCTGTATATAATCTATATGTACAGCCTGGTATAACCTGGTATCTCTTGTATATAATCATACATGTACAGCTGGTATAACCTGGGTATCTCTTGTTATATAATCATACATGTACAGCTGTATAACCTGGGTATCTCTTGTATATAATCATACATGTACAGCTGGTATAACCTGGGTATCTTCTGTGTATAATTAATATGTACAGCTGGTATAACCTGGGCATCTCCTGTATATAATTCTATATGTACAGCTGTTATAACCTGGGTATCTTCTTGTATAATTATATATATACAGCTGGTATAACCTGGGTCATCTCCTGTATATAATTATATATGTACAGCTGGTATAACCTGGGTATCTCCTGTATATAATTATATATGTACAGCTGGTATAACCTGGGTATCTTCTGTGTATAATTATATATATACAGCTGGTATAACCTGGCATTTCCTGTATATAATTATATATGTACAGCTGGTATAACCTGGGCATCTCCTGTATATAATTATATATGTACAGCTGGTATAACCTGGACATCTCCTGTATATAATTATATATGTACAGCTGGTATAACCTGGGCATCTCCTGTATATAATTATATATAGAAAGAAGAACGTGATGTGACCACACAAAATGCGATATAGGGCATCAAATGTATATGAAAAAATCTTTTTTGAATATTAACAAGAACAATTGTGTAAAGGGTTTAAAATAGGCAAGAACAATGCAGCAATAGGACCACACCGGCACGTCGTG